>CM075814.1:34059188-34223911 GCA_037975025.1 Excoecaria agallocha | reverse complement strand
AGGTAGTTTTGGTCACCATGGATCCAATTCTAGTAATATGTCCGAGTTGGTTGATAGACCTGCTGCACCAAATGTTGCAGGGCGGGCTTATGCCATAAAAGCGCAAGAGGGCCAAGATGCTCCTAAAGTCATAGCTGGTATTTTCTCACTTTATGATTCTGATATTCATACACTCATTGATCCTGGATCCACTCATTCATATGTTTCCATTTAGAGTATAAGTGGGAGTGTGTCTAAGGTGCATCAGCTAGAATATGATATCTATGTGACTAAATTATTAGGGCACAGTGCATGTGTGAATAAAATGTTCCATGATTATCCTATCTTGATACAAAGAAGAGAATTTTTAGCTGATCTTATAGAGTTTCCTTTTCAAGAATTTGACATTATTTCAAGCATGGACTAGTTGTCTAAGCATTATGCATTGGTGAATTATGGGGCTAAAATAGTAACTCTTAGTGATGAGGATGGTAATGAGATAATAGTTGCTAGTATTTCGACACAACCTTTGGCTAATATAATATCTGCCATTCAAGCTAGCCGATTTCTAAGAAAGGGGTGTGAAGCATTTTTAGCCGTAGTTCTTGATTCAAAGAGGGACACAATTAAGCTCTAAGACATACAAGTAGTGAACAAATTTTTTGATGGGTTTCTTGAAGACTTACCTAGTCTTCCCCCTGAGAGGGCTATGGAATTATCTATTGAGATTTTTCCTGGCACACTAGTCAGTTTAAGAGACCCCTACAAGATGGCTCTAAAGGAATTGAAAGAATTAAAGGTGCAATTACAAGAACTGCTTGACAAGGGTTTTATCAAGCCTAGTGTATCGCCATGTGGTTTGCTTATCCTATTTGTTAAGAAAAAGGATGGTTCTATGAGAATGTACTTTGACTATCAGGAATTAAATAAAGTGAATGTGAAAAATAAGTATCCACTGCCTAAAATTGAGGATTTGTTCAATCAGTTGAAAAGGGCAGGAGTATTTTCAAGGATTGGCTTAAGATCGGGGTATTACCAACTCTGAGTTAGAGATGTAGATGTTCCAAAGATGGCATTTAGAACTAGATATAGACATTATGATTTTCTAGTAATGCCATTCAGGTTAACAAATGCACCAGTTGCATTTATTGATTTGATGAACAAGATGTTTAGACCATATTTAGACCAATTTGTGGTGGTTTGTATTGATGACATATTGGTATATTCTAGGAATGAAGGAGAGCATGCTGAGCATTTAAGAATTGTGATACATACCTTAAGGGAGAGTTAATTGTTTACTAAATTGAGCAAGTGTGAGTTTTGGCTAATAGAGATTTCCTTCCTTGGCCATGTAGTATCTTCGGAAGGCATTAGAGTTGACCTAGCAAAAAATAGAGGCTATTGTTAATTGGAGATCGCCTCGGAGTGTACCTAAGTTCTTGGGATTGGCCTTTTACTGTCGTCGCTTTGTAAAAGGGTTTTCAGTTATTGTATCTCAACTTACTAAGCTGTTAAGGAAGAATGTTGAATTTGAGTGGATTGCCCGATGTGAGACAAGTTTTGATCAGATAAAAAGTATGTTAACAAATGATCTGATCTTGACTTAACTAGTCTCGGGAAAAGAGTATGCCATGTATAGTGATGCCTCTATAGTTGGGTTAGGTTATGTTTTAATGCAAGATAATAGAGTGGTGGCTTATGCATCTCACCAACTTAAACTGCATGGGGAAAATTATCCAACACATGATTTGGCATTAGCAGAGATAGTTTTTGGCTCAAAGATTTAATGGCATTACTTATACAGTGAAAGATGTAGAATATACATAGACCATAAAAGCCTTAAGTATCTACTTACTCAAATGGAACTCAACTTGAGAGAGCGGAGATGGCTCAAACTATTTAAAGACTATGATTGAATAGTAGACTACCATTTGGGTAGGGCTAATGTGGTAGTGGATGCTTTAAATAGAAGGATTATGGCATCTATGGTGTTACAACATGGTAGATGGAGGTTTGCTTCAGATGGTGCTTTAGTTGCCCATTTGAGAGCTAAGCCTTGTGTAAGGCAGGCTGTGATGGGTGTACAAAAAAATTAAAAGAAGTTACAGTAAGTTATGCAATCAATGCACGATGGGGAGCAATCTGGGTACTCAATCAAAGAAAATGGAAGTTTGTACTTTAAGGATAGATTATGTGTTCCAGATGACAGAGAATTAAAAAGAACCTTGTTGCATGAAGCTCACAACGTAGTTTTCACTATGCATCATGGGTGTAATAAGATGTATTAGGATCTTAAGCAATGTTATCATGGCCTGGTATGAAGAAGGATGTGGTCGATTATGTCTCTAAGTGTAACAATCTTATCTTATACTTAGCTATGATCACTACATTTGGTACATTAAACTTACTTTGCTATGTTTTCATGCTCGTAATAATTTTTTTCAGTACTCTATCCATGTGCTTTGGCTATATATAAAGAGATATTGAATAAATCATAAAACCAATATATATGTCGTGTACTATTAAAACTTTACTACATGCTCAAGAGTCTCTTTGAACTAACAAGGTTTGCAACTAATAAAAAAATTTATACATTACATCATTATCAAAACAAATAAAGATCTTGTAAAAAAATGAACTCAACAATAGACTATACTTACAATATATAAATAACTTCTTATCTCTCTCTTATGTTGGCCATCCTATTAGAGATATTAACCCTTTAAAGAAAATCCTTTCTTGTAACCTACATGGATAAAACACATGTTCTAAGCTATAAAGCTTAGTGGGAATCAAAAGACATGCGGACAACCTCTTTTAAAGGTCGTCAAAATTACTTTTTTTATCTACTATAAGTTACCTATAGATATTTCATTTGATTTTTAAATTCTTACTCATAAAATTATTCCATTTTGACACTGAAAACCTTATACATCCAATTTACTTTCTTGATTCCTAAATACTTATATCAATCTATGTTCATGAATAGCCATTTAAAATAGTAGATCATTAAATTAATAACTATATCTTGCACCTATGTATAACATATTCCATGGATCATATATTATTTTCACCCTCTTAAATCATTATTATTGCCATCAAACTATTATACCATTAACCTAGGTTCATAATTTGTTTATATTAACATGTATTACATCCCACATATTTCTTTTATCATTTACACAATGTATAATGAGTAACTTGTGTATTTTTACTAAGAAAGCATGTCATGCATACAAATTCATATATCTTCCATTTCTAGGTATAGAACACTTCAATGTCTTCTCAAGGATGTTACACATGTAATCACAAAATACTCTTCAGTCCATGCCTAATTTTTCCCATATACTATACGTTGATGTATTTTAAAATAACATGTATTTGTATATGTAAAATAATGTAAGAAACATATGACAATAAAGATCATGTTAGACAAGGGATAAATAATTATAAGGAACACATTAGCAAGAAACAACATGAACTTGCATCAAGAATTTCATAACTTTTATATACAAAGATTCATACAAAGCCTTTCACAATATTAAGCTACTTACATATAACTATAAAGAACATATTTCAACAATTATATATATTGACTAGGCATCAATGATGCAAAAGTTCACTATGTATAGAGATTATAGTTCCAGTATATTCATGTGATGTTATGTGTTGTGAATGTACATATATAATATGTAACCTCCTTTTAATATCATGTTTCCCATACACAATATAAAAGTTTCATATAACAACAATATGCAAACAAGATAACAATTTGTCATGACTTTCATCCTTTATTTGATATGATATTTTTCTTAAATTTAAATTAGGCCTACACTTTTCTAAAGAAGTGGGTAGTAGGTTATACGATGGCACCCGAAGGTACTAGGTCACCCAAAGGCACCAAACTTTCTGACCGATCAAGCTGACCCAAATAGGGTTGGCTATAACTCAAATGGGGTTGTTTATGATCCAAATGGGACCATGTCTATTTAGTCTCCCAAACATGGTTGCCTACAATCCAAACATGGTTGAAACTATTTTGATGACCCAAACGGGGTCGAAACTATCGCAGTTGCAAGATACCTTTATAGGCATGCCTATCTATCCACAGCCTAGACATAATGCAAGCAATTAAATATCTTTACTTTATCCTTTATACTTTGCTTTATTATATTCAATCACATGCATATGTGGATATGAAAACTCATGTATAACTATGTCCAAGGTAATCATATCTATGTATAACTATGAGCAGGATAATCAAAAGCATATATAAGTGAATAAATGACTTTCTCTAACACTATATATTGTTCATGATTGAGCATCTTTATTCAATGCTTTACTCTTTCATCCATATACTTATAGGTAACATACATACATATATATATTAATATTCATGCATAAGCTTTCTATCTAAGTCATATCATGCACACTTTGTGAATAATACTTTACTATACTTTAAATTTGCTTCAAAACATGTAACTCTTTCACATACAATCTTATATAACATTTCTAGTAATTGTACATGAACATATATCATGGTTCTCATATCCTTTAGCATGATAATTCATATGTATAATATATAGGCATGTACAAGTTATCTCAAATAGGTAAATAATAACTTACCTTAGCTTGAAATCACTATACATATGCTTCATCATATAGTAATGTGATATCATAAGACACAGTCTCTAGCATATAAACATATATTCTCTACCTCAGAAAACCTTATGATCAATTCGTACATGACATTTATAACCCGATAGTCATATCTCTATGTAAATTGATGTTTTAATGTATAGTATGTCATACAACTATAACATATAAGAATGATTATATTATGCCAATAAGGTGAATAATAGCATACATTTATCATAAATATGCTTCAATAAGTAATCATACTTATAATTTACTATATTACATTGTTTAATATATTCCTTGAACTTATCCCTCTCTATGTATTATTTTTACATTATAAATGTACGTAATATACTTAAGATCATTTCTGCATAGAGATAAGAAAATAAAAATAAAGAAAGAAGTTCTAAACTTGCTTAAATTCATTTTAAGTGCTAAAAAAATGTTCCAAAAATGTATATGAAAAATTGGGTAAATTCTTGTAACAATTTTACATTAAGATATTCACAAATTATTAGAGCTGTTTCTAAGTGATTCAACTTAAGTCACACATGCAAGATGAATAAGCTATTGCTCTCAACTTTATAACCATGGCATATTCTAAAATACACCCATTAAACACTATATCAATATTACAAGGTAACAAAAACACATGCAACAAAAGAAAAGTTCCCAAATCTGATTTGTACACCAACATCTACAAAAATCTTTTCTTTGTTCAACACCTCTTTCTTTTAACCTTGATCTTTGCTAAGCATCCATGGAATACTTCTTTCTACAAGATTTTCTCCATAAACATAAAAGAAACTTAAAAATACTTTAAGAAAATGGAAGACGAATGAATTCTTGTAGAGGAAAATAGAGTTTTTCAAACTTTACTTCGTAGAGAGAAAGCAACTCAAATTAGAAAAGAGAAAGCACCAAGGAAAAATTGAGTTTCTCCTCTTCCATATGCCATCCAAGACACCAATTGATCCCCTTAAATGATCCTCTCTCTCCTACATATAGCACCTTGAGATTTGTGTAAGGATGAAAAGTTCCAACTTAATCCTCAAACAATTTGCATGTTAAAAATCTATCCCACTCAATTCTTTATCTTACAAAATTAGCACCACATATTCTTTCTTTCAATATTGACCCCAAATATTATCATCCTATACCAAATCCTCCCTTTAATTAACTTTTTCTTTTTAATAATACCCAAAATTTTTAATTTTATACTAATCAACCTCATGATTACAATAATTATTTGACATTCTTTTCACTATAAAAGAAAATAAATCCTCAATGTCTTAATTGGTAACAAATAATTTAATTATGCTTAATTAAACCTTATTACATTAAAATTCTCATAAATCCTTATAGGGTTAAAATTGGGTCCTTACAAATCTCTCATTCTTAAAGAATTTCATCCTCAAAATTCATACTTGTAACCTTTACTCATATACATCACTATTATTTATGTATATCTTTCTATACTTCTGTATCTATCATAATCAACCTTCATTCATTACTATCTCTACTAGCTTCACTTGGTCTTTACATTATAACATTTACACTTTTGTACTTTATCTCAGTTAAATTCTATCTAACTCTATCTCTTTAAAATTGTAACATTCTCTTGATTCTTTCTTTAACATGATTCGCTTTTCTTATAACTCTATCTCTATATAAGGGCAACCTTATCATACAGTTATATCATTACCATGCTTAATGTATATTCTATTAGTTTCCTTTTTCAGTTAAGGCCTATACATGTGATCTAATGTTGTGCTATAAGTGAATGATGCTTTCATGTATGCAATTAAATGCAGATGTATACTTTCATGTAATGCACATGTTTTGCCTCATCCCAACTATGAAATGTTTTGTCAACTGCCCATGCTTGTTAAGGAATTACTGATAGGTATAAATAGTATCTTAATCATCCTCAATTTACTCATAACCACTTCACATGTGAAAGATAGTATCTAATATACATAAACTCTTTCTCATAAGCCATATTGAAAATAATCTCATTATGCTTTATTAACATAATTGTAATATAATCCAAACATTAGTCATATTCTCAATTCATATCATTTACTGGTCGGTTTGAACTTAAGATCCCATTATTATACTATCATATATTCTGGTTACTCACTAACTTCCATCTTATCTAACATTCCAAAAATACATAAAAGCATTACCAATATTAGAATTCCATCATTATAAACAAATTATAAGAGCATCATTCAAAGATATCTTGCTTTTATATAACCTCATTCCTATTGGTTTGTGCTGATATGATTAAATCTACAACTCTATCTCTTATAACTATGATTTACCTCCTCTTTTTAGTATATTAAATACCTTTAAAATTCTTTTCACTCTTTACTAGTATGCCTATTTTCGTTTACTTGTTTTAAATTTGTGTTCTTATTTCTACTTTTTATAGTCTCATATTTCTTTTCGATATCTCTTGATATCCTATGATCAAATAACTATGAAAAATTTTGTCTAAAGCTATGGTTCATAATAAGAAAACTACCTATTTTTGAAACTGTTATCTCATCTCATAATACAATAATGGCATCGGGGATAACTGAATCCAAAACCCTAAAGCTATAATTTTTTTTATCTCTATTCCAGATTATACCAAATCATCCCATTTCCCGACTTATCATAGCAAAACAAGGAGATCTGCATTGGCCATCACATTTAAAACAACTCATGAAACAACTCTAGACACTTATAGACTAAAAATTGCTAAACCTAAGAGCTCTGATACCCCTAATTGTAACAGCCTTATCATATACTTAATCATTAAACTTACTTTGCTATGTTTTAATGCTCGTAATATTTTTTTCAATACTCTATCCATTTGCTTTGGCTATATATAAAGAGATATTGAATAAATCATAAAACCAATATATATGTAGTGTATTATTAAAACTTTACTACATGCTTAAGATTCTCTTTGAACTAACAAGGTTTACAATAAATAAAAAAAATTTATACATTACATCCTTATGAAAATAAATAAAGATCTTGTAACTAAAATGAACTCAACAATAGACTACTCTTTCAATATATAAATAACTTTCGATCTCTCTCTTGTGTTGGCCATTCTATTGCAGATATTATCTTTGGAAATAAAATTTTTTCTTACAACCTACATAGATAAAACATCTGTGCTAAGCTATGAAGCTTAGTGTGGAACATAAGACATGCGAACAACCTCTTTTAAAGGTCATCAGAATTACTTTGCTATCCACTATCAGTTACCTATAGATATTTCATTTGCTTTTAAGTTCTTACTCATAAAATTATTCCTTTTTGACACTAAAAAACTTATACATCAAATTTACTTTCTTGATTCCTATATACTTATATTAATATATGTTAATGAACAGCCATTTAAAATCATAGATCATTAAATTAAGAAACTATATCTTACACCTATGTATAACATATTCGATGTATCATATTTTTTTCATCCGCTTGAATCATTATAATTGCCATCAAACTATTATATCATTAACTTAGGTTCATAATTTGTTTATATTAACATGTACTAAGTCCCACATATTTCTTTATGATTTACACAATGTATAATAAGTAACTTGTGTATTTTTACTAATAAAGCATGCCATACTTACAAATTCATATATCTTGCAATAGGTATAAAGCACTTTAATGTCTTCTCAAGGATTTTATACATGTAATCACAAAATACTCTTCATTCCATGCCTTATTTTTCCCATATACTATAGGTTGATGTATTATAAAATAACATGTATTTATATATGTAAAATAATGTAATAAGCATATGATTATAAAGATCATGTAAGACAAGAGATAAAAAATTATAAGGAACATATAAGCAAGAAACAACATGAACTTGCATCAAGAATTTCATAACTTTTATATACAAAGATTCATGCAAAGCCCTTCACAATAATAAGCTACTTACATATAACTATAGAGAACATATTTAACCAATTATATTTATTAACTAGGCATCAATGATGTACAAGTTCACTATGTATAGAGATTATAATTCTAGTATATCCATATCATGTTATGTACTGTGAATGTACATATATAATATATAACCTCCTTTTCGTATCATGCTTTCCATATGCAATATAAAAGTTTCATATAACAATAACATGTAAAAAAGATAACAATGCGATATGATATTTTTCTTAAATTTGAATTAGGCCTGCACTTTTCTAAAGAATTGGATAATGGGTTATACGGTGGCACCTGGAGGTACTAGATCACCAGAAGGTACCAAACTTTCTGACCGATCAAGCAGACCCAAACGGGATCGGCTACAACTCAAATGATGTTGTTTATGATCCAAACGGGACCATGTCTATTTAGTCTCCCAAATGGGGTTAACTATAACCCAAATGGGGTCAAAACTATCGCAGCTGCAAGATACCCTTATAGGCATGCCTATCTATCCACAGCCTAGACATAGCGCAGATAATTAAAACTCTTTACTTTATCCTTTATACTTTGTTGTATTCTATTCGATCACATACATATGTGTATATGAAAACTCATGTATAATTATGTCCAAGGTAATCATATCCATGTATAACTTTAAGCAGGATAATCATAAGAATATACATGTGCATAAATGACTTTCTCTAACACTATATTATGTTGATGATTTAGCATCTTTATTCCATGCTTTACTATTTCATCATCATATACTTATAGTTAACATACATACATACATACATACATACATATATATATATATATATATATATATATTCATGTCCATGCATAAGTTTTCTATCTACATCATATCATGCACACCTTATGAATAATACTTTACTATACTTGAAATTTGCTTCGAAGCATGTAACTCTTTCTCATACAATCTTATATGGCACTTTAAGTAATTGTACATGAACATATGTCATGGTTCTCATATGCTTTAGCATGATAATTCATATGCATAATATATAGGCATGTACAAGTTATCCCAAATAGGTAAATAATTTCCCTTAGCTTGCAATCACTATACATATGCTTTATCATATAGTAATGTGATATCATAAGATAAAGAGTCTCTAGCATATAAACATATCTTCTCTACCTTTGAAAACCTTATGATCAATTTGTACATGAGCATTTATAACCCGATAACCATATCTTTATGTAAATTGACGTTTTAACGTATAGATATGTCATACAACTATAACATATAAGAATGATTATGTTATGTCAATAAGATGAATAATTGTTAGAGAGTATGCCCTAGAGCCCATGTAATAGGGATGTTTTTCATATGTATGAAATTTATGTTCTTAATAAAAGGCATCATTCATTTATTAATGTTGTGTTTGAATACATGAGTTTGTAAATCTTAAATTAATAAATGAAGTCCTAGATATTATAAACACAGTGCAAAGGCAATCATGAAGGTGTTCATAATGTGAGATGTCTATCGCATGCAAATGTGTTAATATCTAAATATCCCTAGTCATAGAATTAACAAGATAGGACATTGTTAATTCGGACAGACTAGCACATGTTATGCTTCTTGAACGGTTCAAGCAATGGTTCTCATAATTGTGATTATGGATGATAATCAAAGCTAACATGTGGATGCTTATTAGAGGAACAAGTTCATTGGAGACCTGCAAAGAGAATCCTCATATGGATATTAAATCTATGTCAGTGAGGAATCTCTTCATAGCGGTTGTGCAAGTATCCTTAGACTTGAAATCACCAAAGTTATCTTAAGTAGCAAGTGGTATACTTTGACTCCATAACTGATTACTTCCAACTGGGAGTGAACATAGTTAGGAGATTGGGTATATCATGACCTACTTGAAGATAGTTGAGTGATTGACAAAGGATTCACCATCCCAGATTTAACAAGGGAAGTTATCTCGCATGATTCTATAATTGCCTTGTTCAGAGAATCTCTGGCCAGAGTAATATGCCGAGATGGATGGAGATCCATGAAGGGCATTTTAGGAACAATGGTTAAATTAATAGAACATACATAATTAGATTTATATGAGTTGACAGAAATCCATACTCAGAATCTAATTGAGATAAGAGTGGTGAAAGGAGTAATTGCACGGTAACTGTTTCTATGGAAGGGTGCAGTCAAACCACATGACTTTCCTGACATTTGGGTAGTCATGATGCCTAGCTAGAGGCCAATCATGACTTGTATAATGATGTATCAAAATATCAATAGAGATTGATAAAATGATTTAAAGGAGTTTAAATCATGTGAGTTTTGAATAGAACTCACAATTACATATTATACTGCCAACATGGACAGGAACCCAATAGGTCACACACATATAGAGAAAAGGGTAAAATGGTAAAGTGACAAGGATAATAATATTTGATATTATTATAAAGGTAGAGAGGAGAATATGATAATAATTAATTAAAGAGTTTAATTAATTATGATCAAATAAAATTGTCTGCGGAACTTTTGAGAAATGTTCTGTAAATTAGACCTAAATGAAATAATGTATTTCATGATTAATTATTATTTTCTTATAAGTGTTATAAGACTAATATAAGTGTTATAGGACTGATATAATAATTAATAGGACCATTGGAGAAATTATAAAGGGCCAAAGGAATGAAGAAGTTGGAGGAAGCCCTCCAAAAGAGGGCTACACGCCAACTCCATACAGAAGGGCTTAGAGGGCTTTTTCTTGGACCAAATTAATTTATATATGTTACATAAGTGTTATGGAACTCACATATTTAATTTGGTTGGATTTGAAATCCATTTTGGTATTTAAATCCAATTAGATGCACAAAGGGTCTAGTTTGTGGATTTTGTGCATGGTCTTTTATGAAAAGATTTAACTTGGATTTAATTAAGCCCAAATGATTATAATTAATTCCAGAGGCCCAATTAATAATTCTCCATCAATTTTAAAGAGTCCAATCTCATTAAGGAGTTGGAATTTTAACCTAACTATAAAAGGCCAACTAATGAGAATTAGGGTTAAGTGATTAAAACAAAAGGAAAGTCTATTTCTCTTAATTCTCTCTCCCTTTTTGCGCCACTTCCATTGCTAGCCTCTTGGATTTCGGCCAGCCCTAGTTGAACACCAATTTGTTGGTTCAATTTACCCCTCTCTAGTGTGGATTACTTATTGGAGGTGTTCGATTTTGGACACTGTGGTTTGCGACAACCCGATGCGAAGTAAAATCAACTGTTCAACAAAAAATCAAAGGTGATTTTTCTTATTCTCATATAGTTATATTGTGTATTCATGGCAAGATCAGAACTAATGGTTAAAAATTTTAAAATTCCGCTCATGTATGTGATGCATGTAACCGTTAAAATCCAATAATAATAACATACATTTATCATAAATATGCTTTAATAAGTAATCATACTTATAGTTTACTTTATTACATTGTTTAGTATATTTTTACATTATATGTATTATTTTTACGTTATAAATGTACTTAATATACCTAAGATCATTTCTGCATAGAGATAAGAAAATAAAAATAAAGAAAGAAGTTCTAAAGATGCTTAAATTCATTTTAAGTGCTACAAAAATGTTCCAAAAATGTATACGAAAAATTGGTAAAATTCTTGTAACAATTCTACATTAAGATAGATTTTAAAGTTTATCTTTAAAGCTATTTTTGACCTTCCAAAAGCCATTTATATTAAAGTGATCTTCTACAAAAATGATCCAATACATCTGTAGTTTTAGCAACATTAAAAATCACATTGATAGAATTTTTAAATTCGAAGATATTTCAAAAATATGAAGAACTATTCTTGAAAAGAGTGCTACCATCAATTCCAGATTGAAGCCATATTTTGACCTATTTAAAGATAGAATTAAACTATTCTTTCTTCATATAACTTGTAGAAATATAAGTCTAGTTTAACCAAAAATTGAATTCATAGAATTTTAACCTCTATAACAAGAGATACATTCAAATTACTAAAACCTTTTCATGTTCTCTAAATAGTAGTTCACTGTACCTTATTCGATTTTTGTCATCATTGAGAAAATTCATAGAAGAAAATGGGCATAGAATTAGACTAACATTTCTTCATGAAAGTTGTGCTTCTAAATGTCTATTTTACTTAAAATTTTGTCTTACAGAATTTCATCCCATCTACCATGATTTATCCTAAAATACTAAAATCTATTCTTTGAAATTAGACAGTAGTTCACAATACCAAAACCAGCTTTTATAACAATTAGAAAAATTGTAGAAGAAAATGGATACAAAACTAAGGCAACATTCCTACATGAAAATAGTACTCCTATGAGTCTATTTTCTTAAGAATTTTCCCTCATAAGATTTAAAGTTCTCTACCAAAAAATATAGCTAAAATACTATAACCTGCTCCTTCAAACTAGACAGCAGCTCATTATGAAATTCAAGTTACTTTTAAGAATAGTTAAAAGTAGAATCATTCTAAGCTCTCTTCTACAAAATTTTAGTGCCATGACTTAGGTGAAAATAAAAACTTGAATTACCCTAATTGAAGTTATAGAACTCGAGATATTCACAAATTACTTAAGCTGGTTCAAAGTGATTCAACTTAAATCACACATGCAAGATGAATAAGCTATTGCTCTCAACTTAATAACCATGGCATCTTCCAAAATACACCTATTAAACACTATATCAATATTATAAGGTAAGAAAGACATATGCAACAAAAGAAAAGTTCCCAAACCTGATTTGTACACCAACTTCTACAAAAAAAAAAACTTCTCTTTGTTCAACACCTATTTCTTCTAACCTTGATCTTTGCTAAGCATCCATGGAATACTTCGTTCTACAAGATTTTCTCCACAAAAATAAAAGAAACCTAAAAAAACTCTAAAAAATGGAAGAGGGTCGAATTCTTATAAAGGAAATTTGATTTTTTCAAAATTTTCTTTGGAGAGAGAAAGCAACTCAAATTAAAAGAAAAATAGCACCAAGGAAAAAAATCTGAGTTTCTCCTCTTCCATATACCGTCCAAGATACCAAATGAGCCCCTTAAATGATCCTCTCTCTCCTACATGCAACACCTTGAGATTTGTGCAAGGATGAAAAGTTCCAACTTAATCCTCCAATAATTTGCATATTAAATATCTATCCCACTCAATTTTTTATCTTACAAAATTATCACCACATATTCTTTCTTTTAATATTGACCCCAAATATTATCATCCTCTACCAAATCCTCCCTTTAATTAAACTTTTCTTTCTAATAACACATAAAATTTTTAATTTTATTCTAATCGACGTCATGATTAAAATAAATATTTGACCTTTTTTTACTATAAAAGAAAATAAATCCTAAATGTCTTAATTGGTAACACATAAATTAATAATGCTTAATTAAACCTTATTACATTTAAATTCTCATAAATCCTTCTTGGATCAAAATTGGGTCCTTACACTAAGTCTTAACTTATCAGCAAGTAAAAGCCGAGCATCAATTTCCTTCAAGATTGTTAAATCCCAATCTGATTCCTCAATGAAAGTGGGAAGTTATTACTTTGGATTTTGTGACCAGACTACCTTATACATAGAGAAAACATAATGCAATTTGGGTAATTGTTGATAAGTTAACTAAGCCAACTTATTTCTTGCTAATTAGAATTGATTATTCCATGGACCAATTGCCAAAATTGTATGTAAATGAGATCGTTCGACTTCATAGGATTTCGGTATCTATAATATCAGATCGAGATCCTAAATTCACCTCTAGATTTTGGTAGAGTTTACAAAAGTCCTTGGGAACACGGTTAAAGTTTAGTATAGGTTTTCATCCTCTGGCAAATGGACAATCATAATGGGTTATACAAGTCTTAGAAGATATGCTAAGGGGTTGTGTTTTGAATTTTTTTGGTAGTTAGGACAAATATAAGTTTGCATATAATAAATGTTATTAGACTAGTCTTTGTATAGCTCCATACGAAGCCTTATATGGTTGAAGTTACAGGACCTCAGTATGTTGGACTGAGTTAACTGAACACATGATTATTGGGCTAGACCTAGTTAAAGACATGAAAGAAAAAGTTCAAGTTATTAAGTAGATATTGAAAGAAGTAAGTGACAGGTAAAGATCTTATGCAGATTTGAAAAGAAAGGATGTCAAATATCAAGTTGGCGATAAAGTATTTCTGAAAGTGTCACCCTAGAGGAAAGTTTTGAGGTTCAGAAAGAAAGGAAAATTGAGTTCAAGATTTATTGGTCCTTATGAAATTCTGCAAAGGGTTAGACCTATGGCATACAGATTAGTGCTTCCTATGGAATTATTAAAGCTACATGACATGTTCTATATTTCTATGCTTTAAAGGTATCATTCACATGAATCCCATGTATTGCAAGTGCAAGAGATTAAAGTTCAGATGGATTTTACCTATAATGAAGAGCCTAAAGAGATTATGGCTAGGAAAATTAGGTAGTTAGGGAATAAATAGGTTCCTTTGGTCAAGGTACTTTGGCAACATCACAACATTCAAGAAGTAACTTGGGAACTAGAGGCAATGATGAGGGTCCAATACCCTCAGTTTTTTAAATTAGGTATGAATTTCAAGGACAAAATTCTTTTAAGGGGAGATAATTGTGAGGGCCTAATCTTGACCTTTGTAGAAACTACATTTAATTAGATGAGTTTGCATGCTAAAGTAATTTTTATATGGTTATAGACACATTGGAATAAAGTTTCATGAAGGGTAATATAGTAATTTCAGTGAAATTAATAAATAAGGGGTTATTAATTGAAAAAAAAGTGGTGTTGGGGTAAGAATTATTATTGAAGATATTTAGGGTCAAAGCAAAAATTAAAAAGTTTTGAGGGGTTAGCTTTAAGAGAGAAATTAAAAAAGGGGTTAAATGGTAATTGTTTGTCTTCTAGAGGCTTCATTATGTGCTCAATGATTACTATCACTATCTATTTTATGGAAGACCATCTCTCTCTCTTTCTCTGAGTCTAGAACTAGGGTTTGGTAAAAGGAATTTCTCCCTTCTATCTCTTTTGTTAATGAAAATTTTATGAAAGCAAGAAAGAAAATTTAGTGTTTTTTGTGGTTTGTTGTACTAGAGACAATCAAGGATAAGGGCAAAGGGGTCTTGAAGGAGTGAAGAAGTCACAATGTTCAGGAATGAAAATATTGTTTCGTTTTGTGTGTATAAGGCTGTTTGTAGCTAGATCTATAGAAATTAGGATAATGTGAACTGGATTCTTAAAATCAATGAAACCCTCAATTTAGGGTTGAGCTAATTGAGTAGTTATGAGCTTTAAGATGAGATTTAAGAGGTTGATTTGGCTCATTGAGCATTTCTATTTTTATGTTGATCTGGTAATCGAATATGTGCATGTTGTTCATGTTGGTGCATAGCCATGAAAGGCTTCCAGCCTTATGGTGCACGACCACGTAAGGCCAGAAGCTTGGTGGCACATGGCCATACAAGTCTTCCAGCCTTATGGTGCACGACCATGCAAGGCTTTCAGCCTTGTGGTGCATGACCATGCAAGGCCAAAATCTTTATGGCACACGGACATGCAAGGCTTCCAGCCTTATGCGCATGCAAGGTTTCTTGCCCTATGATGCATGGCCAAGTGGCATTCTACTCTCTTCACTTCACTATCTTATACACTCACCTGAATTATATAATAAAATACTTCCATACTGATTTTTAATAAGCCAACACTCTTAGAAAGATCAATAACCTAGTAATTGAACCTAATTGACACACTTAGTGAGTATTTTGCTAAAAGTAAAATGTGACTGTTTTATGCTATGCCTTTACTATCAGCCTTAATGATCAAGGTAAATTAATCATGGCAAGTTTATCAAGTAAGTGCTAATTGCAACTTGTTTAGATTTATAACTATAATTGTATTAATGGTGTGATTACCTTAAATTGCTATATATATGTTTGTTAGGTGAAGTATGATAACAATTGTTCTTACATGAGTTTGAATACATTGTATATAAGCTATGAGTTGAGACAACAAATGTTGATGCCATCATATGAATATGAAATGTGAATTCATATATGAATTATGGCTTAAGCAAATATTGTACTGTGTAAGGAAAAACATGATGAATCATATATTATTAAAAGTGGTTAAGCCTGTGGATCTTAGTTTAGTTATGGATTAGATAGGCATGCGTAAAGGGATATAGTTGCAGCTACCATCGTTGACCCCATTTGGGTCCATTGTTTTTTACTTTGATGGAACCATAGTTTAGCCCCTTTGGGTCCATCGTTTGATATCTTCGGATATCCATTATTTGATATGTTCAGATATCCATTTTTTATACTTTCAGGTATCCATTGCTCCTATTATACACCCTTTGAACTAGCACTTAGGCAAGCTATTAAAGTTTAAGAGATGGGTTCAAAATAAGAAATACATGTATTGATTACTTTATTCATATAACGTAAGTATGTTGAATGACTTATTACACTATTTCATCTTTGTTTCCTTTTTGCTATAAATTGTTAGTATGAAATGAAATCATGATATAATTATATTGATATTCTTATTGCAATGCTTGTGAGAAGATGTTTACCATCGACTCTTATGAATAGTCGGACCAAATTTTGGATGTAGGATATTTTGTGGATAATTTCTTTCGTTTAGTTTTATATTTGCTGTGAATTAGTTCAAAAGTTGTAATATGAAAGACTGTAAAAATTTACTTAATTACCTTTATTTGCATGTGATTTTTAGATTGTGGGTGATTAGTATGTGATGGCTATGAATATGATCTTCCTTGTATGAAATTCCAGGTTATGCATGCACCATATACATATGTTAGTTGGCCTTGTGCGCTCATTAAGGACGTTAAGTGGAACCTAGTATTTTTATGATTAGGTCGCCCCTATATATATATATATATGATTATATTGATGAATCACTAGTGTGTATTATGTTTGTTGAAGGAATGATAACTTAACATGATATGACCAGGAATGTTAGATACAGTATTGGTTAGAAGATGGAATAAAGGTGTCACAGTGACTCACTCCTTCCTCTTTTCCTTTGTTTCTGATATTTATTTTAGTTTCTTGCCTTGTTTTCTTTCTTATTTTTTCCTCTTTTAATCAATTATTTTTCTGTTACCTTATTTAGTTTTTTGTTAATTTAGATTTGTCATCTAATTAATGTTGTATTTTTATTTTTTTAGGTAAAATATATCGCAAGGTTGCATGGAGAATTGGAGGGTGAACCTAATTGACTCTACATCGAGTTTTTAGGTTTAATCATTTATTTGTTTTGTATGCTATTATTTATTTTATTTTTGCATGATAATTTGTAATAACTAGTAAAAAAGATAATTTTTGGCATGGTAATTAAGGGAAATTTCATACTAAGTGATTTCTTCTTAATTAATCAATAATTTATAAAGCAAACCAATGTCCATCTTTTCTAACCTCAAAGTCACATATAAATATTTATGAAGTATGCATGGGAAACCAAAGTTCCTAAAATAATTAACAGCCCTATTTGTGCATGTCTTTTATTGCTTTATTATTCTTTAATATTGTCGAATTATTTATAAACGATTAATTAGAAAACACATTAAATTATTTTATACCACTTTGAGTGGAATTTTTCTATAATAAAATAGATCAATGTCCTGATTTTCATCCATTATATAACATGTAAAATTAAAATTTATTTTTAACACATAAAATTATCTTTTACCTTAAATTGAGTAAAATGGATTCTTTACTAGAAGCCATATGGGTCCAACGCCCTCATTTTTTCTCATCTAAAACAGCCCCAAAATTTAACTTCTTTTTAAATATTCATGCAAGGACAAATGTCCTTATTTATGCAATTTATATATGATTTATTTAAATATTTTATGCAATTTATCACTTTCTATATGCTTGTAGTGTGTATTTAACCCTTTTACCTCGTAATGCATGGGTAGAGGACTAAAATAATTTGCCATAAGTAGTCATTCATATAAGTATCAATCAAGTATATAAGTAGGGGTGAAGTCTAAACTATCTCTAGTTTTGGCTTCATAAGGTAAGAAATTACTTTCCCAATATTTTATTTGATGATAACTCCGCAATGCACACCTTGTGATGCTCAATAGATGCTTTATAGTTTAGTCATTAACAAATGGATGTGAATACCTAAAAACATTATCTTATGCCTTTTTGAAGCCCAAGGCATTGTATGTTAGGTTGAATCCCTATCCATTGTGAAGCAATAGATCTTTACGAGTTAAAAGAGCTTTGATTTGGTCTTGAGCCCTAGAATCAACTTTTAAGGATTACATTGCATGCTTATTGGGTTCAACGAGCATCACAGTGGTGACTCTACTGGAAATTGTTTAAGATTTCACTCTAAAAGCAACTTGGTTATTAAAATATAAATTATATCTTATAGTTAATTATGTCAATCTTCTTTTAAGTTAGGTTGCTTTAGAATATGCTACAACCTTAGAATCAGTTTTGGCATCCACATTTGACGAATGGTGCATTCTCAAAGCATAACCCTATGTTCACTCAATATAGAAAAGTGTTAGGGAATAATCACTACTTTAAGCCTCATACCATGCATTATATTAAATTATGACCAAATCGGTCGATACACTTATGATAAGCTAGACCCATTCGTAGGGACCATGTTTAGGTAGCTTGAAAGTTATGTTATCATACCAAAGCCCCATGTGATGGCCATAAATACTTCCCCTTGGTATCATGTATAATAACATTGTGCTTGCTATTTGGATATCTATATATTTGGTAAAATTCTGATAAATTAAGCTAGATGCTAATCAAAGGCCATCATGCCCTCGTGGGCATATCTTTATTTATCTAAACTATCAAAATATATAGTGATCAATGATGCATTTGCTTGCATTTTAAATTAAGAGAGATTATGTTGCTAGCTTTCCACCATGCACCATTCTTATTCATTAGGTTCCTTGTTAACCCATGGGCTAATCCCGCTTAAGAAAGAGACTTATGGCAACCTATGTGGGATAAATAAAGTTGGAAGGATTGCTCCAAATTTGCATATGTGCTTTGAAAATGATATAAAACATGCCTATGCATCACATGTATAATCATGCATCATGCGAATAAATTCAAATTTTCAGCCATTATAGAGTCATCTAAGTGGTTTAGGAATTCAAGTTGTTATGGGAAGAGTGTTTCTTGGACAAGTTTTGAGCCCTAGTCTCTTTGGGAATTCATGTAAGGACTACTCTAGCATTACCCAATTCCTATTACTTGGTATATTGTCTTTCATACAATAATGCAATTAATATCACATCTATTCTCATATCCATTTTTGTTCTCATAAACATATTCACATCATATCTAATTTGTGCTCATATTCATGCATGGGAGTGGAATATATAAGATAGGATTTATATATCATTATTATAATAATGTCATTCCTTAAATAACCTTCTTACATTACATCATATTAGCAAAATGTGAAGTTTACAATAATAGAACATAACCAAAAGACCACATTATCTCCATACTTTAACTTTTCCTAAGCTGGTGTTGCCTTTACTATTGTTGACTTTATCCCTATTGGGAAAGCCTATGTTGGTTACCTACACGGATAAACACCCATGAAAAACTATAAAACTTAGTGCCAAATAGTAAGTAGGTGAACAACCACTCACAGTCGTTGTTCTCTAGTACACACAACATGTAATAATAATAAGATGCATTTATGTCATTAAATAATATATCATAATTAGTTATGCAACATTTATGTATATTTGATTAGTAATCCATAACATACTATTCTTTAGCACCAAGTATTTACCGTTTTCATATCCTGTGAATGCCTACCTAAGTTCTACGTATTTGTATAACAGGTGTTGTGCATATCCATAGGTATCAAACATATGAATAGCCGAAGGTATTAAACTTGTGTATCCAAATTGGGTCAAGACTGTGGTCCTAACAGGGACAAATTGTGGACCCAAATAGGGTTAAAACTGTGGCAGCTGCATCTATAACCCTAGTGGCATACCTATCTTTCAATCACTATGTTCTATGTGAAGGCATTTTTCATTTCACGTATCACTTCTTCCTTTGTACATAGCTCATCATATTGCATAATTATAGATACAATTGTTCAAAACAATTACAATATTGTTCTTTTAACTATCATTACATAATCACATTTACAATTGTGCAACAATTATAGTATAATTTCATCTATGTAAACATACACATATGTGTTATGCTATAACTTTATTCTTGTATTTCTTTATGCTTCTCAAATGTTCAATGTCACAAATTACCTTTAATTTTAGGTTAAAATGTTTTAAAAATCCTTAGAGAGGTCTAGGTATACTTTAGTATCAATTTGGGACCAAAAATTAAGTTTAGAAAGAAACAAAGGAGGGTCACGGTCATCACTTAATACATGATGATCGAGAGATAGGTGTTTGTTTGGTTTTGTAATGATTCTGGACTATCTCATGGTCATTACCAAAATGGTGATGATAGTGAGGTCCATTTTATCCTAGAAATACTAAAGATAGAATGTTAAGTTCAACTTGTTTATCATTTTCAATAAAGTAAACATTAGTTTTAGGCAAAATGATCTCCTACAAAGTTATTTCTATATCTTTCTAGTTTCTAAAAAATTAAAAATCACTCCAATCATACATGTAGATCTCTAGGTATGTAACAAATAACATAGACTACTCCCAATGATGGTTAGCATACACAGTCAAAGATCAAGCTCAATTTCTATAATCTTAAAAAAGGATTTAGACTTTAAATTCTCATATGAAATCAAGATGTGTAAGCCTACTTTCTATTCCAACTAGAATTACTCAATTTAAGTTCATCTAGCTTGAGTTATAGCAAAAATAGTCCTAATAAGTCAATTGAACCCTAGGATAGATTTTAGTTACTTTAAGAATTTGTTTGTTATTTTAATTCTCATGCAACTTTAAGGCTGATTTCAATAATAATACTTTAGATTAGCCTCTAATATTTTATTAATCACATTATAAACATAAACATACACAATCATAGTCATAGGAAGTTCCTATACCTTTAAAAAAGCCAAACACTCTTTTCAATCATTTTTGGATTTCCTTCCCTTTCCCTTTGCATGTTTCTCCTTCTACATAGAAAATGATGCAAATATAAACATATATATCTTCCTTTCATTCAATTTTCATCATAAGAAAAAAGAAGATGAGAAGAAAGACATGTTTTTACCTTAAAAAATTAATCAATAAATTCTCTTTCCTCTCTAAAGCCAAGCAAAATTTTTTGAGTCACTATTATGGTTTCTTAGAGCTTATAATGGCTGAAATTCCAACCTTAAGTGGTCGACAAACTCTCCCCTCACACACCACACTTTTTCTTCCAATTTCATGAAAAATCTAGAGAAATAGGTGCAGCATCCTATTGGTCCACTTGGTTAACTTTAGATAATTACACTTAGCTCTCTACTCTTCTTTAATTTCTTGTTCTTGCCACAAAACATAAGCTTTCTCATTTAAATTAAACCCCCAATATTATATTCTCTCTCAATTTTGCACATATATAACTTAATGTAAAATGACCATTTAGCCCTTTTCTTAGTAAACAATCTCCTTTAAATCCCAACTTACAGTAACAACAAGTACACAAACACAAGTAAATCATATCATCTATTAGATTCATATATAAAAAATCTTCTAGTGATTTTGTTGCATACTTTGTTGTATGTATCAAATGTATGATTTTAAATGTATTAAGTGTGATATTATTGAGTGATTATTGACTTATTAAAGCCTAAATTTCACATAGTAGTGGATAGATAGGCATGCCTATAAAGGGATAGTAATTGTAGTTGCTAGTTTTGTCATCAAAAGGTGACTAGTGTTTTGATACCTATTCATATCTAGTGATCCGAGTTTATTACATCTCAAATGTTTGATATTGGTCACCAGTATCCGGTGTTTGTATCCATTATCTACCATCAGTGGGAATTCAGGCGATGAAAGTGATCTATTTAATGAATAATGATAAGTGATCAATAGTGGAAGAATTTTAGTGCTTGTAATGTCAGTGTTTCTCCTTGAATATTGTAGTATAATAAAAGAATTATATTAAAGTATTGTTTAATGCATGGAACTACTATAGTAAATGAAATGTATATGAATGGTGATATGATAAAGAATGCTAGTTATTAGAAAGTGATTAAATTGACAATCATTGATAAGTGATTAATAGTGTATATACCTTGATAATTTAATGTAATACCAGTGTCTCTTAGTAATGTTATTTTTATTAGTGTAAGTGATAAATGGTATTGCAACATGACAAGATATATATGTTATTTTGTTATGTGTATAAGTATATTATGTTATTTGTCTTGGAGACTTTGACAAGAAGTTGATTGTATTGTTTACTCCCTACTGAGCCATTGCTCAACATGGGTGTTCTTCCCATGTAGCTACAAAAGTATATATCTGAAGAACCAGTTTTCTTGCCAACATCCGCCGGTCACTAGAAGGATAGCAAATAAGGAATAATACTAGTGTAGATTTATTTTTATATAATTGTTCCATGTAAAGAATTTGGAATATATGTAATGAACTAATTTGTAAACATACTTTAAGCATGTTAAATTTATGTGTATAAGTGTACTTGTACAAGCAAGTTAATAAAGTAAAATGTAAATAAAAGATAATTAGAGCAGGCATTACATGGTTATCATCCTACATTTTATTTCGATTTTAATAATTTATGTTTTATTCATTTTTTATAATTACATTCCTGACTTTTGTCTTTTTCATTACTATTTATTTCTACTTTAACTTTTTCCCCTATCTTTTTCCCGAAAGTCCTTACCTTGTCAAATTACAAATTAATCCTTATAGTTTCTACACTTTCCTTTATTTGCCTTTAGTTCTCAATTTATATTTCAATATTAGTTCTTTCCCTTATTTTACAAATATTCCTTTTATTTTTACTTATTTAAATTAGACCCCTAATTTTTTTATTCCATATCTAATTTACCATTTTATATTTCAATCTATTATTTTATTTTTATATTATTAGCTATTCTTAATATACTAATAAATTCCAACTTCCATTCCAACTTTTAATTCTCATACCTAATAAAATCCATAATATTAAATTTTCATGTTTAATCCTTATAAACCCTTTTAATTACATTTTTATCTTTTTAAGTGCTTATGTATGCCAATATTCCTTTTTAGCCCCTAATCTTTAAACTATTTCCATTTTAAAATTTTATAACACAAATCTACATTTTTAATCCTAAATTACCTCTTTATCCCTTTTATTACTTATTTCTATCTTTTACTCACTTATTTCACAATTTAGGTGAAAATTTCATTTTAGTCCTTAAACTTTCATTTTATCACATATCCTACTTAATCTATGCGAATTTACCTTTTTGCCACTTTGATATCTTTTAGTTCATTTTTATCCTTCAAATTACATTTTATTCCTTATAATTGCCTTATGCAGAGGCAAATTACCATATAGTCCTTGTTGATTTTATTTTTTTACATTTTCATCCTTTTACCATTTTACCCCATTTTAATAATATTTTCAACTTTAATTAAATTCTTACCAATGTTCTCTCACTTATCCATTTACTCATCAATATTAATTGGTTAGTCTTATTTTCCATATTATTTGTTCTTCACTTACACATTTAGCATCCATTTTCACTTAATTGCCCTTTTTGTCCTCTTTTGCTTGCATAATTACATACTTACCACTATTTATCCACTTGCTCGCATTTTGTCCACTTTTATCTTTTATATATGTTTATGCCATATATAATTACTTATTTACATGTTTATTTACTATTTACTATTAATTTTCTTATATTTACCTTCATTTATCCTTTATTTACATAATTACAACTTTTCACTATTTCTTTACATATTTATTCTTGATTAAAATTCATTTATTTATTTACCCATTTTTCATCAATAATTTACATACTTTTATATTTTTCATCATAAAATGTCAATCATATTCGCATTTTTACCCCTAGTAATGAAACGCTCGAGCTGAGTACACGAAACATTGACCTCATAGGTCCAAAATAAGCTGGAGTGACCACATAGAGTGATCTATGACTCATGTATATGTTGAGGGATCATGTGGAGTGATCAACACCTCAATTGACATTCTAAGATACACAATATAAATAGTTAGACCGGTGGTGATCTACCGTCTAAATCCAACTCATCATTCTACCATATTCTATACCCTAATTTCACTAAAAAATACTAAGGACAAAACTATTTTCATTATTTTAAATAGAATATGCATTATTCTCACATTTGCTCATACTTCCACATACATTTGTTCATAGTTCATGTATTCATGGTATACAGACATAATATCATCATAATACGATTAAAACATGCCATTACCATCATACGTACGATTCGACCACCAATACTTGTCAATCACACATTAGGCATTTTCATGTATTCTCATTCTTTTAATGTTCACTTGATTATTATAAGCTTCTATATAATTATATACATATAAATTATACAAGTGTACAAGTAGTATATAAGTGTACATCATTACATATATACCATTCAGCCAATATTATGTTCAAGCATATTTTTTTTATTTTAATACTCATACTAAGTTTGTTTGTTATTCTAATGATTATTCCATGCCAAATTTTCAATTAAATATTAAAAAAATTATCTTGTACGCTAATGTATACCATTTGACCAATATGTATACACAACCTTTTACATACTTTTTCATGCTATAAGTTGTTCTTATCATGTTCTTAAGGCTTGAATCATGCTTATCTATGATTATTCTATTATAATTAACATTTATTCCATCTTTTTTTGCCTTAATTCCATTCGACCATTGTGGAGTTTTATCAATATCAAGTTGCTTAATTCATTTAAGTCATTTTAAATATGTTTTCCAAGCCTAATTAATATAATTATAACATTTAATCAACTTAATTTGATGCATAACCCTAAGTTCTTATACTTATATAATATGATTTAAATTAACTTTTTTATATTTAATCATGTTTTCATACATTTAACTTAATCTATTTTATTATTCATCACTCATTTTCACTTATTTATCATTAATTTGAATTTATGAATACTTTATATATAAGAACCATAAGTTATACAATAGGTTTCAATACTACTTCTCTACATTTAATCATGTTTTCATGCATTTGTTTTCACTAACCACACGATTTAACATCCAATTTCATTTATTTATCATTAATTTAATTTTAACTCATCTTACACATAAAGACTCTAAGTTACATAACCTTAATCATATGCAATAAATTTGTTTAGGTATCCACATACCTATTTCTTGTATCTTTCTACTTGTCTTCTCTTCCTTTTCATTTTTCCTTCCTTTTTCCTCTAGCTTAACTTGATTCTCTTATATTGCTTCCTTGACCAAATCCTTCTATGAATTCATACTTAAATTTTCTTCCTCTATAATTCAAAATGTACTTAAAACTTTAATCTTTACCTCAAAATTTGCTTAAAAATCCATTAAACACATTAAAATTTTAATAAATTAATGTGCTTAAATTTTTGCACCAAACCTTTTTTTTTTAATTTCATCCACTTCCACTACTTAAAATAGGTTTTCGATATAGCTAGAGATGAATTTAGAGCCTTAGAATTATTTATCGTGTGAAATTTGGTGGAATCAGGTGGAAAATTTTGGAAAAATATGGAGAAAATTGAAGATTACGTAGCATTGCTGGAGGAAGAAGAAATTAGGCAAAATTTTTAGAAATTTATAGTTTTTTGTCTGTTTACACCTATGCCAATTGGACTAAATCATATCCGATCATTAGGCATAATTTATTTAATTAACAAATATTTTGGCCCAATTATTTTTCTACCACTTTTCTTGTAGCTTTACTCCTTGAAATATATCCATAATTACAAAAAATTATTTATTAGGTGACATGAATAGTTTTTGGTCAATTTAATACTATTTCTCAGCCCGATAAATTTCCACCAGTCCAAAAACACATTTTTTGATGTCACCGTAAAATTAACTTTTCACCACCAAATATTCCCCCATAATAGTTTAAATGACTCCATATTTTTAAAGGCCTACATGATCATGTTCAAACCTGATCAATGTTTGGTCAAATCCTAAATAAGGGTCGAGTAAATTTTACACTGTACCTCTTGAGGTCCTATTTGAACTAAATTTTAGCTCAAATTATACCACCAAACTTGTTATAAATTATACTTTCTATTGGTAAAGAAAACTTTTATAGATCCCAAGTGATACTATTACCCTTGGGATCACTATTCATGACCCAAAAGGTATTATTTACAAAATTTAAAATTTGCCATTACAAATGATTCCTCTATCTCATAGTATCCTTAGAAGGTCAAATCGTTTATTGTTGAGCTAGCTTTTGTTAGTTATACCATGAACACAACTGAATTTAATTCCATTATGTATCGTAATATTTAAGGATGTGCATCGGTTGACCCAAACCTAAAATTTACCAAATTCATTCACTCGACCCAACCCTATTTTATATTTGGCCAAACCCAATTAACGTGACTTTGTTAGTCCATAACTTGTTTAACCTGAACAACCCTAATTTGATTTTTTTATTTACATTTTTAAAATTAAAATTAAATTAAAATCCAAATAAATAATATTCCCCACCATAAATATATTTTAAAAATACAACAAACTAACAATTTAAAAATTACAATAAACATAATTTCTTGGTATATATCGCTCCATAAACCTCTGATTTTTGGATTTACTGCCATGGTATAAGTGTTGATTTACTTTCTTTTTTTTCCCTTGGTAGTTCAAAGACTTCAAAACAAAATGAACAAATCCTTCAAAATGAAATTCTCGGCCACTTCTCATGGCAAGCCTAACAAGTCCAAAAATTCTAAAGTAATGATAGATTAGAGAATATTGTTCACCTTCAAGTCCATCTATGCTAACTATATCAGGGCCAGCAAGATTATTGCATAGATTGCCAGCAATCATAGGATCATATCTATGCTCTATGCTATCGTATTCAAATTATTACACATTAGGAATTTCAATATGACATTCACTCTATCAAGCAATTCTACCATGCTTAGATGGGAAAATAATAAGCAATCAACCGAAATTTCATCCAAACATAACCATAAACACACAATCTACAAAACTTAACACAACAATTTATAACCTTTTTCAATCCAAAACCTTACCATCCACCAATAAGTTTACTTATAAATTAACTACATCTATTAATTAATACATCAATAGCAAGAGACCAAAAGTCCACCTATTTTTACCTTGATTTGAGAATTAAAGAAAAGGTTTTAAGTGTAAGACAAAAAAATAATAAGAAATACAATAGAAATGAGAAGGGGAAAATCAAGATTTAACTCCACTATTTCTAATTAAATTTTATAGTTGAAGAACAGATGTCAATGACAACATGGGGTAAGGGTAGGGATAAATAGAGGCTGAAGATGTGGTGGAGATAGGTGAGGGGGAGAGGAGAGCTTAAATTAAGGTTTTAAATCAAAGAATTTGAGTAGTAGAAGGGGAGAGTAGTAGGGGAAAAACATTAAAATGTAGTGTAATAGGAGTGCTTATATCGAGTTGTTTAGGCGGGTCAATTTTATGAGGGTTTTAACCTTACCTGAATCAAGAATTTTATATCCCTACTTAACCTAAATAACTATACCCAAATATCAAGTTCAGGTTAGGTTATTCTAGTTAATCGTTTAAGGTCAAGTTTTTCACACCTCTAGCCATATTGGTACTGAATATCACAATGTTATAACTACGCCCAACCTCAGACTTGAACCTATCTTCTTCAATGAACTTCATAGTCATATTTTTTCCTAAAAATTTCTACTAAAAACTAGTTTTAACCCCTTATTTCAAAGTTTTTCCAACACACTCAACTAGCCACCAAAAATTCACCCACTCCTACTTAAAATCCAAACAACACCTTCTTATTTCTTAGTAATTATAGACAGTAATGGAGAAACTTGCTAGCATGCTAAATCTACAATCTCTATAATTATACTACAAATCTTTATAGGTGTTGTTATGAGCCATATAATTCTGGTGGTGCTTAGGCAAATATAAGTTAATTTTTACTCTATTAGTTCCATTGCACCAAGTAGATTAGCCCTTCCCTTGGATAGTTTATTTAGGCACCAATTTTCATAGCACTCTAAACTTATATACCTTACTTATTACTAAAGATTACAATTATGGTGACTAATTGCAAGTAAGCAATGGCCATGGTTTTGATATTTCTCATACTGGTAATAACTTCTTAGCCAACTCAAATAAATCATTTTCTTTAAATAATGTCTTACATGTTCCTTCCATATCTCAAATATTAATTTAATTAAAGTCATTGAAGAAAATAATTTTGATTTTACTACTTCTTCGATGTCTAGATGCATGACTTGTACAATTTAAAAAGCAGACTAAATTTCCTTTTTTACATGTGATATTGCATTTTTTCTTTAGTTATTTTTTGTATTTTCTTATGTTTTAGGTTACTTTTTATGTCTTCTTTATTTTGTATGTTAAAAGTGCATAATTAGGGGAAACGAAGTACATTTGAAGGGATTCTTGTTGAACAAATGAAGAAAAAGGTTTTTAAGGAATTCAAGAGCTTATGCCGACTCATCATAGGGACTCAATGTGCCAACTCATTTTGTGTTGAATTGACTTGCAAAGCTGTTGTGGATGTGACAACTCGTTCCAAGTGTGATCACTTATTACAGAACCTTGGCACGCCGACTAGTCTAACTCAACATAGGGCGTGCCAACTCATGATAAAGGCCAACAATTGCAAATTTTCATGTAACTCTTCAGAATTTCAACCCTTTTTTGGAAAGGCACCATTTTGGACACCTTTAGGCCTATAAATATATAAAAATAACCATATTTTGGATATAGAAAAACTACATTTTAACTTCAATATATAATTATGCCCATGAGATAGGTATTGCAGAGTCATCACCCAATAAAATGTTGAGTTAATGTTTATATAAAGGAATTTTTAGGATTAATTTTCTATCTCTCCTCTCACATGAGTTACAAATATAAATAAATAAAAGCACAACACAGGCATGTAGAGCAAGATATAAAGAACATAAAATAAAATTATCCAAAAAAGTAAATGGTTAATTACAAAAAAAGAGCTCCAACTATAAGGTACCTTACAATGTTTGATCCTATCTTTAAAATTTTAGAATGTTAACTACAACCTTTAACTCCCTTTTTAATTGAGAAATTTCATCATTCTCCTTTCAATAGTGATGAAATAGTGGCCAAGTTCCTAAATTGAAATGGGAGTCGAAGTAGGTGACTGACTTTGTAAGATTTTGAAAATGGGGTCTAACATTGCAAGGTACCATATAGTCTGGGCCTTAATTTATGATTAACCTAAAATGAAAATAAAACATTTAGATTAGGAACATTGGTTCCCACAAGCATATCTACAAAAATGAATAGTTCTTTTGCAAGTTTAAAGAAAAAAGGGTATGAGTGGTCCCATTTTGATAAAAAAAATATAAACTCTTTTTTTATATGTTATTTTAGAAAGATAAATGAACATTTGTCCATTTATTAAGAAAAATCCAATTTTATACTTTGTATAAAACCATTAAGTGAAATTTTATGTTAATGTGCAAAAAATCTTTTATTACTACAAACCAAAATAAAAGAAATAATGCAAAACCAAAAAAAGCAAATATAAATAAATAAAGTAAAAAATTTTAAATTACTTTGATATAGGCGTCATAATCTTCAGGACTCTAATCTCTAAAGCAACTGATGTTTGTGAAATTATTTGCTTAAAAGAGAACCAAGGAAAATAAATAATTAGAAATATAATAAATATTACTAAATGCTAAAAACATAAATGCATGCATACTCAAACTATAAAAAAAAATTAGAACAGAAAATATAAATAACATAAAATGAAATTGTATGGAAAAAAATAAGAAATTGAAAATTTATTATGTGAAATAGCATAAATATATAAAAAAAAGTGCATAAAAAGAACAAAACTAATCTATCTAGGGTTATCACAAAAAGCCAAAGGCAAGGAGGGTAGGTAACTACAAGGGGCACACGATGGGAAGTGAATCTCCATTATGTCTCGGCACTCGCTATGAGAGATGGGCATCGCTCAGGTTTTCTTCCCATAGCCAACACTCTCAGTGCAGTCAAGGCCAGAATGCCAAAAAACATATTTTACCATACAATATTTATTCAAACATACATAAAATGGCTTTAAAATGTATTGAAATTATTTTAGAGGCCAATTACTCATTTAAATCATAAAAACTAAAAACAATTAACAAAAAATTAAAGATGTAATCATAAAAACACAAAAATGCATTAATAAAATAAAATTTATAAACATGCCTTTCTACAAGGTTTTTACTTATTTTTAATAAATCATGGCATAATAAAACTAAAATAAATATTTAATCATGTAAAATAACATAAAATCTCATAAATCAAATAAATCGATATCTCATATAATTGATCAAAAGAAATCTACATGATTTTTAATTGGTTTTAGATATAAAAAAATAAAGCCTAAAATATTACCCTCAGTGTTTAACATCTAGCAATATAAGAGAACCATACTTCGAGTCCTTCTTTAGATTCTACAATTGAATTAAAACTGGTGTTTGGAAAAAAATTCTCATTCTTTCTGTAAAACCTTACTTTTTTTCTTCATGTTTCTTAGCCAATAAGTCCACAACACAGAAGAATTTTTTTAGCAAAAACTTTAGATATAAAGATAATGGGGACCAACCAAAATCTATAGGATTTTCCTTTTTATTCAAAGATAGAATTCTAATCTTTCCAACTCTATCTATTGCTTAAATTTCTGAAAGTTAGGTTTAAAATCTTTTTTGCTAATATACCCTAATTCTCATTATGAACACATTGATTAACACATTATATATGCTGATCAAGCATGCATAACACATTAAGCATCCAATCGAACTTAAATTATTCATACATTAAGTAAAATATTGTTATAAAAGACCAATTCATACTTGTAATCATAAATAACCAAACTTAGTCTATATACATAGTTTTCAAAGAAAACAAAACAAAAAGAAGAGCAATGACATCAAGCAAATAATCTAAAAAGAAAGAGAAAAAAAATGTTTTATGGCACCTCAATACTTCTTCAAAAAAGTATTTAAATTTTAAGTAACCTATTTAAATATTTTCTCTTCCTTGGTGTATGCTTTTTCCTCATTTTTTTTGAATTGAATTGGTAATTTTTTTCATGTCCAAAATATGGTTAACTTCATGCATTTATAAACCCCAAAGTGTCCCAATTGATGCCTTTTTGGAAAGGGGTGTAAACATAAAGAGATACTTGAAAGGTTATGATGTTTGTCATTAGTGACTACTCAGCTCATTGGTGCCAAGTTAAATGAGTCAGCATAAGTTGGCTCTATAATGAGTCACCACTCATGGGTACTAGTTAGAATGCTTCCTACTTTGTCACCACTCGGCATAGCCAGGCCCTATAATGACTCGACACTTATAAGGACTAGTTGACACATGCTTTATTTCTTTTGTTATGTTCTTTTTCCTTTAAATATTTAATCTAAAGCACCAAATTATATTTCAAATAACTCAATTGGACTAAAAAAAAAGCCTACAAAAACAAAGAAAACACAAAAATTAAAACATAACATAATATAATAAACAAAATACATGATTAAAACTAACAAAATAGTGCATAAATAGTCAAAATGGCTATGCTATATTGCGTGAAATCAAATTCCTTCATACTTAAACCTTTCGTACCCTCAAGAAAGAATGCAAAAGTCTAAGTGGAAAAGCTAATAAAAATTCTTATCTTCTAAAAGTAAAAATAGCCTCCCTAGGATCATCTTAAATATGAATGAGTACTTAAAATAAAATAGCCAACAATTAACTTCTAATGACCAACAATAATAGAGTAGACAAGTTGTATAGAATATTTAATAAATTTAACATATTATGTCAAGTTATTAAAGTCAAAATCAAGAACATAGAGTCAATAGTCTAACCAAACTATTCAACTAAGATGAAAAATCTTCAAACTTAGAGATTCCAAGAACAACTATAGCCATTGGGACAAGGGTTAAGCTCACATATTATCTCACAATTCTTATGGCATTTTTAGACACTTGTAATTTTTCTAAGTTTTTTTGCATTTTGATGGGTGCATTTTATGCCCCATCCCATACTTTTTAACTTTATTTATTATAATGGATAAATATATGTCCTCATCCATTATTGAAAAGTGAGTTATACGTATTATATCTATAGTTTCCCTAAGGCTACCAAAGTCTTTAAAAACTAATCTTGAATCATGTAAGTCTAACCTTATGTATAGTTAGAAAAGTTACTAAGCATCGTATAGACTTTGAAAATAACAATAAGAATTAGTAAGAAAAACTTAAAGTATACACTATACGAAACTTAAGATTCTACCAATTAAGCATAAAAAATAAGCTACTAACATACCATTGACATACACTCATCAATAACAAGATAAACTTAGAGAAAACTAACAATAAACATAGAGAAATAGCATAGTACAATGCATGTAACTTCAAACAAAATAAAAACATGAACAATGCATAAACGAAAAAAAAAAACAACATAAAACTAAATATCCCCCTCCCTCACACTTAGAAGTTCACATTGACCCCAATGTGAACCAATTGAAGGTAAAAGGTAAGGAAAAGAAATACTCCATTCATTCATCAAAAGAAGATTGTAGAGGCAAATCAACCACATAGCTTACTTGAGCAATGAATGTATTGATGTTATACTCCATGATCCTTGGTCTTTTAGCAAGATAATGGTTTATTATCTTGATTGAGTTTAATTGGCGCTACTGCTTTACCTCTCAACAAGATGATTGTTAGGCCCCAACATTGACCTTGGTGCAATTTGTGTATAATTACTTGAGATTAAGACTAAAGTATTGTTTAATTAAGTTAATGGTTGAATTAAAAGTAAAAAATTTAATAAGGGTTAAATGGCAATTTCACTATAATTGTTGTTAATGAGGTTAATTGAAAGATTAAAATAGGTTTTAGGGTAAATTTGTATTTGAATGATAAATAGAGGGTTGATGTACAAGTTAGAAGTTTAGTGGGATAAACTTTTATAAATTAAGGCATGTAGGGAGTTAAGAGTTATTTGCCTCAACTTTAACTTTCCAGAAACATGATTTATGTGTTTTAGAGGAGGGAGAGAGAAAGAGAGAGAGAGCAAAATACTTTATTTTTCTTCCTTCTCTCTAAGACTTAATCTCTTTAGTTTTGTAAATCTTAGCATTTGGGGTCTTGCAATATAATCGTAAGGTAGTTTCCAAGGTAAGGGTTTCTCATCTTTAACCTCTCTTTCTAATGGAAGAATTTCATGGAAAATGATGTTTAGAAGTTAAGCGTGTGAATGTATTTCGTAGAATGAGATACAAGTAAGAATAAAGGGAAAGAAGTTGTAAAGGGGTGTAGTAGTTGAATTTCAGTATCAAGTCTGGGAACTATAAATCAACGCCGATTTTGCATGTATGTAATAATACTTAATTTAGTTGAGAATATGGATGATATAGAAAGATTAAATTGAAAATGTGGTATGTGAGATTCTAATTCAAGAAACATTTATTTTATTTATTAATAAGTGAAATTTAGTATTGGTTTCATTGAAATTAGGGAAAAACAAATTGAATTACAAAAGCTTTGCTCTTGAAATTTTAAGGGAATGTGCTCTATTTTCAAAATATTATTGGGTTTAATTTTAGTATCAAGTTAAATTGAGACTTAATAGTGTTTTAAATAAATGAAATACATAAAATTAAGAGTACATTGTTAGAAATCAAGAATTTTTGAAGTTTTATCATCATGTAACTAGATTTTTAGGTTTTGAAATGTTCATGCCATGAATCTGGAGTAAGCTACTCGATAGAGTAAAACTCCACTCCATTAAGTTGTGCATTATTGTGTAATAGAGATTTGTTACTCGATACAGTAGAATTCCACACCACCGAGTGAAATTTCACTCTTCCAAATGGTTGGCCACGAATTTGTCAAGTTAATTTCTCTTATTGCACTATAAACTCAATCTTATTATAGTTATGTTAAATTGTTTTTGAAATAGTTTTTAATGTATTATATCCAATATAGTTTTCTTCATTAATTAAGCTTGAAATATGATGTTATAAGATTAAATGGACTTAGAGTTAATTAATAGTGAATTAACAGTGAAGTTATATTATAGAATTATATGAAAAGTGTTTAAGATCATAATGCAAACTATTTAAGGACTTAATTAACATGTCCAGTAGAAAGATGTATTAAAGGATATATTTATTGTATATGAAGTAGAAAATAAGAATTCTTAAGCAAAATGAAAAATGAGAATTTAGCTTGCAATGTTATATAAATAAGTAGAGAAATGAAAGTATCATATTATAAAACTAAGTATGAATCTATAGGAGCACTGTTATATTGCAAAAGCATGAATGAGCTTATTGATTTGAATTTGTTTAAATATATTTTTTGCTTAAATGCTTATTTTTGTATACTTTATTATGTGAAAGCATATGGCTACAATGATATATGTATATACATCCATGGTTATTTGTGTTGATGTTTGAGATTGAATATTCATAGATATACTTACATGTATATAAAATTTTATAGTAAAGACACAAGCAAGATGATTGATATATATGTGACCATAATTAAAACCTGCAAATGCAGTTCAGTTGTGGATAGATAGGCATGCCAATTGGGATATCATTACAGCTAATATAGTTTGACCCCATTTGGGTCTATAGTCTGTCCTCATATGGACCATCATTTGATCCCAATTTGGATACATAGATTCGATATCCTCGAATATCTACAGTGATTTATATCTACGGGTATTTATATGTTCGATACCTATTATTATCCATCGTTCCCATTATCTACTCTTACAACATAGGCAGCCAAATAAGTTACAGTAAAGCTCTCAAAAGTAAAATTTATATAGATTCACTTAATAAATTTATATTTGTTCTTCCTGTAGATACAGTTAATGATTTTTATTTCAATTTCTTACTTATGTACATTGATATATATTATTTTATTATTGTTGAGAATGTTATGATATCTTTTAATGATTGTTATGTGTGTTCTATTAAAGACTACTACAAGTGGTCATTTATAATTAATTTGTTCCCCACCAAGCTATATAGCTTAGCATGGGTTATTTTATCTATGTAGGTTTACAGTTGAACTTTTTCATAGGGACTTAGCTTCTGCATCAGATGGCCAACACAAGTCCATCAAAGAATCTTGATGAAGGTTTTTTTTTTGCTTAATATTTTGTATCATTTTATATTAATGATAGTATATATAAAAGATGTATATGTTATAGAAATTGTAAATTGTAATAAGGCTACTTTTGGAGTTAAGCAGTATATGCATGTATGTTCGATCTAAAGCAATCTATGATATAAAAGATAAGTAGGGATAAATGTTAATCAGCTATATATGTTTGCATAATAGTGATTAACTTATGAATAGTAATAGTATCTCCTATTTAGGTATGCGTTATGGTTTTAATAATTTGATGATACAAGTCTACAACCTTAATCTATATGTAAATATAATAAAGATAGATTTAGGGTGTTACAATTTGTGGTATCAGAGTATAGGTTTAGTCATTTTTTATTAATGAGAGTGTGGAATTATGGTAAATGTTATATTGTTGTGTTGGCCTAATGAAAAAGTTCCTATTTTTCATATAAAAAGTAGATGGAGGGTTCTCAGGGTGCCACTGAGTAATCGGTTGTAAGTAACTTACCAACTAGAATGAATCACTCCAATCCAAGGTCTTCATCAACTAATCACAATGGAATTCTTGTAACTATTCGTAGAGAGGCACTACTAAAAATAGTACCAGATATGGCTTAAATTTTATAGAGAATGGTTGCTCCTAAAGCTCTAATTACCGAGTTCAAGAAATATGAAGGAAAAGAATTTTCGGGTGCCACTTTGGAACAGTCTGAAGAAGTTAAATTCTAGTTGGAAAATTTATAGATAATATTTAATGAAATTAAATGTCTAGCAAACCATAAGGTATCTTATGTTGTGTCATTACTACAAGGACCAGTATATGATTGGTAGAAGTTGGTCCTAAATAACCTCAGTTACCTAATCCACTCACATGGGGATTTTTTGAAGTAGAGTTCAGGAAAAAGTATGTTACTTTGGCATATATGAAAGAGAAACTGAAGCAATTTTTAAATTTACGATAAAGAGCTATGATTGTGGCTAAATATGAGAAAGAGTTCAGTCATCTATACAAATATGTTCATAAGGAGTACTAACTGAGGCTTTTAAGTTTAAACAATTTGAAGATGAATTGATTGATCAAATTAGAGAAAATTTGATTGGACCTATGTCTCTGCATATGGTAGATTTTCATCAGCTTGTTATAGATGCCCTAAGAGTTGAGAAGAATGAACATGCTAGCAAAGAAATAAAGCAAAGAAGAGTAGGGCTAGAGGTGGATCTTCCATTAAAAAAAGATTTAGAGGAGCATATGGTAATTAGCTAGCTAAGTCTATGTACGATCCTGCTAACAAAACAAGAAAACAAGAATCATCTGCAGCATCTGAACCAAATAAAGATACATCAGTGAAGCAGAGTAGGGGTCAACCACCTAGATGTCTTCATCATTTACGATAACAATGGGGCACTTGTATAAAGCTAATTGGTATATGTTTTAATTGTGGTAGTACTTAACATTTCAATGCAAACTGCCCCTCAAAATGGGAGCAAGGATAGATACAGAAAAGTATTAGGGGAGCTTCAAATGCACCCTCTACTAGTAGAGGTAGAGGCAAAGGCCAAAGTGGATTAAGCCAAAAAAGATCTCAAACTCAAAATTCATTTGAAATTGTCGATCAACCTATAGCACTAATGGTTTCTTCTTAAGCTTATGTAATAAAGCTTGAGAGATCGAGATGCTCCTAAAGGTGAAGCTGGTATTTTCTCACTTTTTAACTCTAATATTTATGCACTTATTGATCCTGGTTCCACCCATTTTTATGTTTTCATCGAGGATATGGGTAGGAATGTGTCTAATATGCATCAATTGGATTATAATATTTGTATAACTAGTCCTCTAAAGCATAGTGTTTTTGTAAAGAAAGTATTTAGAGATTTTCTCATTATGATTTAAGGAAAGATTCTTTAACTAATCTTATTGAGTTGCCATTTTGCGAATTTGATGTCATTTTAGGCATGGATTGGTTATCAAAGCACTATACAGTGGTTAATTATGGGATGAAGATAGTGACACTTAGAGATTTTGATGGTGAACAAATAATAGTATAAGGTATTCGAACTAAACCTTTAGACAATGTGATCTCAGCAATGTAAGATAGATGGTTCCTTAAAAGAAGATGTAAAGCATTTCTAACCCTGGCATTAGATTTAAAACAAAAGATAGTAAAGCTTTGAGATATTAAAGCAGTAAATGAATTTCCCAATGTATTCCTAGAAGACTTACCTAGTCTTCCACTTATAAAAGATATGGAGTTATCTATAGAAGTTTTACCTGGCATAACTCCTATTTTTAAAGCATCGTATAGAATAGCACTAATAGAATTACAGGAGTTAAAAGCTTAGTTACAGGAGTTACTTAACAAAGGATTTATTAGGCCTAGTGTATCACCTTAGGGTGAATTATTTTTGTTTGTGAAAAGAAGGATGGTTCTATGACAATGTAATAGATTACAGATAGTTAAACAAAGTGACAATGAAGAACAAGTATCTTTTGCCTAGAATTGAAGATTTGTTTAATCAGTTGAAAGGTGTTGTGTGTTTTTGAAGATTGATTTGCAATTAAGGTATTATTAACTCTGAGTTAAGGATGTGGATGTTTCAAGAATTGCATTTTGAACTCTACATGGGCAACAGGAATTTCTAGTCATGCCATTTAAACTAACAAATGCACTAGTTGCTTTTATGGATTTGATGAATAGGGTGTTTAGACCCTACTTGGACCAATTTGTTATAGTGTTCATAGATGATAAACTAGCTTATTCTAAAAATGAAGTTGAGCATGCAAAACACTTGAGGATTATGTTATAGACTCTAAGGATGAATCAGTTGTATGGCAAATTAAGTAAATGTTACTTTTGGCTTAAGGAAGCTTAATTCCTTGGGCATAATGTGTCTTTTAAAGGCATTAGAATGGATCCAGCTAAAATTAAAGCTATTGTAAATTTGAGACCGCCTCAAAATGTATCAAAAGTGAGAAGTTTAATAGGTTTAGCTAGATCTATCATCATTTTGTAAAAGGGTTTTCGATCATTGCTTCATCACTTACTAAGTTGTTGAGGAAGGATAACAAGTTTAAATAGATTGATCAATGTCAAGTAAGTTTTGATAAATTGAAAGTGATGTTAATAGAAGACCCAATTCTAACACAACTAATCTCTAGTAAAGAGTATACCATGTATAGTGATGCTTCCAGAATTTGGTTAGAGTGTGTACTAATGCAAGATGGTAATATGGTAGCCTATACATCTAGGTAATTAAAACCATATGAATAAAACTACCCTACACATGATTTAAAATTGGCTGCAGTTGTGTTTATTTTGAAAATTTTGCATCATTATTTGCATAGGGAAAAAAGTAGAATTTATATAGATCATAAGAGTCTCAAGTATTTGCTCACTTAGAAGAAGTTTAATTTAAGGTTGTACGAATGGTTAGAATTGTTTAAAAATTATGACTATATAGTTGATTACAATCCAGGTAAAGCTAATGTTTTAACTAATACCTTAAGTCATAAGATGATGACAACTATAATGATACAATAGAAATGTTCATCGAATGGCACTTTGATAACTCAGTTATAGGCTAGACCTAATGTGATGTAAATAATGGTTGATGCTCAGAAAAGTGATAAAAGATTACAATAAATTGTATAGTCATTGCATAAAGGAAATCAATCCGAGTGTACAGTTAGGAAAGATGGATGTGTGTACTATCATAAAAGATTGTGTTCCAGATGATAAAGAGCTAAAAAGAATGTTGTTATATGAAGCTTATAATTTCATGTTTACTATGCATCTTGGTGGTGACAAGATGTACCAGGATTTGAAAGAATATTATTAATGGCCTAATATAAAGAGAGATGTTGTTGATTATGTCTCCAAATGTTTAACTTGTTAGTAGATGAAGGCAAAGCACTAACTTCCCTCTGGAATTTTTAATCCAATTCCAATACCATAGTGGAAATGGGAAGATATTACTATGGATTTTAAGACTAGTTTGCCTCTTACACAAAAGAAATGTGATGCAATATAGGTTATTGTTGATAAGCTTAGTAAGACAGCTCATTTCTTACTAGTTAGAATAGACTATTCCATAGAGAAATTGCTATAATTGTATATTAATAAGATTATTCGATTGCATGGAATACTAGTATCTATAATTTTAGACAGAGTTCCACGATTTACATCTAGATTCTAGTAAAATTTGCAGCTAGCTTTGGGAACACAGATATGATATAGTACAACTTTTTATCCTTCAATGGATGGCCAATCAGAAAGAGTTATACAGGTTCTAGAAGATATGCTAAGGGGTTGTGTTATATATTTCTCTAGAAGTTGGGATAGGTATCTTGCTTTAATGGAGTTTGCATATAATAACAATTATCAAACTAGTACTAGTATGGCACTGTACAAATCTTGGTATGGTTGAAAATATAAAACTTTGATGTGTTGGACTGAGCTACCAGAATGTAAGATGATTGGTCTTGACATTGTTAAAGGCACTAAAGAAAAAGTACAGGTTATCAACCAGATATTGAAAGAAGCTAGTTGTAAGGCCCCAATTATGACCCTAGTTGAAAATGCATGATTTAACGAAATTATATTTGATTAACACTAAAATTAAATATGTGCATTTTGAATTAAAGTTATGTGGCAAGTGATAATTTTATTTTATTTTAGCATTTGAATGTGAATTATTTGGCATTAAATTATTTAAGGGTATAATTAAAGTAAAGAATATAAGTTAGGGGTCATTTTGTAAAGAAAGCGTACATCGGGTAAATTTAAAGAAGAGAGAGAAAAGTTGGGGTTAATTATAAATATATAAGGAGGTAGGGGATGGTTTTATAAAAGAAAGAAACTTAGAAAGGTAACCTTTTAACAAGCAAAAAGTGTGAGGGTAACTTTTTAACATGCAAAAAGAGTGAGGGTGTTAATGGAACTTTTACACTCTCTTTTAAATCTTAGAATTTTGCATGAAGGAGAGACAAACTATTTTTAATGATTCCTTATTGAGGCGAACACCCTTCTCAAAGGGAAAATTTAGATTTTCCTTCCTTCTTCTTTTTTTTCTAAAATAAATTTGGAAGATCTCTCTCTCTCAATATCCTCTTTAATAATTTTAATCAGGTTGATTTATACAAGGGTTTCAAGTTAGAGATTTCTAGTTGAAGAAAACAAAAGGAAGAACAAAGGCAAAGATGTTTTGAAGGAGTACATGGCTAGTGAGGGTTTCGACTAAGGTTAGAGATAGTATGTTTTGTGGTGATCTTGAATGTGTTTAAAGTTGGAAATTTCTTCAAAGATATGGAGTAAGGCATGTGTTAATAAAACTAAGTAAATGAAGTCAAATAATCAAGTTAGGACTTGTAAAATAATGGCAATACATGTGAAGAATTATTGGAATCAGCTTCTGTAATTTTAGTATTTCTCAAGTTATAGGCCTTAAAATTACTTGATTCTAGTTTTTAGTTAACATTAATTCATTTAGCTACAACTTTGTAGAAGAAACCAAAAGATTGTTTTGCCTTTAAATGGTTTTAATTTTTAATTGAAGCTAAAACTAAACTGTTATTTTTTTAGTGAATAGTTTGCAATGTTTTGAGCATAATTAATTTTATAGAGGTCAAAAGGTTATGATTCAAATTTCTAATGAAACTATACTTATATACCTATAATATCTATGAAGAAAGCATTCTTTGTTTCTATTTATAAATATGTCAAAAAGTAATTTGAATTTGAAACTGTTGACAGCATTATTTTCGGGAACAGTTCTCAATATTTTGTAATATCTCCAAATGTAAAAATTATATTTAGGTTTTTAGTGGTGTTATGAAATAGACTCTCATATCTACATTTTTAATGAATAAAGTAAAGTTAAATATGCTTCTAAACTTTTCTAAATTTGGGTTAAAAATCAAAACCATATGCTGCCTATCATAATAAAACATCGTTAATTATTCCCAATTATCTTAAGTTATAAAAATGATATAGATTTTATTTTTAATGTTCTTGGAACTAGAAACATAATGGATAATGTTTGCATAATATCATTTTGCCCATAAATGTCCTTAGATAGGTATAATATACCTTCCAAAATAAACTTGAAATACTATCTTTATGCAGATTTGTTAGAAGTTTACCAAGAACCATCTTAAACCACTTCTAAGTATTTATGTATTATAAAAGTGGCATATAAAGGGAATTAAATGCATAAATTATATAATAGTATCATTTGGAAAAGTATTAGGCATGATTATGTGATGAAGAATGTGTATGGTGATTGCAATGCTAAGGTAAATTATTATTTACCTACTTAAGATAATATGAATATAACACTATATGAGGATTATATGTTATGCCTATATGTTTGTGCCAAAACTATAATTAAAATGATAATAAAATAGCAAGTGTTGTTGTATGGGAAGAAAATAATGGATAAAGCATGGTTACATGGAAGTATGTTGATTATAAATAATCTAGTAAAGTACATTATCGTAATTATTTTATTTAATGAGATTGTGTATACATGAATATACACTAATGATGTTATAACTTTTCATTGATTATTTACATGAACAAAATTGTTTGGATTATGCTATGAAATGTGCATACATGCTTATGCACTAAAGATGGTATATCATTTACATGATTATATACAAGTTTATATATATTGGTTTACATACTAGAGATTGTGATACAAGTATAGTAAAAGCATGTATTTCTATCTTTTGATACCATAAGATATTATATAAATGTTTATATGTTAGCATACCAAATATATAGTCACAAGAATATTACTTGATCGAAATAGTATGGTTATGCTATGTGATGCCAAATGTTAGTATGCTAAAGTATATTAATACATGGAATTATAATTGATTATAGATAATATGACAAAGTATATGATGGCATTTTTATAAGACGGTATATACAAGTATATACATTAAGATTGTATAGTTTTCCAATTATTTCTTACTTGAGTAAAATTGTATAAATTGTTATATGAATTATGCATATAAGTTTATGCACTAGAGAAGGTATATTTTTACATGATTATATACATGTGCAAATGGAATAATACAAGGATAGTCTTGATATATGAAATGAACATGAACACGGTATTGCCTGCAAATAGAGTTCAATTATGGATAGATAGGTGCCTATAGGGATTATTGCAACCGCCACAGTTTGGCCTGAATGGGTCTAAAGTATAGTTGATCCTGTTTGGATCATAAACAACCTTGTTTGGGTTGTTAGCCAACCATCTGGGTTCACTTGATAGGTCTATAATACAGTTGGCTCCTTTTGGGTTTATCGATTTGATATCTTTGGATTTCCACTATTTTAATACCTTCAGGTATCCATCATTCCCATTATCCACCTTAGAACTTAAGCAGACTATCTAATATAATTATATTAATTCAACTAAATCACAAATGCTCATATGTTGTCATTTAAGTAATGTGAATCATTTTACACACAATTATAGCTGAAATTATAGTATTTGTAATACATGATACATATATGAGGCTAAATTATAAAGAAGAGTACTTGACATTTTAGAATCACATAGTCATACTAGACCAAGAAGTCATGCATATGAACTTGATTGATATTGATACTTTATCATCAATCTAAATGATGAATACATGATCTTTATAGTCAAATGCTTCTTATATTATATATGTGTGTGTGTGTGTGTGTGTGTGTGTGTGTGTGTGCGTGTGTGTTTGTGTGTGTTATACCTTCAATAACACCAAGGAATAGCATATGGAAAAATATATCTTAGAGTGAAAGGGTATTTGGTTATTGTATGTATAAAAATCCTTATGATGGCTTTAAAGTGTTTCTTAAACCTAAGAATGCATGATATACAAAATGTTATGTGATATTTTGCAAAAGTATACCGGTTGATGTATATTACCATAACTTCATGTTACTTGTTGAATATTATGTAATTGATATGAGTGGTATTTAATACTTATTACATGAAAATATAAAGAAGTTATGGACTCATAACATGTGATTTTAATTTATGTGGAGACATAGGTGTAAGCATAGTATTGCAATGCTTTAAAAAGTTTGTATAGTATTAAAGGTAACAATATGATAGCTTAATAATAATAATAATAATAAGTATTCAAGCTGATGGAAACATGTCTTATCCATGAAATACACTATATATATGTATAAAAATGGAAATTAATTGAATTTATTATATATTTAAAGATGTAGTTTATTAACTTGAAGTCTTATAATTATAAGATGTCTTTTATGAATGTGGATTGATATTGCCATGTCTTAAAAATAGTTAAAGTATACGAATATGTGTGAGAGTAAATAAGTGGTAAATAAATATCATAGTTACAGAGTGTTTGGCAATTAATAATGTTTCATAAGCAAGAAAGACTTGTACGTCATGATGATTAGTCAAGAATAACATAATGGAATTAAGAAAGTGAACTTGATGTATAAGATTTTCAAGGTTAGATGAATATTGTTATAAGTATGAAGTCGATAAGTCATAAAATATCAATAAGTACTTGATATTGGTTAAAAGTGTAAATAAAAGATAATATAGTCCCTAAAGATCTCTGCGAATATGGTTTAAATGATTAATCATATGCTTAAAGTTATGCTTGTATGTAATTGAGTTTTTGACAACCTTTGTAAGAGATCATCCATATGTCATATGTTACCCCACTAAGCTTTATAGCTTAGCATGGGTGCTTTATCCGTGTAGGTTCTATAGATAAGACTTTTGCTTAGGGAAATTCTCTTCATCAGGAAAGGCCAATACAAGACTGATAAGAGTTAATGTAGGGAGATTTTGTAATAGTATTTTGAAATATTCTATATTATGGTTATTAGGCATATGAGGATATATTTAATATGTGTATGTTGGATTGTAATAGACTCACAAAATAATAAAACATGTATATGCATACACGTAGGATAGAGAGTAACTCATACATATCATGATGAGTATGATGTTATACATGTGATAAGCATGCAAACAATTAAAGTAACACCTAAATGAATATGGCACATGGTACAAAATGGGGTAATAGTAATGTGATAAATATATGATGATTAATATATAGACATTATAGTGACATAATTCATGATTAAAGCAACTAATTTGGATATAGATAATAGGTTATTAGTATGAGAGTGTTACATTTTGGTATCAGAGAAAAGGTTTAAAAGTCTAAAAATTATGTTTGAAAAAGTTATAGAGTGTTGACCAATACAAATATTCTTGTTTTGCTATGATGAGACAGGAAATAGGATGATTTGATTGAATTTGAAAAAGAGGTTAGAAAACATACAGCTTCAGGTTTTTGAATTCAACTGTCCCTGATGCCATTATCCGAACTTAAGATCGAATAATCTTAAGTTTGGATTGAAAAGTAAGTGATATGAAATACATATATGGCTAGTGTTTGGACTATAGTACAAGTGTGTTAATAGAGTATACAAAGATTATTTCAATACGGCTTATGAGAAAGAGTTTATGAATAGTAGATAATATCTTTCATATGTAAAGTTTTTATGAGGAAATTGAGGTTGATTACAATGCCCTGTAAACTTGTCAATGATTTCTTAGCAAGTATGGGTAATTGACAAAATATTTCAGAGTTGGGATAGGGAAAAACATGTGCATTACATGAGATTATACATCTACATTTCATTGCATACATGAAAGCATCATTCACTTATAACATAGCATCATATCACATGTACAGGTCCCAATTGAAAAAGGAAACTAACAGGATATATGTTGAGCATAGTAATGATATAATAGTGTGACAAGGCTACCCTTATATAGAGATAGAGTTATAAAAGAAGCAAATCAAGTTAAAGAAAGAATCAAAAGAATTTATAGAGTTATAAAAGAAGCAAATCAAGTTAAAGAAAGAATCAAGAGAATGTCATAATTATAAGAGGATAAAGTTTGATTGAATTTAAGTGTGATATAGTATAGAAATGTAAATGGAATAATGTAAAGAACAAGTGAAGCTAGTAGAGATAGTATAAAATAAAGGTTGATTGAGATAGATACATCAGTACAGATAGAAGTATAGAAATAGTAGTGATATGTATAAGTAAAAGATATAGGTATGAATTTTGATGACAAAATTCTTTAAGAATGAGAGAATTATAAGGCCCCAATTATGACCATAATTGAAAATTCATGATTTAATGAAATTATATTTGATTAATACTAAATTAAATATGTAAATTTTGGATTAAAGTTATAGGGCAAGTGATAATTTTATTTTATTTTAGGATTTGAATGTGAATTATTTGCCATTAAACTATTTAAGGGTATAATATAAGAAAAGAATATAAGTTGGGGATCATTTTGTAAAGAAATCATATGTGGGGTAAATTTAAATAAGAGAGAGGGGATGATTTTATTAAAGAAAAAAACTTTGAGGGGTAACCTTCTAACATGGAAAAAGAGTGAGGATAACTTTCTAACATGCAAAAAGAGTGAGGCTGTTAATGGAACTTTTACACTCTCTTTTAAATCCTAGAATTTTGCAAGAAGGAGAGATAAACTATTTTTAATGATTCTTTGTTGAGGGGAATGCCATTCTCAAAGGGGAAATTCAGATTTTCTTTTCTTCTATTTCTAATTCTAAAATGAATTTGGAAGCTCTCTCTCTCAAAATCCTCTTTCAGAATTTTAATTGGGGTCATTTATACAAGGATTTCGAGTTGGAGATTGCAAGTTGAGGAAAACAAAAGGAAGAACAAAGGCAAAGATGTTTTGAAGGAGTAGGTGGCTAGTGAGGGTTTCGTCCAAGGGAAGGGATAGTGTGTTTTGTGGTGATTTTGAATGTGTTTAAAGTTGGAAATTTCTCTAAATAATTATGGTAAGGCATGTCTTAATAAAACTAAGTGAATGAAGTCAAATAATCAAGTTATGACTTGTAAAAAAAAGGGCAATGCATGTGAAGAATTGTTAGAATCAGCTTTTGTAATTTTAGTATATCTCAAGCTGTATACCTTTAAATGACTTTATTTTAGTTGGTAACTAATCTTAATTTGTTTATCTACAATTTTTCAGCATAAATGAAAAGTTGGTTTTGCATTTAAGTGGTCTTAATTTTTAATTGAAACTGAAACTGAACTACTATTTTTTTTTGGTGAACAGTTTGCAATGTTTTGAGGATAATTAATTTTATTGAAGTCAAAATGCTATTATTAAAATTTCAAATGAAACTAGACGTATATGTCTTCAATATCTATGAAGAAAGCATAATTTTTTCTATCTCTAAATATGTCAAAAAGTAACTTGAATCTGAAACTGTTGATAGCATTATTTTCAGGAATTGTTCTCAATATTTTTGTAATATCTTGAAATGTAAAAAAGATATTTAGGTAATTTTAGTTGGGTTATGAAATAGACTCTCATATCTACATTTTTATTAAGAAATAAAAGTCTAAATATGCTTCTAAACCTGCCTAAATTTGGGTTGAAAATCAAAACCATATGTTGCCTGTCACAATGAACAGTCATCAGTATTTCCCAATTTTCTTGAGTTATAGAAAAGATATAGATGTTATTTTTAATTTCATTGGAAATAAAAACATAGTGGATCATGTTTGTATAGATCATTTTGCCCAGAAATATCTTTAGATAGGTGTAATGTAGCTTTCAAAATAAACTTGAAATTCTCTCTCTCTACAGATTTGTTATTTGAGTTTGCTAAGAACCATCTTAAAACTCTCTTGAGTATTTTTGTATTATAAAAGTAGCATATAAAGGGAATTAAATTTATAAATTATATAATAGTATCTTATCAAAAAGTATTAGGCATGATTATGTAATGAAGAATATGTATGGTGATTGCAATGCTAAAGTAAATTATTATTTACCTACTTCAGATAATATGAATATAACACTATATGAGGATTATATGTTATACCTATATGTTTGACCCAAAAGTATAATTACAATGATAATAAAATGGCCAATGTTGTTTAATGGGAAGAAATTAATGGATAAGGCATCGTTACATAGAAGTATGTTAATTATAGATAATCTAGTAAAGTGCATGATTGCAATTGTTTTTATTTTATGAGATTGTGTATATATGAATATACACTAATGATGGTATAACTTTTCATTGATTATTTACATGAACAAAATTGTTTAGATTGTGCTATAAGATGTACATACATGCTTACACACTAAAGATGGTATATCATTTACATGATTACATACATGTTTATATATATTGGTTTACAGACTAAAGATTGTGATACAAGTATAGTAAAAACACGTATATCTATCTTTTGATACCACATTAAATTAATTATATACCTATTTATGTTAGTATACCAAATATTTAGTCATAAGGATATTACTTGATTGAAATAGTATGGCTATGCATATGTTATGCCAAATGTTAGTATGATAAAGTACAAGAATACATGGAAGTATAAGTTATTATAGATAATATGATAAAGTATATGATGGCATTTTTACGAGACGGTGTATACAAGTATATTCACTAAGATTGTATATTTTTCCATTTATTTCTTACTAAAGTAAAATTTTATATATTATTATATGAATTGTGCATATATGTTTATCCACTATAGAAGGTTTATTTTTATATGATTATGTACACATGCAAATTGAATAATATAAGGATAATCTTGATATATGAAATGAACATGAACACAGTATTGCCTATAAATAGAGTTCAATAGTGGATAATTAGGTGCCTATAAGGATTATTAGAGCTGCTATAGTTTGGCTTGAATGGGTCTAAAGTATAGTTGATCCTATTTGGATCATAAACAGCCCCATTTGGATTGTTAGCCAACCATATGGGTTCATTTGACCAGTCTATAATACAATTGGCCCCGTTTAGGTCTATCGATTTTATATTTTTGGATATCCACTATTTTGATACCTTTGGGTATCCATTGTTCCTATTATTCACCTTTAGAACTTAAGTAGACTATCTAATATGATTACAGTAATTAACTAAAAGCAAAAATGCTCCTATGTCATTATTTAAGTAATGTGAATTGTTTTACTCATAGTAATGGCTGAAATTATCGTATATGGAATACATGATACATATGTGAGGCTACATTATAAAGATGAGTACTTGGCATTTTAGAATCACATATCCATACTTGACCAAGAAGTCATGCATATAAACTTGTTTAATATTGATACTTTATCATCGATCTAAATGATGAATATATGATCTTTATAGTCAAATGCTTCTCATATGATTATATATATGGGTGTATGTGTGTGTGTGTGTGTGTGTTACCTTCAAAAACATCAAGGTATAGCATATGGAAACGTATGACTTGAAGTGAAAGAGTATTTGGTTATTGTATGTATGAACATCCTTGAGATGGCTTTAAAGTGTTTCCTATAACTAGGAATGCATGATATACAAAATGGTATATGATATTTTACAAAAGTATACCAATTGATGTAAATTACCATAACTACATGGTACTTGTTGAATATTGTATACATGATATAAGTGGATTGTATGACTTATTACATGATAATATAAATAGGTTATGGACTCATAACATGTGAATTTGATTTATATGGAGATAGAAGTGCAAGGGTAGGATTGCAATGCTTTAAAGAGTTTGTATAGTACTCAAGGTAAAGATATGATAGCTTAATAATAATAATAAGTATTCAAGCAGACGGACACATATGTTATCCGTGAAATATGTTATATATATGTATAAGAAATGGAAATTAATTAAATTTATTATATATTTAAAGATGCAGTTTATTAACTTGAAGTCTTATGATTATAAAATGGCTTTTATGAATGTAGATTGATGTTGCCATATCTTAAAAATAGTTAAAATATATGAATATATGTAAGAGTAAATAAGTGGTAAATAAATGGCATAGTAAATGAGTGTTTGGCCATTGATAATGTTTCATAAGAAATAAAAAATTATACGTCAAGATGATTAGTTAAGAATAACATAATGGAAGTAAAAAAGTAAACTTGATGCATAGGATTTTTGGGGTTAGATGAATATTGTTATAAGTGTGAAACTAATAAGTGATGAAATATCAATAAGTACATGATATTGGTTAAAAGTGTAAATAAAATATAATATTGTCCTTGAAGATCTCTATGAATATGGTTTAAATGATTAATTATATGCTTAAAGTTATCCTTGTACGTGGTTGCATTTTATACAACCTTTGTATGAGGCTGTCCACATATCTTATGTTTCCCCACTAAGCTTTATAGCTTAGCACGGGTATTTTATCCTTATAAGTTCTATAGATAAGACTTTTGCTTAGAGACATTCTCTGCATCAGGAAAAGCCAACACAAGATTGATAAGAATTATTGTAGGGAGATTTTGTAATATTATTTTTAAATTTTATATATTATGGTTATTAAGCACATGAGGATGTATTTAATATGTGTATTTTGGCTTGTAATAGACCCACTAAATAACTAAACACGTACATGCATGTATGTAGAACATAGAGTAACACATACATATCATGATGAGTATGATGTTATACATATGATAAGCATACAAAAATTAAAGTAAAACCTAAATGAATATGGCACATGGTAAAAGATGGGTAATAGTAACATGATAAATATTTGATGATTAATATACAAACATGATAGTGATGTAATGTATGATTAAAGCAACTAATTTAGATATAGACAATATGTAGCACCCTTATCCTATAATCTATACATATCACTTTATTCAACTCATTACACAAATACTAGTGTGCAACATAAACACATACCAACTATATAGAGAATTGTTATTTATACTTAATCCATAAGAGTGCTAAACTATTAAGACTTTAATATATACATTAGAGTCTCTTTACAAAATATAACAACCGATTAACATCTTACAAAACAATTGTACTTTTACAAGATTTCCAACACAAAAAAAACCCTCAAAATACAAAAAAGAAACCAAAAAGAAGACTATATACTTTATAATCTTCAAAGGCTTGTGTTGGCCAACCTGCTACATATATTAGTCCTGCGAGAAAGTCCTAGCCTTGCAACCTACATGGATGAAACACCCCGTGCTAAGCTATAAAGCTTAGTGGAGAACTAAATCATGATAAACGACCACTCACAGTGATCGTCAACAAGCACACAACATGCATCAAATATAACAATGATTTATATCAAGAAATGAAAGAAATTGAACATTTACATGTAATTATAGAAATCATAAAGTTCAACAGTAAGAATTTGTATTGACGTTTCAATCATCATATATGATCATACAAGTTCCTACTTCCTTTGGACTTAAATTGAATTATTTATAATATGATTATTTTATTAATCAATGCTTAATCGTAAAAGTATAGTTATCCATTATTAATTCCATAAACAATCTTCACAAGTGTTGAAATTATCTTACTTCTATTCTTGTATGTCTAGGATATACACACATTAGAATTATATAACAAAACAACACTTCTAATTACCATGAGATTATAAAATTATCACAGGCTTATTTTATGTTCCATAAGTTATTCATGTTATAACATGTTAGATGTATCATAAAAATAAGCCTATCAACTAAACATATCACTCGTATTTCATTACCATAAATAACAAATACATATTAAAGAACGTGTACATGCAACAATATGAACACATATAGAATCATCAATTAAACAATTAGCATGTATTTTTGATACTAGCAATATAGATACATATACTATTAGGCATTCTTTTAGATGAGGGTTTTGTATGCAACAAAAGGAATTTCATATGTAGAATAATATGAAGTCAATTAAAAATTTGCATGCCTTATTAAACTTTTCTTAACCTTTGACAATAAAGCCTGTACTATTCTAAAGAGGTGGATATCGGGATATATGGTAGTACCCGAAGGTACAAAATTGTTGATTATAATGATGGCACCCGAAGGTACAAATAAGATACCCAAAGGTATTAAACAATGATCCCTTGTAGGGATAAAACTGTATGATAAATCGGTGGATCCAAACGAGGTCGAACAAATAACATGGACCCAAACGGGATCAATCAAATAACATGGACCAGTCAAGCGGACCCAAGCGGGGTCAGCTACAACCCACATGAGGGTTGTTTAAATTAACTTTAACTTTTAAACCTAAACAAGGTCACTATACTTTTAAATTCAAGTGGACATAAATAGGTCAAAATGTTCAGAAGCAGCTACAAGGTACCCTTATAGGCATGCCTATCTATCCACTTCCTAGACTTAACGCAGGCAATAAAATCTATTTACTTTATCTTTCATTTATTCATTCATATTCTTATATGCGTGCGCGCGCACACACACACACACACACACACATATATATATATATAACCCTTTATTAATAGCCATATCACATGCCATATCCAATTCATTGTGTATTTACATAGACACAAATTTAATTTAACTATATAAAAACATAATGTAAGATACATTAAAATTCTGCACAGGGCAGCATTCTGGACCCAACTTGTGAGCCACTTATGATTTTTAAAAAGTCCTTTTTAGGCTAAATGATCTCTACAATTTTATTCCCTTATGTTTCTAGTTTTCATAGCATCAAAATTCATCTTAATATCTTACCTATAGCTCAAGATATTTGAGAAATACTATAGGCTGTTCATAGAACCGAAACAGTGTTTGCTGTCACTTATAAAAATTCATAGCATAAAATTATGTGGTATTTAGACCAACATTTCTCCATAAAATTTATAATTTCATATCTCTAGTTTTACCAAAATTTTACTTTGTAGCATTTTAACAACTCTACAAAAAGTTATGCCCAGCTTACTAAGGTCTGTCCCCTAACAGTACATTCAGTACCTATGAATTTCAAGTCAACATTTGACATTCTTGCATATATTTTTAAGTCATACTTCCTTCATATAAAATGTGTATTCATGAGTCTATTTTGTATAGGAATTAACCTATTGTCATTCTGATCATTGTACACACAGATATCTCAATTTTACCACAAACTGCTACAGAACCGAGAATAACAGCTCACTACAATTTCAAGTGAATATTTGGTTAGCATACAAGCATATTTAGCCTTAAGTATCTTCTACAAAGTTATAGGTATGTTTCTTATGTAAAATATGAAATTAGAATTAACTCAATTGAGGTTTTATAACCCAATTTATGCTGTAATTACAGCAACTAGTTCATGATGCTTACATGTTTCTCTTTATTAAAGATTCCTAAAATTTATTCTCATTATATTTGTTCAACATATCCTACAAATATATTCATGTTACTTCTCTAATTATTTATATGAAAGTATGAGAATACTAATCCCCTTTGTTTCTAATTTCCAAAACATCAAGAATTACCTTAATATCACATCTATAACTCAAGATAATTAAGAAAAACCAAAACAGTTCATAATACGAAAAATAGTTTTTTTATCACCAATTATAAAATTCATATAAAAATATTCTTACATAATTAGACAAAATTTTCTTCATTAAAGTTGAATTCATAAGTGTCTAGTTTACCAATAATTTTGTATCATCTCATTTTGAGTCTTCTACAATAAAATATTATCAAAATACTGAGGCTAGTTCACTCTAACTGGACAGCAGTTTACATCCGATTTCAACTCAAGATTACTCAAACTTAAAAGGAGAATCAAACAAAAGTTCCTTCAACAAAAACATAGGTCCATATCTTAGGTGTAAGCACAAACTAAAAACACCAAAATTAGAGTTGTATAACTTAAGATATGCTCCAAAAACAGAAACTATTTCATAGTGATCCTACACGGATTTTATATATATATATATTTTTACCAAATGACACATGCAAAGTATTATATTTCTATCTCTAAAAACCACATCACTAACTAAAAATTCATCTCTCACATATATAAATCCACAATTCCAGCAACAATAACCACATGCAACATGAATAAAATTCCCAAACCTGTTTTGAAATTCCAACTCTCTTAAATATCTTCTTTCACTCTTCTTAATTGCTTAAACCCTTGAAAGCATCTTTAAATCCAGCCTTCCTTCTTTGCATAAGATAGAAATATGAAGATTTTGTTTGAGTGAAAGGGGCCAGATTCTATGGTAAAGAAGGAGAAATTTCAATCTTTTTATGAGAAAGAAAGAAAGCAAAGTCTTTAAGAGAAAGAGAGAGAAGTAAATAATTTGTTTTCAATTTATTTTTTTCTTCATCAAAGAGATGTCCCTCTCTCCTTCAACTCATAATTTTCCTCTCTAATTTGCATTAATTTAGATTTTATAATGGAATGAAAATTCTCTTTTTTGATCCTTTAAAATTTTGCATGTCACACTAAGTTCCCTCATTTATTTGCATGTTAAACAATGTTCCATTTATTTTTTTCTTTTCTTAAATCAACCTCTCCTTTCTTCCATTTTTCATAATTTACCCTTAAATTTATATATTAATAAATTGACCCCTAAATTTTCATCCTCTTTTAAATTATCCTTTAAACTGTATTATTATTACTTGACTATTGTATCCCCTATCAAAGGCAGTTTTCTAAGTTCAACTTGTAAGCAATTTTCGACCTTACAAAAAGTGTTTTTAACAAAATTAGTCTTCTCAAACTTATTACACTATGTTTATATTTTCTAAAGCATCAAGAATCATCTCCATAGCATTTTTATATTTTAAGATATTTACAAAATACTGAGGTCTATTCCTAGTGACTAGGCTGCAAACTGTTCCGGATTTTATACTTAAATATAGCCTAGTTAAAGACATATTTCAAACTTGGTTTCTTCATATGAAATCTAAGTATAGATGTCTATTTTCAAACCCAATTTGAATCATCTAATTTTGTTCTCTATAATTGATATATAGTCAAAAGAGTGGCAAAAGGTCAAGCAAAACATAATAATCCATCCAATAATGTTTAATTAGACTTTGCTAATGTGAAATTGCCCTTGAATTCTTCTAGGGCCTATTTTGGATCCTTACATAATAGGTTATTAGTATGAGGGTGTTACACTACTAATAGGAAAAATTCTTATACAAATTTAAAAAGGAAGGATATTGAATATCAAGTCGGGAATAAGGTATTCTTGAAAGTTCTCCTTGGAGGAAAGTGCTGAGATTTGGAAAGAAAGGTAAATTGAGTCCGAGATATATTGGTCCATATGAAATTCTACAAAGGGTTGGACCAGTAGCATGCAGATTTGTTCTTCCTATTGAATTATCTAGGCTACATGATGTGTTTCATATTTCTATGCTTTGAAGATGCCACTTAAATAAATCACATGTATTACAAATGCAAAACATTTAGGTTCAAAGAGACTTCACCTATTATGAAAAACCTAAAGAAATTTTGGCTAGATAAATTAGACAGCTAAGAAATAAATAAATTCCTCCTATTAAAGTACTTTGGCAACATCATAAAGTTTAAGAAGAAACTTGGGAACCAGAGTCAATGATGAAGGCACAGTATCCTTAGCTATTTAAAACAGGTATGAATTAAAAGGAGAAAATTCTCATGAGGGGGAAAGAATTGTGAGACCCTAACATTGACCTTGGTTGGATTTATGTATAATTACTTGAGATTAAGGCTAAAGTAATGTTTAATTAAGTTAATGGTTGAATTAAAAGTCAAAATCTAATGAGGGGTAAATGGAAATTTCAACATAAGTAATGTGCATAAGGTTAATTGTAAGATTAAAATAGGTTTTGGGGTAAATTTTGGATTGAAGGATAAATTAAGGGTTATACATTGGAAGTTTTGTAAGGTAAACTTTTAAAAATTAAGGCATGCAAAGAGTTAATGAAGATAAAAATAAAAATAACAATAAATAAAAAAAATGTGTAAAAATGAAGATAAAAATAAAAATAACAATAAAAAAGCATAAAAACCATACTTACATTATAAAAAATAAAAATGTTGCTAAACAAATACTTATCAAAATAATGTGTAATGATCGAAAGTACTATATAACTTGAGTTATATCATCTTGGCAAGTGGATAGAGTAATCAAATTCACCTCATCAATGGATTTGCCAAAAAATAAGGCTTTAGGCAATGACCATTAACCTTGAATATCTCTCCCTTCTTATTTGCAATTTCAATAGCCCCATATACATAAACCTTGGCTACTTTAAAAAAACCTAGCCATCTAGACTTTAGTTTTCCTGGGAATAGTGACAATCTTGAATTATACAAAAGCACCAAATCACGTTCATGGAACTCCTTCTTAAGCAAATGCTTATCATGTCACATCTTAGTGCGATCTTTATATAACTTAGTATTCTCATATGTATTCATCCTTAACTCTTCCAATTCATTGAGATTAAGTAACCTCTTCCTACCAACCTTCTTCATGTTGAAGTTCAAAGGCCTTATTGACCAATAAACCTTATGCTCAAGTTCTATGGGCAAGTGACAAGACTTTCTATATATCAATTAATAAGGGATAAGGCCTATTGAAGTTTTAAAGGTTGTCCTATATACCCACAAGGCATCACCAAACTTCAATGCCCATTCTTTCCTTAGTGAAGAATTTATCTTTTCTAAAATCAACTTGAGCTTTCAGTTACTAATTTCAACTTGTCCACTAGTTTGAGGATGATATGTAATGGCAACCTTGTGTGTCACCCTATACTTCTTCAAAAGAGCATCAATGATATTATTACTAAAGTATGAACCTTCATCACTAATAATATCTCTAGAAGTGCCAAACCTTTGAAATATGACCTTCTTAAGCATCTTCCTAACCACTTAGGCATCATTAGTAAGAGGAGGCACAACTTCAACCTATTTAGAAACATAATCCACCATAACTAAGATTTATTTATATCCTATAAAAATAGGCAAAAGACCTATGAAATCCATTCCCTACATAATAAAGATCTCAACTTCAAGGATTCCTTTCAATGGCATATCAGTCTTCCTTGATAAATTTCTCATTCTTTGACATCTATCACATGTACGCACAAAATTCCTTTCAATGGCATCTCAACTAATTTACTCTATTGTCAATTGTAGAGGTGGACACCCATCTTTGTATGCAGAGTGGTGAAATTGCAGTCAATCAGTCTTTAAATGTTAGCCCTTGAATATAGTTAAGCCCAGAGATGATGATAACTAGAGACAAAGGCAATTGATAAGGTACCTCCTTGAAATGATAAAGGATGCCTTACAATATCTGTCACACTCTAAATTATCGAGAGCAGTGAGAAACTACATAAAAGGTGGCTCTATGCAGGCTGCATAGTGGCACACATCTAGAATGTTTATCTTGAGTCACATAATTAGTTACTAGCCATACATACATAGTTGATATGACTGTCAGCTACTTTTTCCAACCATAAAAAAAACTTCCTATGGTGAGTCAAAATTATAAAGTCACTTTCTAATAAGGTAATGCCTCAAGAAGTATATAATGATCACTCTAAGATTAGGGTCCTCTAGTAAATTCAATTTCTCCTATAGCCATACCTAAAAAAAAGAAAGGAAAATGTTAAAAAAAAAAGAAAAAACAATAAATAATAATAAAATAAAAATGATAAAATAAAAGCCATTGGGGTGAGTTGGTTTGATTTCAAACAAAAGTAAGGCACAAGGTTGCATGAAAATCTGAAAAGATGCATTTCCCACTGAGAAAAGATAGTGTGAAAACCCAAAAAAGGAGAACTACCTTTTAAAGTAATGACTATAAATTAGACTAATAAAGGGCTCTAACAAAGGGTCATGCCAAGTTCAAATCAAATAGTGTTTAGACTCAGGATGGTTTCTGCGAATATTATAGGAAAGGGATTTAAACCATTATGTATGCCTTCAATAATGCTAACCAGTTGATAGTTACTAGTTGGCTCTTTTGAGTTCATTGTTATGTATAAAGTAAGACGAATCAACAGAATAATGCCAACACGAAAAATGGGTATATTGGAAAAGATGTCCAGTGCATCAAGATGTGGTTCCAAAGGGATAGATCCTTGTCGAGGCACTAATCTAATAGCCACAAAGGGAAGGATTCCCAGGACTTGACATGTGTCTCTCAAGTAATCGGGTACATAACTTGAAACATGGGGCAAAGTTCAAGGGATAAAGTTCACACCAATAATTTTAGCAAATTCTTCAAACATGAGACACAGCTTCTGATGGGTATACCTGAAGATGTGGAATCTAGGATCCTAATATCGGACAGCTACTAGCAAAAGAATCATGTCCAATCAAACTCTTCTCATAAACCTTAAGTTTGAATATGAGAGTAAGACTGGGTTTTCCTATATGCCGAGGGCATCAAGCGGCCTATGCACCCTATTGAGGAAAGGAGTGGCCATATGAGCTAAAAAAAATCTATAAAAATGGGAAACATGTACATAATAAATAATAAGGGTTTAACATATCAAATAAGTTATAATAATAATCAATAGCAGTAAAAGGTGCATAGTAAAATGTATAAGTATACGAAATGGTAATGATCAAAATGATAAGTGAGGCATATATAAAATAATTAAAAATAATGATAATAATAGTTATAATAATAATAATAGTATAGTAATAGCATTAAAAAATAAGTAGTGTAATAAATAATATGAAAGAAAAAAAGAAAAAAAAATAATAATAATAACAATAAATACAATTAATAATTAATAATTAATAAGAACAAAGAAAAAGGAAAAGAGCACTTCCTTGGAAAAAAAGCCCACTTGAAGAGACCCAACATGCAAATGAGGATGTTTGAAGGATATTTATAGGCCAAGGGTGAGTCACTCCCTTGACTCATTTGAGTCACACCTTTAGGCCTTGAGTCACCTGTAATCCATTTAAGTGATGCATTTTGCATAGGACATGCATATTTTTTAACATGCCTTGTAAATTTCTTAGATTTTGAAGGAAAGTTCAATAAAAAACTGCATAGGAAGCTGGAAATGTTACCTGATTCAGGGAGTAAATTACTAATACTATATATGTGTTAGTAAATAAAAATAATTAATAATAATAGTAATAATAGGTACAAACTAATCTGACAACATAAAAATAATTAAATTAAAATAAAAACTTAAGTTTAATTAATTAATTAATGGGTTCAATAGTGTTTAAGGGGTTTAATTGATATTTATCATAGTATTTATTGCCACTTCAGATTGTCAATGGGTATTTTTGACCGTTTTGGTGGAGTCATGCCCTAAGGCCATGACTCGCTCCTTTTAGGTGATACTACACCATTTTGCTTATGAGTCAGGCCCCAAGACCATGGCTCGTCAGGTGACTCACAACTTTAAGTTGTGACTCATCAAAAATCCATTTAAACTGATGATCTTCTTCTTTCTTTCTTCTTTCTTTTTCTCCCTCTTATGAAACACAACTCACGATCTTCTATGGGCATTTTTTAGCCATTTCTACTCATTTTGGACTATTTTTTGCATGTCATTTGTGTCATTGGACTCGTAATCACATTGTGCATGTGTCGATACCACTCTTATTTAGTTTCCTCTCATAAAATTTAACTTGCCATTAAATAGTTAAGATGCCTCATCATAGACAATCACAACCGTAGCCAGATGTTTAGGCATTTTACTTGATGAAATAAGAGCAAGTCACTAGATATCAGGCTTTGCATCTTGTGAATATCAAGGCAAGCAAATTTATGAGCCGGCATTTTCTAGAGACTATAGGTATTTGGCATGAGGGGTAAGAGTTATTAGCACAAGCTAATTGGCTAGATTTCAGTGCACCCGCTTTCGCGATATATCTTTAGACAGTTCAATAGTTCCTTGCTACTTTCCAGTACCAAGATACTAGTACCTCAATATTGAGGCAAGGGTTATTACATACTAAATTTTAGGTATATAGCATTTTTTGCTTTCTTATGGGTTAGGCTGTTGCTATTATTATGAGGACTTCCAAACTAGATCAATGGGCTACCATTGTTAAACGAAGAATCCCTTATAATCCTCTGACAACAAAGGCCACCATGCTGACTTTATAGGTTTTGAGATATCTATGGCAACTTCTATCGTGATTTTATATGGGACACTCTTCCAGTCTGGGTTCCTTTAATGTCATTGATATTTAGAGTCTATGGGCTATGACTATTGGCCAGCACCTTAAAATCAGTCATGATATTCTATAGAATATCAAAAGAGTAGCCCAGGCACTAGGCATGATAGTGGTCATAAGAGGGGAAGTCACTTGACTTCTGTTAACACTCGGGGTCCCAAAGTCAAAGTTTGGACCACAGGCTGAGGGTAGTATAGTCATGAGCTTTAACATGGCCCCAGATATACATATAATCAGATACACACCTAGTAAATGTCGTTGCTCTCAGTAGAGGAGGCAAAGAGAGACTTAAGAATCAATAGATAGCAGCCTGTAGTGTAGCTTGAGGATGAGCAGTTGAAAGATAGTACATCTAGTGGCCACTCACCTTTGCACTAGGTACATTCAGCTAAGATCTAGAATTCTAGCATGGGGTCCAGCCCAAGTCATTTTGTATGACCTACAGAACCATATCCCACACCACCTTAGGGTTCTAGCATGTTATAGATACTAGCTTTGTATGAGGCTTATAGATTTCACCCATAAGTCGATCTTGGTGCATCTTCTTCTCAAGGGCCAGCACCATCTACTCCAGTTCCTTCATCTCCTTTTGGTAGAGATTTGGAGAATAGGATAGCTCACTTTAAAACCATTATTGGAGCTTTAGGATGAAACATGCATAAGGTGCAGGAGATGATCACTACATTTAGTCACCTCGCTAATCACAATTATCAGATTTTGGGTGCATTAGTGGCCAATGTAGGACAGATGGCACAGAGAGTTAAGAATAAAATGGTTAGTCTCAAGAACAATATGAGAGAGGGATATGAGCACCACACAACATGACTTGCATGGATAAAGATGATGGTGGGCTGATAAAAGCTAGCTATCAAGCAAGTGCATGAGAGCATACATTATTTAGCAAGGCTAATAGGGTGGATCCTGACTCCCTTAGCTCAGGCTATAGGCTTTGAGTTTGAGGTGCCTGAATTGCCACCTATAAACCCATCTCAAGTAAGACCTTCACACCCTTTTTAGCTACCACCAAGTCCTTCAGCTAGACCATCAAGCCCCTTAAGATCGAAACACTACAAATGATCTTTCGGGAGATGCATTTTTTATGATGTTTGATTTTATGAACTGTTGTTTATCATAAGTTGTATTTAAATTTATGGATTTAGACTTTTACTTTATTTTGTTTAAATGATATATAGATGATGTTTCTCTTTTAATGTTTATTTATGCATGCATGTATAAATTAATTTCTTTACTAGTATTAAAATAATATCCAATATGATGACAAATGAAAAGATAATTGCAACCATAATCATGATAAATCCAATAACAAAATAGAACTTATGAATCAACAAATAAAATAAAATGCATAGTTAAATAGTTTTAGCAATATGTCATTACCTAATTTATCATACCTCACCTAAACCAAAGAGATTCTAACACATGACTTCATCATGAAAATTTCACATCAGTGACGGCTCAAACATTATAAATGTTAGACAATCAGATCAAAATGAAGCTTTCTTACACCCAGAATATGTAAATGTCAGGCCTATGCTCAAGTGCACCTTATTTAAGGATGGCCTTCTTTCTTTAAAGTTGGAACTACATGAAAGAAATCATGCAAATCAATAAAAATGTAAACATTTTCCTTTATTATAGTAGCATTTTGATATCAAGTCCTTTTACAAGTGCCAATGCCCACTCAAGAAGTGATAGATCAATGAAAGATAAAAGTCCTCTCATAAGGCATTTAATTTGTTATTCTCCTTAGTCCTGTGTGCCGATGAGCTAACATTGATCAAATGTCCTCACCAAGGATTAAAATGTCGATAAGCTGATGGTAATTAGTAAGTCAACTAAAGATTAAAACATCAATAAACTAACAGTAACCACCACAACTATTTAAGAGTTAAAATACCGATAAGCTAACAGTAATCATTCGATTGATACAAGATTAAAATGTCGACAAATTAATGGTAACCACCCAAACTAATCAAGAGTTAAAATGTCAATAAACTGATGGTAATCACTCGATTGTTCCAAGGTTAAAGCATTAAAAACTGATGATAAGCACCCCAACTAATCAAGAATTAAAACATCCACAAGCTGATGGTAATCACTCAATTGATCTAAAGTTAAAACATTGATAAACTGATAGTAACCACCTAGTTAAGAGTTAAAACTTTGAAAAATTGATTGTCATTACTCAAATAAGAGTTAACGTATCTACAAGCTAGCAGTAATTACTCAACCTAAAATTCACTACCTCAGGCAGTGCATGTCTACCTTCTTGATATTCATTGCCTCAGGTATGCATCTCTTATCGCTTTGCTCTGAACTTTGGAAAACTTAGGCACTAGTGCACTAACCTTGCCAAACTTGGGGGTAACTATAGACTTTAGGTCAGAGTCAGCCTCTATCACGATTACTTAATAAGGATAATGCAATTTTAAGAGCAACAAGGAAGTAGTAGCACTCTATCCTTCTCCAGCACTGCGTTTTCGAAATATATTTTATCATAAGTTTTGAGAGTTAAAAAATGATGCTTTAGTAGCAAGCATGTGTTTTTCTCTCAAGAATGGGTGAATTGACCAAATTTTAAGGTTTTAGGTTGTCTCAAAAATGAGTTATAACCTTGATTCATGGGTCAAGATTGTGAATCGATTTTGAGTTATGACCTAAAAGGCTGACTAACTCCCCCTTCTTTTGGATTATGATTTGAGTTACTGGGCTTGACTCAAGGCCGTGACACACTAACGATTCATGCCTCAGCCTGTGACTTACCTTTTTTCTAGCAAAAGTGGTTTTTAGACTTTTCTAAGGGGCCTACCTCTGAGTCAAGGCCATGACTGGGTTTTTCCCATCAAAAATTTTAGATTTTCCCTACAAAATCGGGAATTATTTTCAAGATAAAAATCTCTTACTTTTTTAATCTTTAATCCAACCCATTTAAGGGTAATAATTTCCTTTAAATGCATATTAACCAATTTTTGGGGAAAAAGACAACAAAGAATTTGGAGAGAGAAAAAACCAAGAAAAAATATTTATTTTTTATTTGGTTTGAAGAAAGAAGGAAGCAGGAAGAAGGGATAGAGGTGCTCTCACTATATTGTTTAAGTAGCTCTACTAAAGGTAATATGAGATGCAAACTTGTAGCTTTTGTGTAGATCTAAAACTTTTATTCTTTGTAAATTTTGATTTTGAATATTTTGTATATTCTTCACTCTATTTTTAGCTTTTCTCTCTATGTAATATGTTATTTTTTGTATTATTGTATAAATAATGTCTTAGAAGTGTGTTTGGGTGCAATATTAAATTTTGTGTATGAATTTTATGTTTACATGTAAATTTAAGTGAATTTGATGCTTGTTAGCCTTCACTTTCTCTCTCTAAAGCATGTTTCTCTCACATGGTATTTTTGTGCAAATAATTTGTGGTTTTATTAGTTGTTTTGAGCATTTAAGTTAATTTTTGAGAGTTTAAAAGCCTTTACATGCATTTTTTAGCCTTAAAAGGCAATTTAGGAGCATTATTCCAGTAGCCACTGGGTATTCTAATAGCAACTCATGGCCTTGAGTTGTGAGCGAGTCATGGCCGCATGACTCGCTTTAAAATGGCTCGTGACTTACTTGAGGGGGTGTGACTCACCCTAATCAAGGTTTTGATAAATTAGACCAAGTTTAGGAAAATATTGACTCGCAATTGGGATCCCAAAAAGGTATTAAAAGGTTTGGAGGACTAAAATAATGTTCAGAGGATTAAATAATTTTACAATTTGGGCCATCCAAATTCCCTTTTTATATGGGTCTCACATTTTTACCCTTGAAAACACATCATTTTTTAATAGGCGAATATTATGAGCGTAAACTATTTTTCATTATCGTGAACTAGCTCTAGTAAACCCTAAATCCTAATTTCTCTCTATAAATAGGGAGAGATGCACACTTTCAAAGGATTCCAGTTTTTAATGAAAAAATACTATTCCAATAGCCATTAAACACAATTTATCTGTCAATTTTTTCTAGTGCTTTTTCTTCCAAAAGCTCTTTAATTAGAAAGCTTCGAAAAAATTTTCCTAAAGGTGATTAGAATGAATTTCCCTTTTGTTTGTTGTTTTTTCACATTTTTTATTCAAATTTTGTATTTTTTATTCTGTACGGAGTTACTTTAGATTCAATATTTATTTATTTATATTGCTTTATTTATCTTATTGTAATTTTGTTTTCTCCATTTATTCTCTTTAATGCTTAATTTAATTTCAAAAATTTTATATTTTTAATTTATTTATTTATGTTTTATTTAAATATTCTCTCTTTAATTTTAGTAGTTTATTTTTAATGGAACTTACTTTATGTCATCATTACTTTTTACTTTAATTTTTTTAACTTGATTGATTTTTTTCTTACTTAACTTGCCGTAAATATATTTTAATCAACATAAAAAAATGTATTTTTTAAATAAACGATATAATTCGACTTAATCAAGATTATTACCTTCTTTACATTTAAAATTGAATTTGGATTTGAAAAAACGTGATTTTGAAAATCAAATATAATGACATCTTTTAAATGGAATTTTCTATCTTAATAAAAATTAAATATTTAATTTGTTATTTATTTCCTTTCATACAAATTATTTTAATTTTACTTTTGTAAATTATTGTTTTCCTTAGAAAGGTTGTATAAGTTTTTTAATATTTTTCATGTATTTGTCTATTTACATTTTAGTACATATTTCCTTGTTTTTTGAATGTTGTAATAAGATCAACTAAAGATAATATATATATATATATATATATATATATATATATATATAATTGGTGTTTTCTAAATAAAAAATGAGTTTGATTTTTCATTAAAAAAATTATATTTGCAAAAGTTTGAAAAAAAGACCAAAGTCCTTCCGATATTGTATGTGTGAACCAAAGTTCACAAATCAAACAAATAAATTTGTTTTTTGTATGTACACCTAGGACTTTTTGATTTAGGTAAACTATTTTAAATGGTTTCAATAATCTTTATCTAAAATTTGGCATTTTTATTAAAACTAAAACTTAAATTTCTCTTAAAAATTACCCAAAAGGTATTTCAAAGAGGATATAAATCCCAACCCTTTTTAATTAACACTACAAAAAAAAACTGTTAATTAGCGACGGATTTTAATTAACAAAAATTCGTCGCTAAATTAAATTCGCGATGCCGCCACGAACAGTCACTAAAAGGCTAGTCGCGAATATATTAGCGACGAAATTAAAAATCAGTCGCTAATTTTTTTGTTTCGTCGCTAATTTATATTCATAATTAGTCGCCGAATTATAATAATAATATTTAGCGACTACATTTTTCGTCGCTGATTCCGTTGCTAATTTAAAATCTACTGTAAAAATTAGCGACGAAATATTAGTTGCTAATTATTTCTTCAATTATATCTATTACACATTGGCAACAGATTTTCTGTCGTAAATTCGTCGCTAAATTATTTCATAATTGAATTTTTTTTATTGTATTTTAAAATTTTAATCCTGTATACAATAATCGCTATTTATTTATTTTCATCCTGTACATAACAATAATCTCACACATATTTATTCTAAATCAAAATATATTCCAAAATGCACAGTTTGAAAAATATATATTATAATAGTTTGTAATTCAACTTTTTTATTAACTTGGAACAAATTATGAAATGTTGCAAATTACAAAGTGCAATTGGGTAATTTCTCAAGCATCTTTTCATATACATCAAAACAAATAACATATGCATTGTGTATTCAACTAAAATCTTATCCTAGTTCCCCATCAACTAAATACTTTAGCATATCAAGGGATACAAAAACAATATATTAAAAAAGGCTAATTTCTTTGCACAGGAGCTATAACAATGCAATTAGCAACCACTCCCATAGTTGTTACAGCAATGCCTATGCCAATTATACCATCTGTGGAAAATAATAATAATAATAATAATAATCAACAGCTCCACTAAGAGATGGAATTCATTGCTTTACAGAACTAAACAAACAATAACTTACCAACACTTTCTATATCAGTTTGATAAAAAGTTCAATCTCCTGTGCCCTTCATTCATTACCATTCTATTTTGAAGAGAGCATAAAGAAAACCTTAACTAATTTTCTTATGATTCATGAGTAAAGGAAGTTAACAGTTTCACTTACAGCTAAATTGATGTTTGAAGTTCCAGAAAGATGTTTAAAGTTCCAGAAAGATGGTAATAAATCAAGTTAATAGTTTCACTTACAGCTAAATCGATGCATAAGAGAACCCACCAACAGATGGGTTTAACTAACTACATAACAACAGATCAATACACACTTTGACCATCAAAGGCATCAATGCTAATTATGGATTGGATAGAACAAATAAACATCAGTATTTACAAATATCATGACAAGTCTAAGGCTTAAATAGCAGACAAAACATCCTAATTACAGTACCTTCAATCTGTCAGCAATTTGTTTCCAGCATTGTTGAATTCAAAGAACAATCTTAGGAACATTTAATTACATGCAAGTAGGGTTCTAATGAATATGATGGGTTAATAAAAGAAATATATAAATACAAATATACAGAATTAGCAGCTGCAACTCCTATATTTCACATGTAAATAAATTATGGCAAGGTATAAACAGAACTTAGATTAGATAGAAAAACTGATGCAACAACTTTGGCTCTTGGATGACTCCGTTTATGTTTCCACTAAATCACAAATGCAAACTCTGAGCTGAGTTTGCAGATTCTTGATATCACAAATGCAAACTCATGATCTGAATTTCAAACAACACGGGATGGAAACCAGAGCAATGATTATCACCCAAAGGAAAGAGTTGCTTGACAAAATTAATTTAGAATCTTACCAGCCTCATACTGTTAACTAATGCCATTACACATACATATACCACAAATCTAATTTCAAGAAATGGCAGTAGTTAATAATAATAATAATAATAATAATAATAATAATAATAATAATAATAATAATAATAATAATAACAATTTGTTAAAGCTAAACAGTCCACGCTAGTTAAAGCCAAACCTTAACCAATAAAAATAGATGTTATATGAATTAAAAAATATTTCTTCTTAGTAAATTCTAGATCAAAAATTTATATTCCAAATTGGATATTTCTGAACCATAGAACTGAAATTCAGTCAAACCAGCAATACCAACATCGTGCTGCTCATGACAGAAATTCAAACATCCCAAAAGTTGCCAACAGGAATTCATTTTTAAGCCTATTTTTCAAATTCTTCTTTGTAGTTTTTTGCTATGTTATACAGACTAATTTCTTCTCTATGGTATACTTTGTCATAAAACTTTCTATGCTTATAATATATATGCATATGCACACTCCAAAGAGAAGAAAAAAAATTCCTCTTTTGAGAGTCTTGGTTCACACAAACCCCCCATTAAATCAAACAAACCAGGTGTATTGAATTAAGAAAAAACTGACACCAGTAATTTGTGAACAGGATTTTCCAAAAAAAAAGCATGAATGCAGTTGCATGGGACACATAACAACTCAGCCATGCTTTCAGAAGGCAGCAATTGCATTGCCAGCTCTGAATCTTATGCTACGGGGTAAGATGATGTAATAGGTAGAACAAGAACCAAAACCATGGCAGACTTGCAGTCAACTTCAACATAGATAAAAGGGTGTGATTACGGGGTAAGTATCTAAGAGAACTACATTATTTATTATCCCAATAGTTCTCTCCTTTTACAGCATTTCTATTAAATTGTCAATCTCTTAAAATAAATCAAGATGAGGTTACAGCTCTTTTGTGAACAGAAAATTAAAACTAGGTACAATTCTTTAGCAATTCATGCTACATACAATGTTCACTGTATAACGAGATAATAAGCAAATATTACAAGAAGATGGGGATAAGACACTATTATATATAAAAATGAGAATAGACAAGGAAAGTAGTAACTGGGTTTAGAACCCTTGGAAAAATGTAAAGGAGCAAACTTTAATAAAGAGTCTCGCTGAAAAATGTCTGGAATTTCATAAATAAAGGAATATGCTAGCATTAGTGACATATATGAATTTGTTAAATACAAAATGATTTCTCTAACATCAAATACTCAGTCCAACAATCACATAATTTGAGCCTTCTTTCACTAAAGGTTGTCATTTAATTTGATAGCAAAGTTTAGCAATGCACAAGTGCCAAAAAAAGGAAAAAGAATAAATCAAGAAACCAAGCATTAGTTGCATAATCTATTAGTTAGTAGGCACCAACCTTTGATACACGAGTTTCAAGATCTGTAAAGCCATCTTCAGCAAATGATTCATCAATTGCTTCATCATTATCTGGCTCTCCATACAACTTAATTTCATCAATGAATACCCCTTGTTCAACCAAAACCTGCCAAATAATATGTTCAGAAACTCCGGGTCACAGAATGATTACTAACTAAGAAGGAAGAGGGCTTTCGAAAAGTAGAAGCACATTACCAGCAAGAACAAAGAATGCTGGAGGAAAGGGTTGCAAGACTATCGGGGATAATTTAACTAATGTTGTCAATAATCTGGAGAGGACATTATATGTTTAGGGTTTAATTTTAAAGTTAAAGAAATATGTAAAATAGAGGATTAGTTTAGAGTTTTTACTTTTTTTTTCTAAGTATCATATGGTAGTCACCTGAATTCAATACGAAAATGTGTTTTTCAGATTATATCACAAAGTTCAAGCTGTGCAGGTCAAAGAATAAAAATGGTGAAACTTTAAAATTCCAATTTTACAAATTAAAGAAAAAATTACTATGTTCTTAAATTTAGAGATAAATTTGTATTTTTAACTGTTTTAAAATGACATACGTCTACAATGTATAAATAGGATTTTATGCGTCCTAGACTAGTCAATATTAAATCTACCATTTCTTTTTAAGGGAAATACAGCCCCTTGAAATGCGCAGGTAATGTGGCAACAAAGATTAACACATAAACAGACACCTCATATGCATATATTTATACTAATATATTAATTCATTTATTTCTATTTTACTGTCAGTTTCATTGGTTTTCTGCCCATAAAACACACCCCAAAACTTGTTCCTCATACAAAGCCATTACTCACCATCTCATTGCTTACGTGTCACCCTATTACACATTCCCTTCCTCCTTTAAAACACCACATTAGCATGGCCTTTTCTCATCTGCAAGATGCAACTGAATCAGCAACAAGAATCAACCAAAATTAAATACCAAGCACTAGTTATCTCTCAATTATCGGCTGCTATACATCCATTTTATCATTAATGTATGGCATAGTCTATCATTGATCTATCTTCACAAATAGTTTCTTATATGGCTATTTAATATACATCACATAAAAAATTAAGATAACACGTTTGAAGTTTAGATGCTCATTCCAATTCTAAATGTTTGAATTTCTTACATTATACGGTTGACACCAAGTTGGCATTCAAGACATGCAATATGCTGTAGCTACAAAATTCACAATAATTAATTGTTGTTTGAAGTTGGCATACATCTTATATATATTCATCAGTACTAATGATAACAGGACATGACTGCTTCATTATAAAAATTAATTAAAAACTTGTTAAACACATATATAAATACAGGTGCAATTACTAAGTATTTGAAATCCAAAAATAAAGAGAGGAAGGAAGGACTAACCATAAATTTAAAGAAAGGGAAGAATCCCTAGCCAACGATATGTTGGTTCTGCTTTTAATGATCAATCAATCTATATGGAGAAAGTAAGAGAAATTGAGCTCTACTGTTAGTTAAACAGAAAATTAATCAGAGTAGGCAACAAAAATACATTTACAAACACATTTACAATCTGAAAATTAATCAGAGTAGGCAATTGCTATCCACTCAAATATCCTTAATTAAATTCATCAACTCAAACAATAATTGTTGAGGTCCAACATGTAATGAACAATTTGATTTATTCATTTATAACATATTAACTTAATAAATTTCGTTCAAAAAAAACTTAATTAATAGTGTATTACTCTTTACCATTTGGAAGAAATGGTAGTATACTTTCATTAGCTAACTAACTAAACAATATTGCAAAGCATAATCAGTGCTTCTAATGGTTATTATAGTCGGTCACTGGAAATAAAACAGCATAAGAAAGTTGATAAAGCAAAAAAGTTCCTTGAAATTGTGATTGGTGGTAATGCTAGAAAGCAAGAAAGGAAAATTTCCAATTGGAGACACAAAAACAGACATTTAAACCAAGGGAACCTATAACATTACCTGGCAGACAATCTCTTCATTAATAGAAGCATCAGCAATTGAATTTGCAACCCTAGACAAGGCCGACTCATCATCAAGTTCAAGAATCTAGCCACACCATCTATCTATGGCAAAAGTGTAGATTGCCGATTGGTTGACACTTCAGTTTGCGATGCTTTTGCATCCTCCACTTCTATACAACCAGAATGAGCAAGAAATTGTTGCTTAAACCGTCCGATCATTGCTTTCATCTTTGCTTCCTCTATCTCTGCATTCTTTTCATCAATATGTAATCCAAGGAGCAATTCATATGCACCAAACCTTGAAGGAACTGTAGAAGTGCGTTCGATCTTTGTACCATCAGGTAACGTAGGCCGCAAATGCAATTTAGGAGAAGGATTCTATAATAGCTTTTCTTAGCAAGTTCCACAAGTGCATTTCTTGCTTCCTTCCTAATCACCTTGTACTCATCTTCAATATCAGCTTTCAAGTACTCTTCCTGTAGCAATATCAAAGGACACAAGGCTTCTTAGAATATGGCAAGCAAAAAACAAAGGAAGTGCACAGTGAGATTTCCCACTAAAATTCAATCGCTGTGAAATTTCATGTGAACTTGTTTCCTTTAAATTCATCCTCAATCAAAAAACGACAGGAAGTAGAAAAGGTTGAATCCCATTACTTACACAAACATTGGAAAGTGCAGATACCTTTTGCAAAGCAAGGAACTCTTATAAAGTAGCAATGACAGAAAGAACTGTCTAAAACTTGAAGAAAATTAAGGCATCAGTGATCAAAGATAAACAAGGCCATTAAAAAAAGAAGCCTTTGTAGTCCCAGTCAGTGCAAGTACCATGATGTAATGTTGAAACATTATGCTATTCTTCTAAGGTTAACATATAGCCAGTTCAAGATTAACATATATCATTGTCATGCACTATCAAATGCAACTGCAACATAACCCTGTCCAATTAAGAAAATGATGGATTTCTCACCAACTTAGGAATAATACCAGCTTCAACCATAATCTCACGGTTAGAGTGAGTTAAAGCCAAATTTTCTAAAACTCCTTTTGCTGCTTCCTTCACTCTTATGTCCTCATCCTCCAAAAACTTAATAAGCAACGACAGAACTTTTTCACTTGCAATTTTCACTCTGAGCTTCTCATTTACAGATAAGTTCAATAAAGTACATACGCTTTGCTCCTTTACCTGAAAAAACAAGTTCATCTCTATGAAATGTTGCAACACCAAAATCAAGTGGAAAAAATTTTCAAGTCATAACTTCCTATACCTCAGAAGTCAAGAAAGGTTGATAGAGCAAACCAATTATCTCTTCTATACCTCCACTTTCTGCCACCACATCTCTATATAGATTAACCGAAGATATTAATCGCAGAAGTCCAGAAGCTGCCTCGCATGCAGAACTTGAATCTGAATTAAGAAGATTTATGGTGAGGTTGATACATCCCTGAAACTGCAAGTTATAATGTATGCCTTTCCTCCTTGTGAATATTTCCACAGAGCCACTGTTGCCTGTTCTCTATCAAAAAGATCATTGTCTAGGCCAAGCATCCGAACAAACAAGGTAATGTAACTGTCACCAAAACTAGATGATCTATTTTTTGTTTCCTCAATTTTTTAAAATTAATGAAAATAAGATGTTTGCAAGAAAATGAAAACATGATGTCCTAAATTCTAATTTTCCTTCATAACAGTAATGCAAGCAGCTGTCATTCCCCATTTAACTCAATGAACCGAGTTATTATACCACAATAAGATAAGAAAATGAATGATGCAGTAGTGACAATTTGTTTTTCCTAATAATGTATTTTGTTTGTCCACTAATGACAATTTTTGAATTCGTCTAGAGCTGACCTTAACTAAATTGTTGCCCGAAAAGCTAAGATTGCCTAAAATTCAAAGTTAAACAAATTCAAAGTTTATTTTCTTACATTGTGGGCTAAAAATCTCAGCTCATTTTCTTTCCTCTGAACTGAAAAGGAAACAAACATGAAAAACCAACTCCTTGTTATCACTCAAATCTAATCTCCTCAAAAATCAAGCACACTTAAATATTTCTAAGAAAAATCTAGTTTAAAGTTCATGACTTTATGAGCTCCCACGAATATCTAATTTAAAAAATAAGAACAACTTTAACAAGACACAAATTAAGAAAAAAAAATTCAAGGAAAGAAAGAAAGAACTTTTTTTTAAATGAGTACCTACCAAGCATTAAGAGAGCAGATAAATGAATCTCCTTCCAAAGCAACAAAAATCAACAGTGGTAGACAGTTCTCACCGGAGGAAATAAAGTCGTCAGAGATGCACCACCCCTGCCTAACTGGAGTTGGGGCCATTGGTGATCTCTTAGGAGCATTCATGCACTCCAATGCATCGTGGTCTGGTCGAAATCCATAAGGGAGCAGTCAGTTTACCCTTTTTTCGATCTACCCGTTACCGACGAGTGGGGAGGAACAGAAGACATCGGGATGATTGCCTCGCTCTTAGGGTCTCGTAGGTGCTGCTCGTGTCGTCATCGAAAGCTGGAGGAGCCCAAAATCTCAAGCAGAAGCTTTCGGGTGAAAGAGAACCCGAAGCTCTCATCTCTCTACCTCACTCTTCTCTTTTCTTCTATCATATGAAGGAAGGGCCGAAAAGAAAGGGGGTAGTTAGGGTTTATTAAAAGACAAAAATACCCCCAATTTCATAAGTATAATATCTATTAAATAGGGGATAATTTTGTAAAATAATTTATATAAAGTTTTTTATTTGTATCCATAAATATAATATGTACACATAATAAATACATACTAACCATAAAAATTACTTTTATAATTAATATATATCCACTATTATTAAAAATGTAAAGAAATAAAATTTTATTAAATTTTACATGGAATGATTTAGAAATCAAAAACAGCTCGGAGGTAGTCAATTGTTTAACAAACAGGATGGAGGAACATCACCATTTTTCTAACCTAGTTTTTGACATTGATGAGCTGGTCAATAGAAACTGGCAAGTGTAGTTTTTACACATCAAAAGGGAGTCAAATGCAGTGGCAGATACCTTGATCAAATCTGGAGTTGCCTCCAATGAACACTATACTTGGTTTGGAACTCCACCTTTATGTGTTAAAGAGCTGATAGCTCAGGACAACAGGGGTCTAAGCTCCTCATGACTACTTGATCATTCTAAATATTTTATACATATTCTTTTTTAGGAAAAACATATTATATGCTCCTGAATTTTAATGTTTTTCTATGTTATATTCATTTACTTTTAAAAGTTGACATTAAATTTATGTATCTTTTAGATCACTCATGTTATATGTCTAATTTAGATGGTACCAAAATACATTTTATTAATCTCCTATGAAGTCATTTGAAATTACCGAAAACCACCAAAATATAAATAAAAAAAGAGTTAACTTGTAACTTTTTTTCATGTATAAAATGATTGTATATTTTTTCAAAATTTTTAAATTTAGTTGGTTATACGGTTATTTTAAATTAATCTTATACGATATTAACAAACTATATATATATATATATATATATATATATATATATATATATATATATATATATATATATATATATATATATATTAACAAACTGTATATATAATCTCAACTTTGAAATTACATGAATATAATATATAAAAAAGTTAAAGTTAAAAAATCTAAAAAATGTATTTTTTTATTTTGTTATTATATTTCTACTTCATGTCATAATCAAAAGTTTAACCTCGAACAATTATAAGTAGCCCATGCATGACTAGACATTTCAATTATAAAAAACTAAAGTTAATTCAATTAATTAATTCTTATTCAATTAAATAATAAATTAACATTAAAATCATATACGCATTAAATTGAAATGGTTGAGAGAACTGAGGGAAAAGAAAATGTTATTTTAATATGTAGAGTAAATTTTTAAAATTACTAAAATGTCCCTAGCAAATTTCATCATTTTATCCTTGTGTTCAAGGATAATTTTGTAAATATATATAACTAAAATTTTTTAATAATTTAAAATTTGCTCAAAATTTTAACAAAATAAAAACAAATTATAAATTTTTCATAATCATTTTAAATGAAATAAAAAACTTTATATTATTATTATATAAATATTTATATTTATTATTTTTCATAATATGACTATATAATAATTACTTTATTATTATTAAAATGTAATTTTTTTAAATAAATAACTTTATATTTGGGGATAATTGATAAAGAAATCAATATAATTTCTAATAATTTAATATTTGATTTAAATTTTATAAAATAAAAATTAATTACAAATTTTTTATTATTATTTTAAATGAAATAATAAATTTTATAATACTATTTTATAAATATTTATTTTTATTAATCTTCAACACGCAAATATATAATAATCGTAACAATTAGTTTATTATTATTATTATTAAAAATATAGATTTTCTAAATAAATAACTTTAGATTTTCGTATAATTAATAAAAAATTATTATCAACTTATAAAATAATTTATAATTTTCTATTACAAAATAAAATATTCATTTTATATGGTCTATATTAAAATTACTTGAAACTGCACATAAATCATATGAATTTTTTTCATTTATTTGCGACGGATTAGCGACTAAATATTCCGTCGCTAATTGTATTACTGTAACAAATTACTATTAGCGACAGAACTTTTTGTCACAAAATCGTCGCAAAAAAGACGTCATATTTTTCCTCCAAAATTAGCGACTAAAAAGTTCGTCGCTAAATTTTGTGGAACTAATTTCATGAATAAAAAATTGTAAAATTTAGCGACGGAAATTTTTGTCGCTAATTCCGTCGCAAAACATGGCGCGTAAACTTCTCGCCAATAATTAGCGACTGTTTATTCATTTTGTCGCTATTTCATCTCAAAAAAATAGAAAATATCCTTCTCATGACGGAATTATAAAACAATCGCGAATCCGTCGCAAAATTAGCGACAAAAATAGTGACATCGCTAATTTTAGTCTCTAATTGACAATTTTTTTGTAGTGTAATGCATATGAGGACCAAAGTTTGAATAAATTGCAAGTTTTGATGAACATATTAATATGTTTGAGTTATACGATATAAAAAAAGATTTTTGATAATCAAACTCCAAATAATAGATAATGGTTTGGTACCACAAATTGAATAGTTGAATCGAACTAAGTAATAGAGTCCGGATTTCAACTAGAGCACTGGCAATTCCATAAATGCCTTGGCACTACCATAATGGTATAAACCTTTGCATTCCCATAACTGTGGCAACCTTTGCAATTCCATAATAGTTCAAATAATAGTCAATGATGATTAATTGCCCTAACTTCAATGAGCATCCAAACTATGAGCCTTATAAATAGCTCAACAATTCACATGTCAGGTTTTTTTTTCTTTTTTACACTTGGTTTAATATTCAGCTTTCCTTAAATAATCCCCAACTTAACTGTTGTGTTATTCTTCATTGGAACTTTCACCGGCTTTCTCTATTTTCAAATAATCTATCTCCTTACATACTGGAAGTCAAGCTATAGATATGTTGGTTTAAGGTTTATCCTAGCTAACAATCTAAAAATCAAGTTGTTATCATTTCGTGCAATGAGCATGCACCTAACCTTTCATTATGGATCTCCTCCTCAATTTAAACATCCCAGTTAATTCACCAGTGGAGTAACTCAAGGCAAATATCTCTTTATCGTTACCTACTCAACCATTTTTCCTTTTGGGTGCCACTCTAGCTTTGACAGCCCTTATTGTACCTCTTGTCCATCCATACCTATTTTTAGTCCCCAGATGGCACAAGATTTCTTAGCAGCTTTAGTAGCCACGATAGCTAAAGCACCACCCCTTGTACCTTTTATGCCTTCCTCGCTTCACCCCAATCTGATCGATGATGGACTTAATAGCATAAACCAAACCCCTCACCCATCAACTACTCAAAGGTAGCAAACACTTGGAAATACCCTCCACTACACCACTTACAGCTAGTTTAATAATGACCCTAACTATTAAGGAGTCTAAGTAACTATTTGAAGAATGAATGCTAAAATACCGAAATCAAAACACTCTGTAGTATTAGGAAACTTTAAGATCTTCTTTATCTAAAGATTTATTCTTTGCTTCCTTTCCCAAAGTCCAGTTGCTAACCATAGTGAAGTACAATGCCAACACTGATCCCTGAGCTCATATGGATTATATTTACCACACTATGCTTATTCATACCACACAAGATGTTGCACTTTACAAGATCTTTCCATAAACACTTATTGAGTCTACTCAAGTTTGGTTTCAAAACCTGTTGAACAATCCGTGAAGAACATCGAATAGTTTAGTGACATCTTCATTGCCAAGTTTGTGGCCACCATCTAACCTGCCAAGGCCTTGTTCAATCTATATCAAGTATAATAGAAGGACATCGAGCCTTTGCATGCTTATGTTAAACATTTTAATATGATAGCGATGAACATTCGAACCTAAATATAGAAGTAGCAATTAATGCTCTACATTGAAGTACCAAGTGCCAAGAATTTGGTGATTCCTTGAGTAAGAATCACCCCAATTTATTGAACTTATGTCCTAAACTTATAAGTATATTAGGATGGATGCGACACAGCTTTTCTCAACACAGGAATAAAGACATAGATTCCTCTCGTAAGCTTAGTCAAGATAAGACCTCAAATGGTTGGCATAACAATTCTTAAGCAATCAAGGGGTTCAGTAGCTCTAACTAAACTTTAGTTATATCTATCTCCTATTCTGAAGGCCGGATTGAAGATCAATTCATTCCTTTGAATAAATTGAGAGCTCAAATTTATCCTAAAGCAAGTCAAATGGCCAAAACCTATAAGGGAAGATGCTAGCCAAGACCAAAAACTATATTGCACCTACCACAAGGATTGAAGACATAAGATAGACAATTGTAACTAGCTCAAGAAAGAAATCAAACACTTAGATCATAAAGGTAGCTTATCACACTTTGTTAAGAACAATCGAGGTGGTGACATCTCTATATATTCCTTTGCTCTTTGAAAAACAAATAAGGGAGAAAAAAAATAGAGTGAAAAAGCACCAGTCTAGGTCATTTATGTCATTGTTAGAGGTAAACATTATGATATTATTTATGATTCCAAGAAATGCATGGCTAAAAAAGTATTCTCCCTAGGGGCCAATTCAATTATCTCTACTTTTGCTATGAAGTTCACTGTAGTGGATTGGACTCATATTTGGGCAACCATGCAATGATGTCGTAGTAGATAAAGCCTTCATTCAAGACCTCTTTGTTTAATTCATCTTGGTGGATACTAGTAATACAATCAAATTGATCATTTAGAAAGTGATATTTCCAAATTATGCCTATATTATAGGTTTTCTTAAGTGTGTTTTAGAGTTTATTTAGTGTTAATTTTATGTGTTTTATGTTTAAGTTCAATTTGTTTTTAAATTTTAGAGTTTAAAGTTAATTTGTGCTAATTTTGCACATTTAAAAGGCCAAAGTTTACAAATTAACTCGACTGGGACAGATTGGTTTAGTCAGGTCAATTAAAAAGTTCCTTTCATCCAGTAACCAATGACCCAGGTGGGACACTATATGGATCAGTCGATTCACATTAAAAATGTAGGAGGTAAAATCTAATGCACCGACTAGGACACTATGTGGCTCGACCGGTTCACAATAAGAACGTGGGAGGTAAAACCTAATGACCCAGCTAGGACATTAGGTGGCTCTGCCGAGTCAATTTAAATTATTATGTGAAATTGGAAAATTTTCAACAGGAGTTTAACTCCTAGTGGTAGCTGGACTTTTGAGTTATTAGGTTTTTTAGTAGTCTATCATTAGATATGAATAGTTAGGTTAATTTCTATAAAGTTAGACTTAGGTTATTCATTAAAGCACAATTATTTAGCTGCAAATTATTGTTTTAGAGTTAATTTCAAGTTTTTCTCTGCTAATTTTCAAGAGATGAAGATTAAGTCAAAGTTCATCTTATGAGTATAGTATTTGGTTTTTCATTCTTTTGTTCAATTTCAATAATGAATAGTGAGTATATTCTTTCTTTTGTTAAGGAAAACTTGAACCCTTGTTTTCCTGCTATTATCACTCTTGATTGAGCTTAAATCCAATATAAGTTTTTTGTTTCATAATTCCTTTACTCAATTATATCTTTGATTATATTTTGATTTGTGTTTGATGTATCGAATAGATGATTGAATGTGAATTTGAGTATTAATCAATGGTATGTATGATCTTTCTCTTATATGTTTGTGTTAATATATTCTTATGTTCTGAAAATTAAGATAAGAATTTTATAATCATAACTGTATTAAGTTTAAGAATTTTGAATTATGAATGGATGGGAGTTAGATTTTCTAAAATGAGATTAAAATGAGATTTAGGAATCTAAAATCGGGATTTATGCTAGACATTAGATTGTTCTTAACCAATGAGTCTAATATTCTAAAAGGGTATTCTAAATAAGATATCTGAATTTAGTTTGATTTTTCATAATAAGATTATATTACTTTAGATTGAGTCAATTTCAATAGGAGGTGAGGTGGATAGTTCCCTTAGAAAAAGGTTTTAGTCATTAATTTTTATCATCAATTTAATTAATCTCAATTCCCTTGGGTACAATATTTGCAAATCTCAACTATATTTTCCTATATTACTAATTGATATAGTACACTTGCTAGACACTGGTCAACAAGCATTTAAAGCCTTAGGTATCTCGACTAACTTATCGAAGCCTATCATTGTTTCTTTAATTGGGATTTTTGGGTAACTAATCAAAGTTGAACACTTAATCACTCTTTCACTTCAACTTGGTGATGATGCCATGGTGTGCACTTGCACTATTTATTCCATGGTAGTTAACATGCCTTTGTCTTATAATGTTATATTTCACTGACCTCTTTTGGTGCCCATCGATGCTTACATTTCAATGCAAAAAGTTGCTACTTAAAGTCTTCGCCCAGCTTGGCACTGCGGTACTTCTACGTAACAAACAAGCTACTTGAGAAACATATGTCACCATGCTAAAGGAGGCTAATCAAGCATTGCCACTTGACACCTAAATGTTCCTATTAATGTGGCTTAAAAAGCCAAGCCAGTAGACTTGCTTCGGGATGTTGAACTTTAGCCGAAAAAGGTAGTCAAGATAACTTTAACCAAGGTTGAGGTAGAGATGAACGAACTCATTGGCATACATTTTACCTTTAGTGAGGTGTTGGCTTGGCAAACATCGAACATTATAGGCACATCACCAAGGTAATGTTCATTCACTGAATATTCATCCTGACTGTAAACCTATAAAGTAGAAGAAGTGAAACCATGCTCTCGAGTCCCAATTAGCCATCACTCAAAAGACTGACACCTTACTTAAAAATGGTTTCATCTAGGAGGTTTTATATCCAAATTGGTTATCTAATTTGGTCCTAGTAGCGGAAACCAATAGCAAGTGGAAGATGTGTGTTGACTTCACTGACCTCAACAAAGCATGAGCCAAAAGTAGTTTTCCATTGCTTAACATTGATTTATTGGTGGACTCCACAGCTAGTTTTGAAGAGTGCCTTCTTGGATGCTTTAATAAACTACCACCAAATCCCAATGAATCCAACTGATGAAGAGAAGATTGCCTTTATAACACATTGGACAACCTACTGCTACCGAGTTATGCCTTTTAGGCTAAAAAATGCAAGTATCACCTATCAAAGAATAATAAACAAACTCTTTGTAAGTTATATAGACTAAAATATGGAAGTTTATGTGGATAACATGATCGTCATAAGAAAAACCTTATCAGACTTGTAGACTTGCCTACAAAGTTTATAAAGACACTATCAACTCTCAGGTAGTTAAGCCTTAAAATTAATACAAAGAAGTGTTTGGCAAACTTTTCAATAAATTTTTATGGCTTTCATGATTTCAAAGTATGGAATTGAGGCCAACTCGGAGAAAATTAAAGCCATTCTGTAAGTGAAGCCACCAAAGTCCATCAAGGAAATTCAAAAGTTCAATGGAAAGGTAATAACCTTAGGTTAGTTCATTTCTTGTTTGGGTAAGCATTGTCTTTCATTTTAAAGGGTATTTAAAAACTCGAAGACCTTTGAGTAGACTTTCAAATACTAGCACACCTTTGAAGCACTAAAACAATTCCTCAGCTTGCCTCCCCTATTAAATTGATCTTAAGTGGGTGAGACTATATACATGTTTTTAGCTATTTATAAAGGTATTATTGGTGTAGTCCTGATTCGAGAAGAGAATACACAATAATTTCTTATTTATTACATAAGCAAAGTCCTGTAAGGTGCTAAGCTATGATATCCCATTCTAGAACAATTAGCTTTTGCCTTAGTGACTTTGGCAATCAAGTTTTGCCTTTATTTGAAGTCTCACACTATTGCTTTTTGGACGAATACAAGACTCTACAAAGTCTTACAATGGCCTAAAACATCAAGAAGACTTATCCAATGATCTGCTCAATTATAGGAGTTTGGTGTCATGTGTAAGCCTCAACCTACATTCAAGGTCCAAATTTTAGTTGACTTTATGGCTAGACTACATACTTCTTTAACAACACCAACCATCCTTTTCCTAGTAATTTCATATTGATAGGCTTATTTCATCTATTGAGGCTGATATTAGCATGGTTCTCACAAGCCTAAAAAGAATTACCATTCAAGGAATGGCTCAAATATCATTTTCAACATCTAATAATGTTGCTATGTACAAAGATTTATGCTTTATGTGAATCACCCTCGAAGTCAGATTGGACTCCTTACAAATTTTTTTTAATCTCAACTGCTTATCAACCAATTGCTTAGTAAGTTTGAAGTAAAGGATTAGACTATAGTCCCTTATAAAACACTCATTTCTATTTTGTTATAACAGTTGGAAAGAACGGGCAATACCTAGATGATCGAACAAGTACTAGAGTTAAAAAGCATTGTATGGATGCACCAACAAAATTGGCCTCTCTCAAAGGCATAATTCAGTCTACAAACATCATTTGGGATGTTATTAAGACACAGATTAGCTATAAGAGCCCATGGATGGCTGACATCTCCCAATCTATCAATTTTTTGTATAGACACTCTTTTGAAGATCAAATACAAGCTCAAAAAATAGTTTGAATTATAATTTGTTTGCCATCATGGATGACAAACTATATCAGTGATCTTTTTCCCATATTTGATCTCTTTGCCTCAGCACTAAAGAGGGTAACTATATTTTATAGGAGATTCATATTTCCTTTATGGTGCCTGTGAGGGCACATAGACAATAGCCTAGAAAGCCTTCTTATAAGGTTATTATCTACCTGAGATGGAGAAAGACATCAAATAACTTGTTCAAAAAAGTGATAAATGTCAAAGGTTTGGCAACATTTTACATCAACGATCAATTCTACAAATACCAATTTCCAACCTTTAGCCCTTCGTATAATAGGGTGTAGACATCTTCAATCTGTTCCCTTAAGCAACAGGCTAGAAAAAGTTCTTAGCCGTTGTTATGGATCTTTTTATGAAATGAATTGATGTTAAAATCTTGTAACAATCACCCTAGCCAATATCATCAAATTCTTACAAAATTGTCATCAACAAATTCAACATTCCAAATTGCCATCATCACTAATAATGGTAAGCAATTTAATTGTCAAATCTTCAAAAAATTATATTTGGATTTACACATTCAACTCAATTTAACTTTAATTTATCACCCACAATCTAATAGAATTACCAAGGTAACAAACCAAATAATACTGACTGGCCTCAAAAAGTAACTTAATGATGCCAAAGAACTAGGGGTAGATGAGTTGCATAATGTGTTTTATGCATACCAAACCTCACCCCATGTAGCACCAGTATCATGCCATTCTCCTTAAGTAATAGGGTAAAACCAGTTATCTTTTGTGAAATTGGTATTTTGAGCATCCAAATTTTCAAGCACAACCCTAAAGACAATGACGTCAACTTACTCTATCATCTTAATAGGCTAAAGGAACAATAAGTGTTCACCCAGATAGAGTTCATCACTTATAAGTAAAACATAGCATCTTATCATGATAGACACCTCAAATTGAAGTCTTTTAGAGTAGGGTAGCTCATCTTAAGGAAAGTAACTTTAGCACAAAATGTTGTTAGAGTAGGCAAGCTTGGACCAAATTTGAAAAGGCCCCTATGAAGTACATGAAATAATTAATTTTGGTGCCTATCATTTGAAATACTTAGCTGGTAAGAAATTACCACTTTCTTAAATGTCTCTAACCTTGAGCTATATTATCAATAGTTTAGCTTGTTCTCTTTGCTTACTAATAGTTATAAATTATACTATATTTTTAGTATATTTTTGGGTGTTTAAATTAGTTAATTTGATTTTAATTTGATTGATTTCATGGTTAATTAGTTAATTTATATGTTTGTAGGTTTAATTGCAAGTTTTGATATTTTTTAGGACTTAATTAAAGAGAAGAATGAGATGATTAAAGAAAGAATAAGTTTTGGTGGCAAATTTGTAATTTTGGGAAAGAAGGCAATAGTGTCTCGTGAAAAGCAATAGCATTTCACTCTATATATAGAGTGGATTGTTCACTCCACTGAGCCAGTTAAAGGAGCATTCACTCGGTGGAGGGAGCTTGTCACTTTACTGAGCCATAGAATTTGAATTATTATAAAACTCTCCTATTTTGCTGAATCAAGAAGTTTGAAGCCATCGAAACTCCCTCTTTACAAGCTTTAAATGCAGACCTAAGTATCAGATTGGGGGAGGAGAAAAAAATTACATAAAGAGCTTTTTAATAGTTTTTACGGTTTAAATATTTTCTCTTAATTTTTGTATAGTAGTTTTTAGGTTAGTTTTTCTTTTTAGCTTAGTTTTTAATTCTTTAAAGACTCAAGCTTTCTATTACTATGCTAAGAAGTCATCAATAGCAAGTTTGAAGCTTTATAAGTATTATATTTTTTATTTTAATTTTCTTTTGTTTTAATCATGTTCGATAAGTAATTTCGTCTCTTCTACTAAAGGATCATTGAATCCTTAACTTTTATTATAACGACTTAGTTTAAGCCTTAATTCAATGCAAGTTTGATTATTTCTTAGTTCTCAAGCAAATTCTTATCTTTGATTTTACTGAATTGATGATTAATGTATTTGATTAATGGTTGATTATTGAATTTATGTAAGATCTATGATATGCATTTTCTTAGATTAAATTATTCATATTGATGCATGATTATATTCTGAATTGAGAGATAATTGTGTGTTTGTTAAAGGTGAATTAGGACTAAGAAAAGTGAAACTAATAATAGATTGAAGTTAAGTTTGCTTAAAAAGAGTTTAATGGATGTCTAGGAGTTTAAGACTGGATCTTTATGCTGGGTGTTGAATTATTCCTCATAAGATGACTTAATGAATGATATTCTTAACTAAGATATTTGGCTTTATTACTGATTTTTTCATAATTACTTATATTACTTTTGATTTTGAGTTATTGCAATATTAGTTAAGGTGGATAGTTCCTTTGGTAGCAGTGTTTTAGTTATTACTCTATGCTTAATTTATGTTAATCTAGTTTTTGTTTTTATTTTGCTGTTAATTTAGTTTAATTCTTGCCTTTAATTCAAAAACTTGGGAGATAATCTCATATTAATTCAACTCACTTTAAAATATTTTACTTATCAATGTATGTTCCCTTGGATATGATATTCAGGGTCTTAATCTTATTTTCTTATATTACTAGTCAATCTAGTATACTTGCTAGGCACCGGTCACTTACTTCAGCTATATTACCGTACGAGCAAATATTTTGTACTTACGCTCCATTATAAAAATAGTTCTTATAGATTTGTTCATTCATTTAATACACATTGCATAGTAATTTTAAAATGGCAATTTCATTCATTATAATATTCTTAGTATTACAAGAATAATAACTTAACGACTCTTCGTCCAAATAAACCTTGTCCATCCATGCTCAATCCTCATAGGGATATTTCTCATTTACAACATTTACAAGTTTTTTGTCATAAGCAATACACCTATTAGTGATAAGGACTTTAGCCTTCTCTTCCACTTTGACCAATCTCTTGCCAAACTTAGCTTTCTCTTCTTTACTATTTTTGTAGCTACTCATTCATAGCTCCAAACTCTTCCTTACATATGCAAGAATGGCTTCAACTTGTACAGCTTTCTACTCAGCCTCACCAAGTTGTTCTAGATCTTGGAAATTGCCTTTTCTTACTTCATAACTTGGGAGAGCAGTTTGTTCATCTTCTTAACAATAATAGCACCAAGTAGAGAACCCTATATCACAATTACATATCTTAAGTATATACCACACCAATCAATATGTCAACTAAATAAAAATATAAACTACCTCTACTTGTGCTTAGTGCCACCTTGTTTGGCACCATGGCAACTTCATACACAAATTGCATAAACTTAATGTTGGACATGTTGTGATCTTTTCCTTACTTCCTCTAAAAGCCCTTAATCTCTTCCTTTAGCTCATAAAAGGTCTTTTCATAAGCTTTAGAGATAAGGGCAACAGACTCTAGAATATGGGTTGTTTTTGCCTCCACTATTGAAGTGATATTGAAACCTTCAACTACATTCCTCTCAAGCCCTATGTTTTGTTCCATCAAACTAGCCTACTCAGCACTGCTCCCTTTGAGCCTCTTTTGTGTCATCTTCTTAATGAAGATTGGTGTAATGACCACACTAGTTTATCCGAATTCCTGTTACTTATCTTAATATTTTTTTAATAAGCAATATATATAATAATAATGATATGTTCATCTGTCATACAATTGGTTATACTTTGACTTTCTAATTCATACATCGGAACAAGTTATATAAGCCTATACTTTGTTGCATCATAATCATATTTTGAGTTAATAATTACATAACATGTTCATTACATTGCTTTTATAAAATTTACACAAATCAAAAGGTAAAACAATAGTATGATTCATATATCCTAGCTTCTCTTCCTATCTGGTGTTGGTCTTATCCTTGAAGAAATGACCTAACTTGAACTTACACGAATAAACACCCGTGCTAAGTTATAAAGCTTAGTGGGGAACAATAAATATATAAACAACCACTCACAGTGGTCATTTCCACGCACATGATAAGCAATATTAATAACAAGATATGATAGTCATATTAATCCACACGCAAGGATTACAATAACACTACCATATATCACATATAATCTTATAACACTATTGTACAGTGATAAATCACAATGGCTAATCAATTTCTTAATTATCAATATAAATTGTTCATTCATTCTATAAAATGCCTACTAAAGTACTGTAGGTGTGGATAACAGGTGATACTATATTGTAGTACCTGAAGGTACGAAAGGATACCCGAAGGCATCAAACTGTAGACCCAAATGGGCTGAATCATAAGGACCTACATGAGGCCAAATCATAGGGACCCAAACAGGATCGAATCATATAGCAGCTGCGATTGTAACCCTATAGGCATGCCTGTCTATTCAGCACCAAGTTCTATGTACAAGCAAATAGTTATATCTCATATATCATTAGTTTATACTAATATATGCCACTATAAAGTAGATTATTTCAACATAATATAATATAATATAATTCTCAACTATCACAATATATACAACAATCACTAGCATATAATTATACTACATTCATAGGTTTACATTCGAGTAACCACATACAAGTATCATATACTATATCATTTTCTTTGCATTTCTTATACAATTTATATAGTGAATGTTGTACATTATCATATCTATATATTCAAGATAATTTATAAGGCTTAGGAAAAACTTAAGTAGCTTTTGGCCTCATATGGAGTCTTATAGTTTCAAGTTTTAAAATATGAAGGAGGGTCATGGTTACTACCAAAATTATGGTAACCATGGCCTTAGACATGAAATAGGGATCACGGTTACTACCAAAATCATGGTAACCATGATCTAGGTTACACTTTTGATTCTGGGTTGTGCCAGACTACCTCACGTTCATTACCTAAGGAGTAATGGCCATGACCTAAGCTTTTTAAAGGGGTTATGGTTACTAGATAATACCTAGTAACTGTGAGGTAGGTCTTCGTTAAGTTCTGGACTAGAAACTGGGGTACCTCACAGTTACTATCAAAAACCTAGTAATAGTGAGGCCCAAACCGCTTAAAGACAAATTTTCAATCTCGACTTTTATACCATTTTTAATATATAAAACGTCATTTTTAGGGAAAAATTCCTTCTCCAAAGTTATAGATCTGTATTTCTAGTTAATCACTCAAATCAGACATATAAATCTCCAGATATCCCATAAAAACCGTTAACTGCTCCCAGTGATAGGGCAACAGTCCTAACCCGAATTCAAGCCCAATTTTCCCTATCCTAAAAATTATTTGAGGCTTCAAGATCTTCATATAAAATGAAGATAATTAAGTCTAGTTTCTTATCCAACTAGAATTTCTCAATTTGAGTCATGGAAACTCAAGATATCATCAAATTAATCTAGATTGATCATGTGAACTCTAAGACAGTTTTCACCATCTTCAGTACAACTTCCTGTTTTTCGTTTTCAGTCAAATTTAACCTCAATTTTTAATGCTAATAACATGTTATAACATCAATTCTCTTATTACTAACATCATATGTATAGCAATCACACACAATAACCATAAAGAGTTCCCATACCTTTAAAGGCTCCACCAATCTCATTCTCTCTTCCTTATCTTCCTCCTTCCTTCTACTTTCTCCCTTTATCTCTTCTTGGTCTTAGTCTTAGGTTGCTACAAAACCCTTCTCTCTCTCTCTCTCTCTCTTTCTCTCTCTCTCTACCATCTATAGCTTTTCCTCATTTGGAGCACAATTTCATAAACTTGAGGAGAAGAAAAGAAAAGAAATGAGCTTAGGCCAAGAATGGCCAGCCAATATAAGAGAAAACTAGATTTTTCTTCTTTCTTCCTAGGCTTTCATTTGTTCAATTCCCATTGGTTGCTCATAAAAATCTTTGCAAAGTTTCATTTTGGTCCCTCTCTATACCCCTAATCACAAAATCACTTGTATCCTGATTTCTCTTGTCAATTAAATTCCTAACTTATGTCATATCTAGTCATGCTTATGTCCTTTACTGTTCATGATGCATTACTTTTTATATATATTGTTACTGTATACATACAAGAAAATTTCTACCATTGAATAAAATCACAATTTCATCATTAATTTTTCAATTTTTAATTTTTTTTCAATCAATATATATATATATATATATATATATATATATATATATATATATATATATATATATATATAATTTCTACTATAGTATACTTTGGGTCCTTACAATTGGCTTATCATATCTCTTTATTACATCAAAACAATTGCACAATGAGAATAACATTAGCAAAATTATTTGATAAGTAACAATACAACTTGCCATTTTTTTCTTCTTTTTGATTTCTTGCCCAGTTCAGGAGCATCGCCAACAACATAAGGCCTAAGTTGCTCCCTAATGTTAGTCTTCTTAAAAGCGAGCTCTTTCCACCGAGCTAGCACTTTTTCTTCCTTCTCCAAAAGCATAGACAAGCTATTGGATCTTTCCACCAATACGACCCCACGTCCTCCAGATAAAAAATCCTCATACTTGCACTCAATAATGAAGAACCTACTTTTTTAATTCTTCAATGACTTTGGATTTCTAGAAAAAACCCCATACCCTGCCTATGCATGCACATAGTTGTGATCTTCAATAGCTATCCTTAGGCCCACAAAATGCGTAGCTCAAAATAGTCGAAGTCAATATTATGCTCAGTAGTCCACAATTTCAAAACAATTATAATTCACCATCCATTTTGATGTAACTACCGGATGGTCATTCTATAATGATTTAGCAAGTCCACCTTAAACTCGTCAAGAGGCAATCTCACACCAGCTTCCATATCAACCTCATACAGAATAACTACTTACATTTCGAGCTTCTCATTCGCCTAAATGAAGCACTCAGTACCTTAATTAAGTACCTATCTACTATATTGTACTTCTTCTTTAAAAGAGTTAGGTGGCAATCGCTAACAGTCGAAGTAATACTGCCAACTCTCAATAGCCTCCTTAGTTTCTTCTTTTTAGAAATTACTATGCCCCTGTTCAATAGATACTCATCACCCAAAGTACTCGGTGTGCTATCATCAAGCAAAACCACCATTTATCCTACCCCCAGCACTTAAACTATTTACCAAACTCATAATTAAAATCAGCAAGGAAAAAAAAGCAACAAACTTGGAAAGCTACAACAACTCTCACAAAAAGTAAAAAAAATCACATAAAACCAATGTAGCAACACCGCCAATCCTCGTAAGAGCAGAGCAAACAAGAAAACAAGAGAAAAAAAAAAAAAAAAGCAAATAAAGCAAGGCAAACCCAAAAATGCTCAAGTATATACAGAAGAGTTGAACCACACACCCTTTAACATGTAGATGATAGAAATAACATCAACAAACATGTGTATGGTAGTCAGGAGGCACCATGCACATAAAACGAAGTGACAACCCCTTTTAAAGTTCAAACTAGGAATAGGCGCCAAACTGAACTGCAAAAACTGCAATAATGGCAACACCTCGGGAAACTCAAGTGTCACCTTAAAAATTTATATCACAAGCTAACATAAATGTCCCATTCTTGGGGGTGGAGACTCCAGATAATAGTTCAGTACCATAAACTAAATAGTCAGCTCAAATTGAATAACAGAGTCAAGATCTAAAGTAAAGCATTGGGACTTCCATAATAGTTCAAACCTTTACACTCCCGTAATGGTGGCAACCTTTGCACTCCCGTAACGATGACAATCTTTGCACTTCCATAACAATTCTGACAATCAAGGATGATTAATTACCCTAACTTTAATAAGTTTCCAAAGTATGAGCCCTATAAATATTTGACAATTCACATGTCCAATATGATTTTTACTTTACACAGCTTCATATTTTGCTTTCCCTAAATAATCCCTAATTTGAACGTTGGAGTGTTCCTCATTGGAACCTTAATCAATTTTTTTCTATTTTTAGGCGATCTATCTCCTTACTGAAAGTCAAGTTGTAGATATTTTGGTTTAAGGTTTATCCTAGCTAACAATTTGAAAATTGAGCTATTATCACTCATTTTAAAGGCTTTCATTCCTCATGCAAATGGTTTTATTTTTACATACTTAGGAACTATTTTACTGCTTTCTTTATTCCTTTCTTTTTCTAATTTCAATATGCTTGTTGTGATTTATACATGTGTAATTGTGTCAAAAAAGAGATATTGTTAATAACTCAAATCTATTAAATTTTTAAAATTAATTATTTAAGGCATAAATAAGAGTTAGTTTCCAAACCATCTCTAGTATCAACCCAAAAGATTTTTTTCGATTACTTTGGGTGTTCATAAACAAAATCCATTTTGCAACACCCATCACTAATTTGATTTAAGTTATTAGGAGTAGGATTTAATTTCTTAAGATGACTACCTTGAGTTTGGGCTAATCAAGTTGAGTTCTTACTTATCCTAAGTAATAAAGATTGGATAAAAATGGCAATGTACCTAGCTATTCTAATTCTAGTTAGTTTAGGTTATATAGTTAATATAGACAAAGAATTTAAGCTTAATTTTCTTTAGAAACATCAAATTTGCTTGGTTTCTGGATTATTCAGTTTGCTCGGCTAAAACTTCTTGTAGAGGGATTATTGTCTTCTTATTGCATTAAGAACTAGATTAACATATCAAGATTAGTTCTTGTGGCATTTATTCTAATTCTTCTTTCCTTTGATTCAAGTTTCTAATCACAAAATCGTTTAGGGGTTTCATAGGAAAACTTCTACTTTATCGTTTATGTTCTTGCTAACTTGTGTGTTTGGAGTTTTTTATTCTACTTTAATCATAGGGCTTTGCATCTGTTTAGTATCAGAGCATTGGTGATAGGTAAATTTTAATTTATCTTTTCAATTTGTTGTTCTTTAGTTTAATCGTTCTCTTCAGTTGCTGACTGTTAGTTTTTTTCTTTCTTTTGGTAGTTAAAATCCTTAGTTTATTCTTTTCTTATAGTAGAATTGCTTTAGTTAAATTGCTTTTAAGTGTTTTCAAGTTAGTTAAAGGAACTCTGAAAGGAACCCTAGAAAGGAGGCCAAGGCCATTACCATTAGGTGTGGCAAGGAGGTCGATGATACAAGGGATAGAGAAGTTCATGGTGAATAATTATATGTTGAAAAGTCAAATTCTCAAGGGAGCATACTGTAAAAAAGGTTGAATCTAAAAAGAAGAAAGCTAAAACAAAGTAAATATGCTCTTAACACTCCAATTGATGAGTTAGAAATTTGAAATTTTCCTTATCATAAAAATTATTGAAAGGATAGATGGACTTAGCAATTTTCTAAGTTGTTGGAAGTTTTTAGAAATTGTAGATGAATATTCCATTTGCAATTAAAAATGATAATAATGAGTTAATATCAACGAAGATAGTAACAGTTGGAGAGTCCGTATAAACTATAGAAAACTTCATGTTGCTATTAGAAAAGATTACTTTTCCCTGTCTTTTATTTAACAAATGTTGGAATAACTAACTGAGAATATATTTTACTAATTTCTTGATGAATATTTGGGGCACTTACAGATTCTTATTGCCCCAGAAAAGCAAGAAAACACCAAAATTTACATGTCCCAATGGTTAGATATCATTCCATTGTTGTTCTTCTTATGCAAATATATGCATAGTAGTTTACAAGGGTGAAATGTCCTTAATAACCTTTTGAGTTAGTATTTATTATATTGGCATCTTAGAATGTTGCACCATTTTCAATTATTTATTATATAGGCATCTTGGTTTGAGATCTTTCTTTCATTTAATGAAGCAAGATTCTTTTGGAATTTTTAGGATTTAGCTCTTTGCCCGATTTGCAATTGAGAGTTATATGTTATTTGGGTTTTTTTTTTAATAACTATAGGTTTACTGAGGATTACAATTTTTATTGTAAAGCTCCGGTTTTAACTCTTTTCTTTGATTTTGGAAGATTAGAAGACTCATGGTTGCTGAGTTGTTCTGGTTAGGAAGTATCATGAAGCAAGTCATATTAATTTAAGAACGACAAGACACTTTCATCTTGCATTATAATATTTGACCTTGCATTGTTTCACTAGTACCTCAAATGATTATGTGTAGATATGGGATGCATCTTGCTGTAAGAGAGTAGGTACCATGGAAGGCCATGGATTATAAGCTGGGACATTGGCTTGGAGTTCATCTCTTCTGTCTTCTGGTAGTCGGGATAAGAGTATTCTTCAACGTGATATACGTGCTTAGGAAAACTTCACTTGCAAACTCTCTAAGACACAATAAAAGGGTTAGAATGTTGGACATTTTTAGATTGATTAAACTTTATGGTAAATCGATTTTATTGTTCTTCTAATTATTATGTTGCATTTCACTTAGCTTATTCATTTGGCTTTTCAGTGCCTCTATTAATTTCCTTCTACCAATTTACCATTTGTTGTCTTTTTGTTTTCTTGTCTGTTAGTATTCTGGATATAAAATCTGATTATAAATGCCTCGTGTTATTTTTTGGTTATTAGGTTTGCGGATTGAAGTGGTCCTATGATGATTGTGAGTTGGCATCTGGTGGAGGTGATGACAAAGTAAGTAATGATCTCTAGCATTTATATCTCATCCGGTAGCTGCAAATTAATTCGTTTTGTTTTTGCATTTGACGACTGAATCTTTTCGTTTATATACAGCTTTACATTTGGAATAACCATGCAATTTGGCTTGTATTAAAATATTGCGAGCATAAAGCAGCTGTGAAAGCAAATGCTTGGTCACCCAATCGTTGCAGACTTTTGGCTTGTGGTGGTGGGACTGTTGACCATTGTATAAGGTTTTTGAATACAACCACCAACTCACAGCTCAGTTGTGTGGACACTGGCAGTCAGTTGTGCAATTTTTTGTGGTCCAAGACTGTAAATGAACTTGTCAACACGCATGGCTTTTCTCAGAACCAAATCATAGTTTGGAGATTTCCTGCCATGTCAAAGTTGGCAACCCTTAATGCTCATGCTTCCTGTGTCCACAGAAGGATAGACCATTGTCATGGAAGCAGGAGATGAAATTCTATGCTTTTGGAATATGTTTCCTCTCCCTCTTAAGTCTCACAATACTCACAGTGAATTTGGAGCATCATCTCCTGGAAGAACTACAATTAGGTAAATTAACATTGACATGTCTCTTGCCTACAATATATTTGAGCTGTTTTAATGAATGTTATGCTTTTGTTACTTTATGGAAATGGGTTTGCTCTGTGAGTTTGATGAAAGTAGTAAAGTTGATGATTTAATAAGTGGTACCACAAAATTAATGATTCTTGCATTTGGAGATGCGATTTGTGTTTTCTAATTTGTATCAAAACCACATAGCTGTTGGCACTCATTGGGAATTTGAGTCACTCTCTTAAGGTTATTTAATGCTTATTATTCTTCCTTTTTCTTTCCTCAATTATGTTAAATTTCTCTATGTTTTGATTTCTTACATCACATTTGAGCAATTTTCCTTGATTTTTTGTGTTTTACCAGATGAAATGGACATATTTCATCCAAAGAGTTCTGATGCTTCATTATCGGTTTATTGTGACAATGACTTCTGTGCTGCAACATACATTAGTGCACTTTAGAGTTATTATGCTTAATCGAATATGCATTTGGTGAATAACTGGATTATCTACGTATTACAATTTGTTGTCTGATTGGGTGATTGGAAATCTTCAAATTGCACCAACAAATGGAATAGGCCAGTTTCTTTTTTCCTTTGTTCTGTTATTCCGTTTCCATGCATACTAATAAATTATGATGCTTTTGATTGTGTCATTTGTTTTATTTGGAGTTAATTTTATTTATAATCACTGAATTTATACCTAAATTATGCAAAAATAATAAAAAAAATTATTTTACAAAAATCATTGAACTTAGCATTTTTATACATAAAAAGTAACTTTGACCGGTTTTCGATGGATACCCATGTCGAAAGGTATAGGTGTCATAACAAGTCAACACTATATGCACATGTGGACTCAAGCCTTATGCTACATCAACAAATGACATGGCACGTATGCCTACAGCACTAACTTGGCGTACTGCCTGTACTTTTCGGCATAGGTTTCGCTGGAAATTATTTAAAGTTATTTTTCTGTATAAAAGTGTTAAAATCGGTGATTTTTGTGAAACATAATTTTCTTTTGTTATTTTTGCATAGTTTAGGTATAAATTCGGTGATTATAGGTTAAATTAGCCCTTTTATTTGCTAGTGCCATCACCTTTTTCTCCACGAATGGCTCCTACCATCATAGAGTACTTTCAAGTTGCCAATCAGGGTGGCATAAGGTTTACTGACGACAAGGAGCTTCAAGAGCACTATTGTCATTAAAGCTTTAGCCTGAGGACCATTCTTCTTCCCATGTATTTCTTCACCAATACCAACAAAAGAAAGATTGGTGAGATTTCTAGAATCATCAAATTTCATTTTTCATTTCTATTTTTATTGTGTATATATGAGCACTTTAGCAAAAGGTTAGTAGCAATTTGGATGTACGGAATGAAAAAGCTCTTTGTAGATGATAATGCAAAGAATTGCTTTGTAACTGATCACATATCATCTATATGCACACTACAACTCCATATGATGCAAATTCTTTGCTTTTGGTGTTCTATTTCTTTGGATGGAATTGCATTTATGTGTTTTTAGATTTTAGTGGGCACCAGAAAAATTTTCAAGAGGCTTGAGATAGTATGCCTAACTTCATTGTAGTGAATAGTTCTTTCCTGTTACAGTGTCTAGGTGTTAAGCAAATGCTGATGTTGAAGTTAATTGCTGTTGCTGAAGAATTCAGTGACAAGGATGCGAGGATTTAGGTGATGGAAGTTTTAGCCTGATTCTTCGGGTTGATACAGTCTGTGTTTTCCCTAGAAACAGAGACCTTTGCAAGGAAGCTAACTAATTTCTCATTGATATTTATCTTTTCTAGTTAAGAATAAATTTCTTTGATGTGATTATGTACTCTATTTTAACTTCATTGCTTTACGTTTTTTATTATTTTTTTATACCAGATGAGAAAGAGACTGAAATACCAGCTGGGGCAAAGAATGATGGTATGTTGAACCTGTGATTAGATTTCTTTTCGTGAAAGTGACATTTTTGGTAATGATTTCTCTATGTACTTTTATTCTGTTGGCTATAAAAGAGCAATGCTTGCTCCAATTATCATAAAAGCACAGCTGCATATTTTTTTTACTGTACAGTTTGTTGTTGTTACTTCTATTTGGCAATAATAACGCATGATTGAAGTTTTGCTTTGCAGGGTATATCTTAGTATCTGATTGATTGATTATTTATGAGAAAGTAGAGTCAATTGCAGATCATACAACAAATCATATTGTATTAAAAAGGGGGTTAATATTTATTCTATAGCCAAACATACAAGAGCTGGGAAGAAATCAATGTTTTGGTGTTCGAGAGCTATGGACGGTGCAAGTATATGCCTCTTACCGATGGTATGTAATTTTTCAATCTCATAATGACTAAAAGATTGAATTAAAATTTCATAATTTATGTGAAAAATTATTTAATATGCTTTATACACATTCACATGAACTCACAACTCAATCAAGTGATACTCTCAAGTCCTGCATAGAAATGAGAAAATAGAAGACTTGTGAACTTTAGTTGGACCATAAAGTATTTTAGTAACTATGAATACCATCTCTAATGCATGTCTACTGTTTTCCTCAGTGTATGCATTCGAGTTCCATGAAGCTACAGCAAGCCCTAACTTTGGCCTTATTAGTTTAGGCATTTGAGTATATGAACATTGCTGTAGCTGCAAAACAATTATTTTATTGCTGATGACCCAGTATGACAATTATTTTATCAATTGAAGAGTTTGGAAGGCGAATGATGTGGAAGTTCTCAGTAGAATTTCAATGCTGAGTGACATGCTTTGATGGTGGCCCATATACCATGAGCCAAGGCATGAACTCATTGGTTCCAACTACAATAGTTGGGAGCAATCAGCCTAAGGTGTATTTCAGTTCTAATATTTTTATTGTTTTTATTCTTCTTTTTACCTTTTCAGTTGATGCAATTTTCTACAAGGTCTTAATTTCACTTGGTTATTTTATATCCATTTGTTATAAATATGCTTGATTACTTATTTCGATCTGTATAAGAAATTAAGAGTCATTATTTCAGTTATCAATTATCAATGAATAAGCTATTCCAAAGAACATGATAAAAGCATTGGAGAAGTCTATTGCAGTTTTTAGCTCGAAAGGGTATGTTTATGCTGCCACAAATAAGGTAAATCGTATCATATCATAGCTCAGGGCTGCTTTTGAACAGCAGAATGCTATCAAATGAATACGTCATCTATTTTAGGAGCATTTGTAGGTGGTTTTAAACTACATTGTCACTTTGATCATCAATTTTTCTTTCTTTTCTCCTTTGGTGCTTCTGGAATAAATCTATCTTCAAGAGAAGTAGCGAAACAAATTTTTCGGAAAGAAAATTTATTTTTGTGATCACGGTTTGTTTGAAGAGCAATATGTCTTCTGCCAGTTTCATATGAAGGTTCTTGCATTTATTCAGATGGCATGTGAATTTCATAGCCTGCTAACTGGAAATGTCGAAGCAATTTTATGGGCGAAAAACATTAAGCTTTGCTAAGGTGATATTATTTTTTTTTTTTTTAATGTAACAAAAGTGGGACTACTAGTTTTAGAGGGAGAATGATGTTTAGAATTTTTAATTTTGTAGGGAAAAAAGCACGAGGCTTCCACATAAGCATTTCTTTCATCGGTAACTGGATTAGTAGATACAAAGTTTTGAGCTCAGAATTTTTTCAGGAGGAAATGAAGTTGAGAGATATTTGAGAAATTATATTAAGTTGAGAGCATTCATTTTATAAACTGCCGCCGAATTTCTAACCAATTAATATTAAAATGATAAAATATTCAAACTAAAATTTATTTTCAACGAAGTTGGTTGTCACATCAAATTGAAAAAAATGCCTTAGGAAAATGAATTTTTTTTTTATTTTAGTGCCACATCAAATGACATATATACTTTTAATTTTATTTTTTATTAATAGAATAGTGGAGTAATTCGATACGTTTCAATTCGTATCATGTGTACTATTAGAGTATAGTTTTGATATTTATTTTTTATTCATCTAACAAACGTTACTTTCGTAAAAAAAAATAATAATTTTAATCCAGATATTTTATTATTATAATTTTTTTTTTGTAATTTTAGTATTAATATTAGTTAATGATAAGTGTAGTAACTGTTCGTAATATCAATCCAAGTGGAGGGTTATTCTAGTTAGCTTTAAGAGATGAAACATCAAAGCAAACATTTCAAACAAATTGGGAAGAAACAGACACGCATATTGCTGATAAACAATCAGTATAAGGCCCCACCAAAAGTTAGCATTACATACCATCAAGATATATGCCCACATTTAGACCTTTTTTGGATGATGGTAGAATAAAATTTATTAATATATTCTCCTCTAATGCATCATGTTTGAAAGGATAATTTTTAATATAATATTAGTCCATAATTTTTATACATAATTTAAAAATCATAAAAATATCTAATTTTTAAAGTCACTAATTTAATAATTCTGAACTACCTTGAGTAATTACTTTTTATTATTTTCTACACTCACATTCTCATTCGGTCATTCCACAGGTTCCCTTCTCTTCCTTTTTTTTTAAATAATAATTTTCTATTTTTAACTTAGATCTAGAGATGACAAATGAATGGATTTAACGAATTTAAATTGGATCATTAATGAATGGATCACTAATGAATTGAATCACAAATGAATCAAAAAATATAAGTTATAAATGAATAAATATCCAAATGGGTTGAATCGATTTGAATCGACTCATGAATTTAATATAATTAATTTTAAATTATTAATTAATTAATTAATTCAGTAATAATAAAATTTAATTAAAAATATAATATAAATAATAAGTTAAAATATAAAAAAAATATTTCATTAATAATAAAAATATGTACAAATATTGAATATACAATTGCAAATAGTAAAAATTAATCTAACAAAATAAAAATAATATGTTAATCTATTTTCCGCCTTCAACTGATGATAAATTCACATTTTGATTTGATCTTGAAAATTTAATATTTTTACTCATACTATCTTGAGACTCCACCTCAGCTGCAATAATATTAATATTTAGTATATATATATACACACACACACATGTAAATAAAAAGTGTATTAATTTTACCTTCAAATCCAAATAACCAACTACGAGTAGTAATTAAAGTCTCTGCATTTTTAGATAACATAGATGCCCGCCATTTGTTGAGAATTCTTTCTCTCATACTAAATGTTGATTCTGAAGCAACTGTAGTAATAAAAATCGTGAAAATATCTCTAGCCATTAGTGAAAGAATAGGATATTTCATTTCATTGTCTTTCCACCAAGATAGCACATCAAATTGTAGAATTCTACCCAACCTTGCATCATTCAAATATATATCTAATTCGAATTTATCTCCAAAACTGTTCACAAGACAATCGAATTCCTACAAATAAAAACATGACTTTAATAATAAAATTATAAATAAATATAAAATTATCATTACAAATCACATATTGTAAAAAAAAAATAGAAAATAGAGACACACCTTCATAAGATCATCATCCACGCTTGGTCTCCTTTCGGTTGATGCCTCTGAAGTTGGATTATTACTTGCATATGATGCAAAAAGATCATACAAGTTATTTTTTATTTCTCTGCATTCATATTTAGCCACACTCTCATCTCCAAATAACTTTTTATAAGAAAATATTACAAAATCCAACTTATAACGAGGATTCATAATAACAGCAAAAGACAATATAGCACTATAGGAGTCCCAATACTTCTCAAACTTATCCAACATCAAAGTAGTTATATTTCAAATACATTGATCTTCACTTCTTGCCCCTTCTAACAACAAGAAATGAATTTTTAATACATTATAAAAGTATAGATTTGAGGTATGATAACGAGTTCCTGAGAAAAGATTACTAATATCTCGAAAAGATTTCAAAATATTACATATTTTTTCAACTAAACTCCATTGATCATCAGTTAAATTCCAAATAAACATTGAGTCAACAATAGCCAAAAGTGAAAAAGCCTTCCTATAAAAAAAGACCCTATCAAGCATCTCATATATGAAATTTCACCTTGTGGGACAGTCCAATCACAATCATTTAGAATAATCAAGACCTACTCGATTTGCACATTCAACAAACTTTATTCTCCTAACTTCTAATCCATTCACATATTTCACTTCCTCCCTGATAGATATAATAGATTGGTCAATCAACTTTAAACCCTCTTGAACAATAAGATTTAAGATATGAGCTCCACAACGCACATGAAAAAAAAAGCACCATTACAATGCAAATATCCACTAAATTTCAGCAAAAAGTGAAGATATACTAGAAATCTGCAAAGAGACATATTAACGGCATCTACATGAAGGTTTTCATGCATGACCCTAGCAAACATAAATGGCAGAAGGCCTAATCTTTTGTTATTTTGAAGTCTTCTTATCTCTGTAGATGCCATTCCTATCTCTGTATCTGAAAAGATGCCTAGCTTCTCCATTAGCATATTCTTGGCAATCAGTGCAATGCTTCTCCACTTGGGTCATATTGTTAGTTGCATTAGAGGGGCCAAGAGAAAAAGCAATATAAAAGGAAAAAGAGGATTCATTTTGTAATGCTTTTCTTTGAGGAGATGTTCTCTAGGCTGGTAAATGAAAGATCAAGTACAGGGATTAAAATTATGTTCCTTAAAAAATATTAACTTTGGTGACTTGACAAAGTGTGTTGAACAACCTACTAATAGACAAATACTCCACATAATTAATGGGAAATTAGTAAAAATAATGAATATTTATGTTGCAGAAACAAGGGTAAAATGGAACACTAAGTGCAGTAAATATGAACAATCTTTTCAGCGAACAAAGAGGAGCTTTAACTCATCCCAAAGAAACAAACCCACTAATAAACAAATACTCCACAGAATTGGTTAGAGAATATAGCAGCTAAGGCTTACAGTAGAGATCACAATAACAATGTAGGCTTTATAAAGTGGTGGATGTTGATTACTCACGACCCATTATTGTCAATGTTAACAGTGTAATTTGGTTGTTCTTGTTCTCTATGAACCAGACATGGTGCAAAGAATTTGGATCTGCAATTGTCAGTTCTACCCTTTTCTTTTATCTGCCCAGGGAAGCTTTTGCTCTAACTCACCACACAAACCAACCTAAACACAGAGTATTAAGCAAACAGTTGGATATTGAAACCCAATTATACGTTTATTTTAGGCACAATAATTTGAAAATATACAGGTAAAACACAAAGCAGTGTTTTCAAATACATCAATTTCAACAGAATTACAAAAACAGAGTCATCATCTTCATATTAAAATCACTAGATTCATATTAAGCCAAATGACAAACACTAAAATAAATAAATAAATAAATAAATAAATAAATAAATAAACAGAGAACAGACCTTCAAATTCACCAGAACACTATCAAAATCAACTGACCTCAGAAACAGAGAATGAAAGCAAAGGCGACCACCGTATGATGCCGATGACTGGGAATGGCGACAGGTGGAAGTCGGTGACGACGGAGGGCGGCGACAGGCGGAGGAGGAAATGAAACTCTTCTATTATTTTAGGTGAGGTGGACACGATGCACATTAAAAAACCCTACAAAAAATGAAGTAAACGATTTTAGATAAATCCATTGGATCATGACCCAATGGATTGAAAAATATAATGGATCAATTTTGGATTGACTCATTGTATATTGAGTTGGGTTATGTTGAAAAATAAAATGTGTTAATTTTGGGTTGATCCAATGAATATTTATGTGAATTGAGTTGAGTTTGAATCAATTTTTTTGGATGAATTTGGGTTGATACATGAATTTAGGTCAATTTTGCCAGGTTTATATAAACCTGTTTATATTATGATATTTTTGAATTATTTATTAAACTTTTAAGTTGATATTTATTATGGTAAAATAAATATTTATTTAATTATTTTAAAAATATTAAGATTATTTTATGATAAAAAAAATTATCTTAAAACATGAAAAGTTATGGGAACATTTAATATTTTTGAAAACTGAAAAGCAATTAGGCTATTTTCATAATAAAATTATACTAAATCACAAAATATCATACAACCTTTCCAAACAACATATTGTTAAAAGTATATTGTATCATGCCATAGCATAGTGTACTTAATAAATCAAAAACTACCACCATCCAAACATATCCTTAGGATATATATGTTAGAATACCAATTCACCTTCAATTTAAAGTCCAGCATTTATGACGTTGTGGAGATGGTAAAATCGACATGCGGGTAGAAAACAACATAACTTGCGCTTCTAAAAGAAAATATGGAAACTTGTAATGTCTGAAAATTCAGTGCAAGGCCTCAGTCTTCATATATGAAATTCTAATCTCTATTGTTGCATTTAAATTAATATATTGGACTTGAAGCTTTTCTAACTCATTGAGAACTTTTCGTCTGCAGAAGTTTGAAAGATACATGAAAATGATGACGAAACGAGTAGAAGAATGGTGGACATAAAAATGTACCCATGCCAATTGTCCTACAGTTTGGTAAAGAGACCTTGAAATGATTCTTTAACAAATTCCACGATATAGATCATTTCAACTACCTTGAACAACACATAGCAAAGTCAAAAAAGTGTTGACTTGATTAAAGAGAGAAGCTTATCAATACCTTCCTGTAGAACCATCTGTCCTCTGAATTATTTTGACACAGGTAGACCAATAAACTTTGTATGTATCAACAATGTAGACACAACCCTGCAATGATCAGAACTAAGGCAATATTAGTTTTGATGCAGGAAGAAATTTTATTAGTTGGTAAAAGTGCAATTTACATTGAGCTTGACCTGTTTTTTAATGGGCTGGAACAGAAACCAATTAAAAGAATAAAACCATGTAAGTTTATCAAATTTCAGCAGCTTTCAGATTCTATTAATGAAGGCAGGTGTATTCAGCTTGAAATGTCTACCATTATAGTATAGAAAGTTATCTGCATAACCGAATATGATCCAATTCTATCTAACAACCATTACTTTGATATTTGAGTACAGGACTATTTTCTCAAGTATCAAAAATTTCAGTTCTCCACAACTATAGAGAACAAGCTGATAGAAATATAGGTACAACAAAAATAGAATATTCTAGATAACTATCATGTTACTTCTCTTAAACACAAGAGTGAACCAGCCAAGGAACCTAGAAGAAATATAAAACTGCGCCATTACCAGGTGTTGAGGCATTTCAGAAAAATAAAAAATAAATAAAAAGAAGACGACTAAAAGTTATCACTGGTTATACAAAATCACTGCATAAATAATGGTGATGGATAGAGATCAAAATGATATTCTAATCTTGATTGGCTATATAGATATATAGCTAGACACCATTTTTTCCATTGAGCAGAATCAATGCTCCAACTTGTGAATTTCAAATCAGTGTACATGCTTCTATTTGCTAAACATGTTATAGTAATAGTCATTTTGGGAATCAAAAGATTGACCTCTGCCTAATTCAACAGATTACTCCCAAATTCAAAGAAGTTCTCCACTATATAATTTTAATCCATTGTTAGAGCATCTTTCTTTTTCTCTTCTGAAAACTATGAATATGGAAAATAGAAACTTTCCATAACAAAACTGAAGAGAATATCTTCACTTAAAAGAAGAAATAGAATAAGCAAGAAAGTGAAGAATTAGTACCCTCTCAACTGGACTACCACCAGTTGGGTTGGGGAGGGCACAATTGAAGCTGCAATCATGGGGAGCAGAGGACTCAACAATGGAGTCAATCAGTTATTACTGGAACCACAACATGTACCTGTAGCTGTTGCTGCCGCTAATTCAGGAGAAGATGGCAATCTCAAAGTAGCTAAAGCACTTAGCATCCTGAACTCAAAGTAGATTGGCAATAACAAAATTTTGCAGAGGATAAAAAGACAATTTTAAGACAATTAAGAGAAAACTATAAGCACCACCAGTAGTTGTTAACAAAATAACACAAATATCAGTAAATGCAATGGTTGAAGTCATTAGCCTTGAGGTGCATTCATTTCTTATCAACAATAATAAATATATGAACCAAATGTAGAACAATAATATACATATGGGTAACTATACTCATGCAATTTACAATTGTGTCATCCTCACTCTGTCTTGTGCAGATTGTGAAGGATGTACAAAGAAGCTGATGACAAGAAAATACAGATAGAATAGCTCAATAGATCCATTCCAGTTGCTATTGTTACCATCTTGCTCCTCTCAAACATTTTCACTAAGAGAATCATGACAATGACATGTCCTACTTTTGTCTTCAGTTCATCCAGTGAGCTTATTTTCATCCATTTTGGCCTCTCCTGCAACCCAAAACATGTTCAATAACTTTTACCGGACAACAATTTAACAAATTAAGCGCGTCAGTGTAACTATGAGTGAAATGGGATTTAATTGGAAGGAATGAAATATTGATTACCTTTAAAGCAAACATTCCAAATAAGGAAGAGCCTTTTAGTGCACGATCAACTTGAGGAGAAACATCAGGAGACACATTGCTGATAAATAATCCGTATAATCCCATACCGAAGATTAGCATCACAGTACCAGCAAGATACACATCTGCATTTAAGATAAATAGTTAGAATACTAATTCATCTTCAATAGAGAGGGCATCATTCATGACTCCGGATGTGGCAAATTGACATGGAAGTACCAAACAACATAAACTTGAATATTTAAGAGACGATTGAGGTTCAGTGGAGAATTATAATGTGAGAAAATTCATTTCAATGCCTCAGCATCATATATGCAATTTCACTTTCTATTGTTGCTGTTATAGTTGTATATATATTTGACTTGAAAAACTGTGCTCTCTTAACCTATTAGAAAACTTCTATTAGACAGAAATATAAGTAAGATGCCATGCAGGGTACATAAAAATGATGAGAAAACAGGAAGTATGATAGATATCAAAATGTACTTATCCTAATTGTCTTGTCATTTTGCAAATGAGATAAGTTTCATTTAAGTGTAGAGCAGTGAAGTTTTCAGTATATTTGCTGTACTTGAAAAGAAACATACTTATTCTTTGCAAAGCTACAGTGATTTTTTTCACAGTTCTACTGTGTAGATAATTAGATTAGCTTGAGCCAAGATAAGTGCCTCTAGCAATATCAAAGAGTTATCCAACCGAGTCTAAAAGAACTTTACCAATAGCTTCGACTAAGCGTAGAACCATTTGTCCTGTGTGAATTCCTTTAACACAGCTTGACCAATAAACTTTATATGCATCAATAATGTAGACACAACCCTGCAAAGATCAGGGTGGCGAAATATTAGTTTTGACATAGGAAGAAAATGTTGTTAGTTTGGTATAAGTGCAACAGTCACACTCAAGCCTGAATTATTCCTCTAATAAATTGAACCATAAGACAGTTAAAAGATGAAAAACAAGTTAAGTTTATCAAATTTCAGCAGCTTTTAGATTCTATTAGTCAAGGAATATTCAGCATGAAATGCCTATGGTTGTAATATATAAAGTTCGCAACTGAAGATGATCCAATTTTCTAATAGCCATTACTTTGACATTGAAGTGAAGAACTATTTCTCTAACGCCGATAATAAAAAAGGGATTATGTCTTCAAATCCAAATTCTCAGGTGTCAAATATGGAAGAAAACCAATTAACACTTAACTGTTAATGGAAATTCAATTCTACACAACTATAGGAAACAAGGTGACAGAAGATAATAACCTCATTACTTCTCTTAGATGCAGAGGGTTGAAGAAATTACATTTAAAAAGCACAAGAGAGAACCAGCCAATGAACCTCCAATAGCAAGAAGCGCCAAGAACCGAAAATCAAAAATAATCTGTCAATGATGAACACGAAGAATATCATAATCAGGACTTGATTCTGCAGTAAAAAAATCTAAAAGCATCATTGGTTATATAGAATCACTGCACAATCTATATACAGATAGGCACTATTATTTCCATTCAATAGAATCAATGTACCAATTACTAATTTCAAATCAATTTTATCACTAGAATTTGCTAAACATTTTAACAATAATTTAGAATCAAAAGATTGGGCTCTCTGCCCAACTTCAAAAAATTTGTGCTTTTGATCTTCCATATTTTGTCCCAAATTTAAAAATTTCTCCATCACATAATTTTTATCTGTAATTATTTTCCTCTTCAGGAAACCTTTCATATTAAATATCAACACAAAAGATCAACTAACATATTGAAATATCCAAAAGAATTTCAGCAAGAAAGTGAAAGAATTTAGTACCCTCTCAATATTGGACTCAGTAAAGCGAAAAAATCGAACAACTGGGTTGCCACCAGAGGGATTAGCCAGGGCATAGTTGAAGCTTGAATCACGGGATTTAGAAGAACTATGAGATGTACCTGCTGGTGGCGCTGATTCTGGAGAAGACGACGAACTTAGAGTAGCTAAAGGACATAACATCCGCCGTCTAATTGTTAGCGGCCGGCGAATTGGGGTTGATATTGAGAGAGGAGAAATGGAGATTGAAGCAAACAAAGCCATGGTATAATAAGAGCCTACGCTGCTACTAAAGTTCCAAAACAATGAGAGAATTTTAATAAATTAAAACTCATAAAGATCTTTAGACTGTGATTCAGCTTAAATCAGACCGTTGAAATTAGGGCGATGGATATTTTTATTTTATGCTCTGCACCATTTGTTACTTTGCATTTTGGATTACAGAAGCAGACTGTAAAAGGACAACGATGGAAACATATAAAATAAAACCAAAAAGTACCCAGCATCACAAGGTCGTCTAATCGTTAGCCAATTAAAAAGAATGTTAGCAATATTATTTTTTGAATTCATTGTATCGTTTAAAATTTTTAGAACAACAGTTATTCGATTCTTTTAATTTTAAATAATACAATACAATAATTCAATATATTTTAAAAAAGAAATGTCTTTTATAAAGAGGAATGTTAAATTTGGCTCAAATCAAAAATTTTTGTTTAAAAAAATTTAAAAATATATAATAAATACTATAGAGAAAAACATTTTATGTATACGCCTCAGTATTTGCCAATTTTTTTTTTTTTAAATTTACTATTCCATAATTGCTATTTTTTAAATTTTTTCTGGCAAATTTCGTTCTTCAAATTAACTTTATTTAATTTTTTTCGCAAAATATCTAGAAAAACCAGCATTATTCAACCTTCATTTTTATCCAGAATTCAGCTTCAAATTACAACTTTTCTCGTATTTTTTACCAGTTCCTATAAAGATTGAAACGGTACCGGTGCAAGGTATTCTTGTTGTGTTGGTGAAGGATCAAGAAACCGAATACCTTCGAGATATTATGCATGTAGATCGCGTAATAAAGAATGGAAAAATATCCTGTTGGGAAATATATATATATATATATATATATATATATAATCTATTTACCTCTGGTAGTGCAGAATTCTTTGAAAAACCGAAGAGAATGATCCTATTTCGCGTTACTGGCACGACTATTATCCACAAACCGTTGGGCCAGATTAACAGCAATAATTCTACGATCTAAATATCCTTTGAAGAAATCGAAGAAAGAGCTAGGAGAAAATGAATTCTCTCTAGAATTTATTATTAAAAACTAGTAATCAACATTAAATTTGAATTCATAAGTTATGTTTATAAAGTTTTTCAGATTTCTTAATTCAGAATGTAATTAATACAAAAATTAATTTTTGTAACTGACGTATTTAATATAGAAATTAATTTTCGTAACTGACGCATTCAATATAAAAATTAATTTTCATAGCTGATGTTATTCAGTATAGAAATTAATTTATGTAATCAACATATTCGATATTAAACATATTTGATTTACTTATCGAATTTAGAGTCATGGACGTATCCATTCTTCTTCATTTCCTGCTTGCACATGATGGAACAAAATCCATAATTTTTAATCATACAGGTAAATAGATCGTGTGATCAGCATATATCGAGAGCATTATTGTTATACACCTGTTAATGATATATAGCATCTCGAAGAAATAAGATCCTTTTATCCATGTATGCCTAACTCTAGATTACCTTTTTATATTCACTGTTTTAACTCATGATCTCATAAAATAATTTCATGTTCATTATTATATTTCTACTAATAGAAACTATAATAGGCATGCTAGTGAACCACGAACCAATTGAATGTGGTCAAAAAGCTATCTTCCTTTTTTAATTTATGTCATCCATCATGATTCAGCTTGTTTTTCTAGCTAGACCTATTAGGACGAATTTTTTCATAGCCTCTTGAAAACTAACTAAGCTAGCCACATTAAATCATACTTCAAGGATAAGTTAAGGATTCCAAGGGTCAAAAATTAGTTAGGATCTCACATTAGAAAATTTTGAGATCGTTTACATTAAATTCCCTTCTCTTAGTCACTTGAAGCACACATGGTATGAAACATGTGTCATGGTATTCTTTCCTTCCTTTAAAAGAGCACATATCTCACAAAATGTATTTTAACATCGTATAGAAGCATAAGGTTGTGATACACTAAAGAATCCAACTTTAGTCCTTCTACTTTAGGACTACTTCTAGTTTTTAGGATAAAATATGATAGTTACGTTTGACTTATTATAGGATTACACTTAATCCAATTTGGATCTCAATTCAAAGCATACGATCTCATATATTTCTTTATTTTGCACTTTAACAAGACTAATCTTGTATTTTCTGCAAAATGACACTTTCATTTTCAACAGATTCTCAAATTTTCGTATGTTCAAAAATTGCCTCATCTTAATTTTGTCAACTCATTGTCAAAACTAAGGTAAACACTCATGTGAGTGAGCTACTTCTCTATCTGACATGCTCAATCATGTAACAAATTACAGTAAATGTTCACATATAAATATTCACATTCATGTATTGCCAAAAAATGAACTTAATTGTTATTCATAAATAATAATGTTAAGAGATTATATAAGACAGTAAAATCAAATACTATGCAACATCTAAGATCTAATGTGTCTCTCAAAGCACATCTCTTAGTATAAGCTTTGTTAATGGATATGCAATTATATCCAGTGAGGAAATGTACTGTAAGTTCACTTCTACTCTTGCTACAATATCTTTGGTAAGTAGATACTTAATTTCGATACATCCATCGACACTGACTGTCACTATAAACTATCATTGGTTCCTTTAAGCTAGTTACTTTTAAATGGTTCACAAACCATTTTAGCAAAATTTTTGTACCATAGCAAATGGAACAATAAATTTAGCTTCCATTATTGATAGGGCTACATAGGTTGGTTTCTTGCTACTCCACGAGATGACACCCTTGTTAAGCAAGAATACATAAACTGAGGTGGATTTTATTTCATCCACATCACCTCCCTAATCAACATTTGAGTATCCTCTCAATTGCATATCATTTCTTGACAACAAATAGAATAATTTATGATACCTTTGAGGTATCTAAGCATCTTTTTCACTGCTTTCCAATATGTTTTGCCTAGGTTGAAATAATATCTACTTACTATGCCCACTACATAGCATATATCAGGTCTTGTACACAATATTGCATACATTAGACTACCTACAGTAGTGGCATATGGAATGTTCATCATACGTTCTATTTCATATGGCATCTCAAGATACATACTCTTGCTAAGAAACTGATTTTTGACAATAGGGTTATCAATGGATTTGCAGTTTTGCATGTTGAATAATTTAAGGACTTTGTTGATATATATATCTTACGAAAGAGACAGCAACCTTCTAAAACGATCTCTTGAAATCTTAATTCCAAAAATGTAATTTGCTTGACCCATATCTTTCATTTCAAAGTTGGACGATATCCAACCTTTGATTTCATTTATGTACTCTGTCATTTTCTGCTATTAGTATGTCATCTATATATAAAGTCAAAATTATAAATTTGTCTTTAAAGCTTTTATGATAAACAAAATGGTCTTCATCAATCATGTTGAACCCATTCAACATGACTGTCTCATGAAATCTCAAATATCATTATCTTGAAGATTGTTTAAGGCCATAGATTGATCTTTTCAATTAGTAAACCTTATGTTTGTTGTCCTTTTTAATGAAATCTACAAGTTGTTTCGTATAGATTTCTTCATTTAATCCTCAATTAAGGAAAACAGTCTTTACATCTATTTGATGCAGCTTGAAGTCTAAACTAGCCAATAAGGCTAGAATTAACCTTATAGATGTAAATCTTACAATAAGTGAGAAAGTCTACTTATAGTCAATCTCTTTCTTTTGTGTAAACCCCTTAGCAACTAGCTGAGCTTTATATCTTTCGATGCTTTCATCAACTTTTCACTTTACCTTGAGAATTCATTTATTTCCAATTGGTTTACATCCTTTAGGTAAATCAACCAATTTCCAAACATGATTCAATCACATAGATGCCATTTCGTCTTTCATTGCCTTAATCAATTTATCTTTAGATGGGCATGAAGAGCTTCTTAAAAATTTTTAAGCTCTTTTTCATCTTATGGGTAACTAAAAGGGCTTCATTCGAGCCTTCGATCTCAAATTGTCGACGTTGAATACTTTTTGTTTTAGATTTTTGTAATTTCGATTCTTAATAACATATGTCATATATTTATCATAGTTTGAAAATGCTTCCATTGGGATTGAGATCTATACTCCCATTGGAGCTAAGAATAATCCCACTCAAGTAAGGATCTTGAATTTCCATACTTTCAATGGAGTAAGGAACATAAACATTCAAATCATTTGGAAGAGCGTCTTAACTTTTTTTTTTCTAATTTCCTCCCACTCGGATAGAGTGATCTTAATGTTTTTCCTTCTTGAGTTTCATAAAAACTTAAGTCTTGGCTCACTATGCCTAACTTTGGGCATTCATTTTTTAAGAAAATGATGTCTCGTGATCTAAAATTCTATCACTATGCCATTTTCTTGCTTATCTATGAATATGTAACCTTTCGATGCTTCAGAATATCTAAAAAAGATACTATTTTTACCTCTTGATCCCAATTTACCAAGTTTGCTTAAGTTATCATAGATATAAATAGCACATTCCCGAGGTCGTAAATAGCTTAATTCAAGTTATTGATCGGTCGATAACTTATAAAGAGTGTATGTGATGGACTTAGAGGGCACATGGTTTAGAATATATATTGTAGTTAACAATGTATCTCCCTACTGAGAGATTGGCAAATTTACCTTATCCATTTAAATCTTCTCATGTCTAGAGGAATCATCTATAAATTTGATGAAATAATAAGCTTCATGCATTGCCCTCACATTCATTGGACCACAAACTTTTGAATGAATCAATTGCAATGAAAATTCGAACTTAGTTCCTTTTTCAAAAGGTTTCCTAACTAGCTTTCCTTTTAGGTAATGTTCACAAGTACATAAATCAATTTTATTAAGGTTACCTAATAAACCTACTTTAGCAAACCGATTCATTTGGTCTTGCCTAATGTGGTTTAACCTATCATGCCATAATTTCACATTATTCTCATAACTATGTGAAGCAGAAAAAGAATTTAAGGAAAAATTAGTATTATTCAAATAACTAAGATCAATATCCAAAACAATGAAATCATTCGAAACATAACTAGAACCTTATTAAGCATCATCTAAACATAAACATGTATTGTTATCCTTCAAATATAAATGAAACCAAGTTTCATCAAAGAAAGAACAGAAACTAACTAGATAAAAGCATCTCAATCCTTTATCACTTAGTCTATTACTTCTGAATCTATTATCCATAAAGGATGAAATTTAGTAAGAAACACATAACTAGATATATAAATTTTACTCACTCTTAAGTCAAGATGGTGTACCTATTGGGACACATCACAGTCTCTTGCATAGGTCCTTTTCCATTGGCAAATGAAGAAACATTTCACTCTTGAAATGTTTATCCTTTTCTTTGCCTTTGGACTTTTTGTAATTCTATTTTATTTTTTTGCCTTTTAGGCTCTCAAGCCTTTTTTTACCCTTCCTATTGAAGCTTTTCTTTTTATTCTGGATAGAACTCATTCTACCAGAATGCGACTATGCCACATGAACTTCGACATTGACCTTAATCGATGATAAACAATCCTCTTTAAGCTTCAAATATCTAGCAACATCCTTAGATGTCGTTATATAGTCCTCATTAGCTGGTTGCATCTTTATATGCTCCTAACTTCTAGGTAAGGAATGAATAACAACTTGGACTTGTTGCTTATTGATCAACTTATGATTAGTTTCACTAAGCTCACATATCATATTTTCTATATCTTTTAGATGTTTCCATATTCTATGATTATACTACTTCTGATAAGCATTAAACTTGATTAATAATGATTGGAACTTAGTCAAAGACATATCTCCAAATCTCTTCTGCAAAACAATCCATAGATCTATTGCATTTTGATACTTATGGAATTACCTAGTGATTTCATCATCTATTTGCACTTAGTAATATGATGCAAGTAATGAAATATCTCTTTTTCCATGCCATATAAGCATCTCAGTCCCGCTTATGCTAGGCTATGGTGCCAACCTCGAGTTCAACCATAACTGAATTTAAGGTTTATAGAATCTCTTGCTCTTATATCATATACTGGATTTTCATACTCCGAATTTGGAAGCAATATTCATTTGGATCCTTTGATCGCTAATGGAATAATCATTGCACAAGATTAAAAGAGAACAAGTAAGACATGTTATTTACTATGCATCCAAAAAAATATCCTAATAAAGCTGTAACACCCTTCTCGGAACAGTTTTTTCCGAAACGAAACTTAGTTGTAAGTGGTACGTTTTTTTTTCACCAAATAATTCGAAACACTTAAAATACTTTTACAATTATTCCAGAATCAAATAACAGTCTTATAAACAAACATTAATCATCAAATCAAAACTTATACTAATCCATACATCCAAGACAAATAAACATATAACCAAAATACCATTTAAACTTTTACCTTAATAGTCTAAGTATATACATGCCAAAAGCTTACACTAACAATCACAAAAGTCTTCTCTTCTGATCTGGTCCTTCAATGTACTGTGCTTCCGCAACACTCCAGAACCTACACGCAGTAAGCACTACGTGCTGAGCATTAAATATGCCCAGTGGTGACTACTAATCCAAGAATTTCCCAAGAATAAGCATAATTTCGTAATTTATGCTTCTATTATCTTTACTTCATTAAGCATTTCATTTTATTTCAGTTATCATTATTCATGTTGTTAATTCGTATTTTGATAACCATTGTTCTTTTGTTTAAAAACTTTTAACTGTACTTACAGTATTTTTTTTAGGTAGATCAATATCAGATTTACCATTTATCTTTACGTTAATCTTTACTATAACTTTTACTTTTTATCAGTACTTTCATTTTATCCTTTAGCCATAACAATTTAATTATTATTTTATTTAGCGATGTATATTGGTACTCGTATCTTTACTAGTAGCAAAATAACTACTTTTAATACTTGCTTTACTGGTCAATTATTCAATCTATATTCTTACTTCTTTTTTTTTATTTATTCTATTACTTTACTTTAACTTTAATATAATAATTACATTACTGTTAAAAGGCTTATAAGCTTCATCGCAAAGCGATATAGCTATTTTGGAGTACTTTGCAGTCAAAACTTTCTTTTATTCTTTTATACATTATCCATATTTAATTATCTAATTAAAACTTATATCTTTTACTTTTCCTTCATTGCATAATTCTATGCCTTATATCGTTTTACTTTTCAGGTAACTTATCTTTCATAAAAGCGTTACCTAAACATTAAGTTCACTTTTTGTCACTATCATCACTTGTTAACTTTAAGCAGAAATTTTAATATTATTTTGCAAACTTGTCATTATCTTCACAGTGGTAAATGGTACAAGAATTACTAATCAATTAAAGTTATCTTTTTCACGTAAAACAAGATATATTTGAATTTCTTATAAAACATTTCTTTTTCTTTTTAAGTACACTTGTCAAAAACCTTACAGATTTATTTCAACTTTGTATTCTATTTCAATTGAATCGTTTTTCGATATAACTTTTATATTCAATTCAATTAAACAATACTAATTTATTCATTTCGATGTGCCCCTAGTGCAATATAACAGGTTTTCCACAAAGGATACTCGGGATTGGACCCCAAGGGCCACATACAGAATGAAAAATGATCTTAAAGATCATTTTTCCACGTAGCAGATACCAGGTACAAACAATAGTTATGGAGATCATAGATCCTACCATAATTAAGCAAGTCGCCATGACTTGCACCGCGGTACAGATGTGTCCCTATGGCTAGCCAATTATATCCAAAACAAGAATCATAATACATGTCTATCACTAAGGGCAAACATAATCAGTCACATTTGTAAACGTTTTGAACATTTAAAACTCTTTAATTTCTTTCTTTTATTTGTTACTATACTTTATTCTGATCAATTGCACTCTTTTATGCCTTTGACTATTCAATAGTTTTTTTATCATTTTATTCACTTTCTCTTTTTCAGCCACTTTTGTGAATTATTCTTCGATAATTCACTCAGATACTTAAACTTTTCAATCTTTTATACAGATTATAAATTATGAATTATGGCATTATAATTCACAATTTCCTTTCATTCTCTTTATACAATTCTTTACGAATTACTCTCTAATAGTTCAATGGTTAACTTCTTTTTCTTTTATTGCTCAAGCTTTTTAATCATTCGGTATGCCATCCCTATTTCGTCGGTGAATCATTTTTATAATCTTTAACTATTTTAATACTTTTTGTTGACTAATTTATTTTGATAAATTAGTCACGTCTTTATTTTTCTACTTTTAGGCAATTACGAACTTAAGTACTATAATTTATTATTTTATAACTCAAAAATACATAATTTAACTTTTTCTATTGAATTATTCATTTCAAATGCATAATTATGATTTTGCCATTATAATCATTTATTTATATTTTTATTATACCATTTCTTCCATTATTCATCGTTTATTATTTCTTTTATCATTTTCGGGTAAAATTATATTTTAGTCCCCATACTATGGAAACTTTATCTTTTGGCACAGTTAGGTCTCCGAAATTACTATTTTGCCCTTATTACTATATCTTATTTATTTTTACTCATTAATTATCCACTTTGGCAAAATTATCATTTTGCCCAGAAACTTTTATTTTCTTTCATTTAAATCTCTTTTTCTATTTAAAAATTATTTTTTATCTTTCTTTTATTCACGTATTAGTTTATTTCCATCTTTTCTATTTATTTATGAATTATTTCTCAATAATTCATTATTCTTATTATTTTCACGACCTAATAATTATTTCGAAAATTCGGCCGGTTGACTTTTTATTTTTCGTCATTGACATTAATTTATTTGTCATACTTATTTATTACTTTAGTCATTTTTATACAATTATGCATTGCTATTTCAATTATTTTCATTATACATATACACATAAATATTCCAATAAAATTTCAATAACTTTAATAAATTCTAATAAAATTTATTTATGCATTATTTATTGGTCAATGTCATTTTTCATCAAAATAATCATTGAATTCACAATAAATCACAATTTTCATTTAATACATACAATATGTATAATCTTAAAAATTCCCAAATAAATTCTAAATATTCTCTAAAAATTTATAGACATCAATTATCATGTATATTATTATTTTTAACTAACATACATTAATTTCATGCATTTTTCTCATCATTTTCTTTACTTAGGGAATTCGACCACCAACCTTTTCCACCTTAAAAATTTTCTTTCTTTCATTAAAACCTTTAATTCATTTCCTCTCATGTTTCATTTCATTTTCCCTAACATATTTTCACTAATTGACAATTTTACATATTTTTCTCTTAATTACATAATTAAGAAAAATTCATATTAAATGGGAAATTAAGGGATTTGGTAGTCACTTACCTTTTTCCATGCCTTAGCTTCCTTAAGCTTCACTTTTCCTTGCCTTTAGCTTGCTTACTTTGCTCTCCTCCTTGAAAACCTCAAATGAACCCCTAAACTTTCTCTCTTGATTTTCTTTGATTTCTTCCTTCTTTTGAAGAGAGGAAGGCACCAAACTCAACTAGAGAAGTAGAAATTACTATCCTAAGGCTTAATTTGGTGTGAAATGGAGAAAGAATGAAAGAAATAATTAAGCAAAGATGAGGAAGATATTTCGGCCATGGAGAGGACATGGAGAAGAAGATGAAGCTACTGGTGAGTCCCAGAAAATTCCATCTATTTATATCACTTATTTTGGGTAAAAATGGGCTTGGGTATGTTAGCGGGCTTAATTAATTAATTAAAGCCCATTAACAACCTAATTCAAAGCCCAAAGTGATTTCTCCTATTTCCTCACTCCAAATCACTCCAAATTTAATTTCATAATTTTTATCACGTCAAAAATAGGTAGTATACAAAATTTTGGCTCAATCAGAGTCCGTTACTGATCCGATTCAACCAAACTGGTCCGATTCGACAACTGTCGACATCGCCGAAAAATTTATTTTTTTATACCAAAATATTCTATATCAAATTTCATTGAGAACTGCAAAATCTGACAATTTTTAGAGTCCATTTACTATTTTTAAAGATTTATGCAAAATTAAGTCACATTTTATAACAGGAAAATTGACTCGCTACCTTTTTTGTATTTTTGACTTTCGGAGGCCTATTTGACCTTGAATTCACTTCAAATTTCAATTATAAGCTCACCATGACTATTCCTTTCAAATAGTCCAATAAAATATTTTCGACTTTCGGGTGTCCTTTCAGGCCCGAAAAATACTATTCACTGTCGAAAAGTACTATTTACAGCTGATCCGGTGTTGAGGCCGTTACAAAAGCTATCTATTAGGCCTAAATTCGAACTATTTATAGTATCCAATTAACTTTTAAGTCATAATGTCTAACCTTACAGGTTAAATTTTCATACATAATAAATATTAATTGTTGGATATTAAGTTCTTAAACTTAATTAAAGGATATTATATACTAGATAATTTAAGTCTTAACTTAATTATCATGCAATTATTTTACTCATAAAATATTATTAAACAATTAACAATAAAATAAATACATTCATAATAAATGTTAAATTCTAATATAATATCCAAAAATAAATAAATGCATTTATTTAATTAATAACAAGCATCCAACAATTCTAAAAGCTAATAAAATAAGATAAGACATACTTATCTTAAATTATAATGATAGAAAACATAAATCCTATCTTAAAAAAATAGTTAACCAATAATAAACATGATACTCATACCAACTACTCAGGAGGACTAATACATCTCAAAACTATCATCGTCATCGAAAATGAACCTTTGACCATTCTATATAATTCTTAAGGAATCTTATGAACTCGATCATAAAGCCACAGACAATACATAGTACGTCCACTCCTAAGTATCATCTCAGATTTAGTGTTGCTCCTTAACACTACTCTTTTGATTACCATGTACAAAAAATTAATAATGAATTTACTATAAATTCCATTTTCTGCCATCCAGACATCAAGCATCAAGTTCCTCAGATCTAGATGGTGATTAAAAGAGTCAATCATCACCTTAATCAAGGTTTTATCATTACCTCCTTAGTTCAAGCCACCAATTTAAATGCACTCTTGCATCTGTTCGTGCATACACATAATAGATGCACTATTGCATCAATATCACCAGCTTGAACCTTCTTGCCCATCCTTAAATTACGAACCTTTTGTACTGTTGCATTGGCTTCAACAATACCCTAAGAAGTCCGTGGACAACCTAAAGTCCTTATCATCACTAATTTTATAACATATAACAAGAAATAAATTGTAAGTACACTTATGTACAAACACATATGATTGAAACTCATTTCAATAAAAAATAAGGACAAATCTACATAATATAATTTTCAAAAAAAATTGAAAATTTAAGAAGGTAGAATACATAAAAATATTTTCATCAATTTTTATAATAATTTTTATATGAAAAAATCCAAAAATTATTTTTTGATTCTAAAAATATTTTTAAAAAATGATGAAAAAGTTAAAAAAATTAGTTTAAAAAATTGAGTTGATTTGGTGGCTAGAGGAGGGCTTACATACCCCCACGCACCGACCAACGTGGGCTTTACGTGCCTCACGTATGATAAGCATATCATATGCTAGCTGAGGCATAGTGCCACATGGCATGATCCTATCGGGCTATGTATCACCATGCTAGATCGCTATCTAACATATAGTGGCCATTCAATGGCCCATATGGATGCCACATGGCATCCAAATGGACTGATAGGTGCCACGTGGCATGACTACAGTTTGTCATGTGCTAGTTAACTATTGGTCCACATGTCATATGGGTGGATCCACAAATGCCACATGGCATGACCTCAGTTTGCCATATGACTGACCTTACTGGACCATGTGTCAACTCTAACATGTAAGCTTGACATGTGGTAGCACTACAAGATGCCATATGCCAGGCCCTCAATGGCCTATGTACCATGCCTCTCTAACACATGATGACTGATAATTGTGAATTATAACTATATTATTAGTATATTTTAGTGTGTTTAATTTGCTAGTTTAGCATTACTTTTGTTAATTGTGTTTTTAATTTCTTAATTTCTATTTTGTGGGATGTAATTATAAGTTTTGGTATTTTTAAGCGCTTAATTGAAGAAAAGAGGAAGTCATGTGGAGAAAGTGAAAATTAAAGCAATTCAGGAATTTTTAAAGAACAAATCTCACTTAGTCCTGAACCATTCTCCTTTATGGAGGGGAATTTCCCTCTATAAAGAAGAATTTAAAGAGTTAAAATAAAATAGCCACCTCGATGGAGGGAAATTCTCCCTCTACCGAGGGAAGCTTGACAAAAGGAGGTATAGAGGCCATTCCTTGGTGGAGGGACTTTTCTCTTTACTGAGGCAATCCAAAAGCTATAAGAAAAAAAATATCTCCTTAATGAAGGGGATTTCTCTTATACTGAGGCTCAGTGCCCTAAACACAATGAAATTCTACTTTGCTTTAGAATAGGAAGTTAAAGGGTTGATGGTTTCTTCACTCCAAGGTATAAAAGGAAGCAAAACACCAGAATTCAAGAGTAATTTTAGGCAGATGAATTTTTCTTTTGTTTAGCACCAGTTTTTATTGGTTAATTGTACATTAGTTTTTAGATTTAGTTTTTCTTTTCTTCTTAGTTTCAATTATCTTAAAGATTCAAGATTTCTACTGCATGTGCTGAGAAGTCATCAAAAGCAAGTTTAAGCTTCATGAGTATTGTATCTTTTATATTTACTTTTCAATTGTTTCAATCATGTTTGGTGAGTAGTTTTCTTACTTTTTTTTTATGAAAACTTAAATCCTCAAACTTTTATTCTAATGACTTTGATTTGAGTTTAATTTTTAATGCAAGTGTGTTATTTCTTAATTTTTGTGCAAAATGTTATTTTTGGTTATGGTTGGATTGATGTTTAATGTATCTAATAGATGCTTGAATGCTAATTCAGACTTTAATTAAGGATATGCATGTTCTTAGCTTATTCTTATCATGTCAATGTATTGTTACATTCTGAGAATTGAGGCAATGATTTGTTGTTCATTAATTGATTTAAGACTAAGAATACTGAATTAAGAATGTGCTAGAGTTAAATTTCTTGAGAGAGGCTCGAACAAAGATTTAGAAGTTTAAAATCAGATCTTTATGCTAGGTATTGAATTGTTCCTAAATAGAGGATTTAATGCGTAGAATGATATTCTAAATAAGATATAAGTTTTTATTTTACTTATTTTCTATAGCAACTAGTGTTACTTTTGATTGAGTTATTGTAATAGGAGTTGAGGAGGATAGTTCCTTTAGCAGAAGTATTATAATTATTTAAGTGTTGCTCTGTATTTAATTTATATTAGTTCAGTCTTAGTTTTTATTTTGCTTAGTTATTAATTTAGCTTCAAATTTTTTTTCAATACAAATTTGGAAAACATCTTAGATTAATTCCACTCAAGTGTCAATATTTTACTTAGCAATCTATGTTCCCTTGGGTTTAATATTCTTGGGGTCTTAAATATATTTTTCTATATTACTAATCGATCTAGTACATTTACTAAAGTCTTGTCAGTGATGTGGCACCACTATAGTATTCCACGTATCATCTTCCCATTGGCCCATGTGTCAGAATGATAAATCATTCTAACACGTGGCACCACCACAGTGATCCACGTGTCACACCTTTATTAGGCCACGTGTTAGAGTGACTTTTCACTCTAACAACTGGCTTGTGTGTGAGGGACATGCACCTTCTAGCATGCACCCTATATAGGTGGCAAATGCACGCCACACGCCATCCTGAAGGTGTTTTTCGGTGCTCCGATTTCTCCCAATAAGAGGTTTTTAGGGTCTAGGAACATGATGGTGAGGTTAAAATTTAAAAATAGGAATTTTAATTTATGGTTATGGAGTTTTTTACATAATTTTCGGTATATACATAGATTATATATATATATACACATAAAAATTTTAGATCTAATTTTAATATCCTGCCAAAATGCTTAAACAAAAGCTCTGATACCAATGTTGGAAAAAATATATATAACAAAAAATATATATAAAAAGATAAAGAGAAAAATCTATTTACTTCTTGTAGCGTAGAATCCTTTAAGAAGCGAAAGCAAATGATCCTGTTTCGCATTACTGGCATGGCTATTATCCAAAAACCATTAAGCGAAATAACGACAATAATCCCATGATCTAAATACCCTTTGAAGAAATTGAGTAACGAGATAGGAGAAAAAGAATTTTCTCTAGAATTTCTTACAAAAAGCTAGCAACTAACATTAAATCTAAATTCATAAGCTCTATTTATAATTTTTTTTTAGATTTCTTAATTAAAAAAGTAATTAATATAAAAATTAATTTTCTTAACTAATGTATTTAATATATGAATTAATTTTCCTAATTAATAGTATTCAATATTGAAATTAATTTATATAATCGACGTATTTGATGTCAAACATATTTGATTTACTTTTCGAATTTAAAGCCATTAACTTATCCATTCTCGTTCGAATCCCAAACTCAAAAGCGAGATGTAATACTCTAACAATCGGTATTTATGGCATCGAGGTCGAATCTTTGCAATAAATGATTGTTAAATTCCTATTTATTTGGGAAGTGAGTATGCAAAAATAAAGCATGTGTTCTTTTTCATTTTACATCAACGCAAAAATGCACCCTTATATATATATATATATATATATATATATATATATATTGTGTTTAAACATTTGATTCTTTATATTTAATCCCTTAATTTTTATTGCTTTTTTTAATCAGCAATTACTTATTTTGTATTATACACGTATTTATATATTTTTGAGAAAATAGAACAGAATCATAATAATTACTTGGCACATATAAAGTTCTTTGATTATTATTTTCCATTAGATACTTATTTAGATTCAATTTACATTAAAATAATTTAAATATCTAATTAAAAATTAAAAGTGTATACATCTTGGGTGAAATGAATATAATATATACAATTTGTATGAAGTGAATACAATATATACACTTTTGTGAACACATTATATTCAGTTTGTTTGTGCAAGGGAGCTTATCTATTAGCTTAATAGTGACTAATTTATATTATTGCTCAAGAAAATACTTGTTTTTATTATTTTTAGTTAATTTTCTTCCTTAAAATCTTTTCAATTTTATGAGTTGAGTTTAATTTCATTTAAAATTTTAATTCTTTTTTTTATAAGTCAAATTTAATTTATTTTCTTAAAAGAAATATATTGTCCACGTCTAATTAGGGTGCTCCAATTTTGAAAAGAAAAAATATATCTTTAACATTTAACAATCCATGTGTAAAAAACAAGAGTACATTATCTTATCTAAGAAAAAAAAAAGACAAAAATATAAAAATTAACTCCTTACAATAAGTGCAAAGAGAGTACGAGACTAAGTTTCTCTTATATATATATATATATATATATAAAGAATCAAGGGTGTATGTATAAAAAATTTAATTTAATATTAAAATTTATATTTCACAAGTGAAACTTAGTCTCATATTCTCTTTGCACTGTAACGCAATTGCATTGGCGCCATTGTTAAGATAATGCAACATCATTAATTGAACTAGTTAATATTTGTGTGTTTTTTATTTATAAACATTGATTCTTTATATGTGGCCACTCAATTTTTGTTGCTTTTTAAGTAATTACTTATTTTTTTTATTATACAAATATTCATATAATTATCAGAAAATAGAATAAAGTCATCATAATTACTCTAGCACATATGAAGTTCTTTTATTATTATTTTTCCATTAAATATTTGTTTAGATTGAATTTATATTAAAATAAAAGTGTATACACTTTTGTGAATACACCATATTCACTTTATATGCACTTTTGCGAATATAGTATATAAAGTTGAGTATTCTTTAAAAGATTACTTTTCGATTTCAATTTTAATTTTTCTTTGATTTATTAGTGGGATGAATCTATATTTTCTGTTTTATATGCCTAAAATGACACAAAAGTAAACAAATATACCCAAGCTAGTCATGTCATTTCCTAAAAAAAAAATTGTGAAAAATGATTCAAAGTCGGACTAACCAAGCAACCAAAATAATTACAAACAAAGAAATAAATGATAAAGGAAAACCGAAGAGAAGAAACAAATAAATATTGAACTTGAAATTATTCCGCATGGTAAAACAACAAATGAACATTAATGAAATACACTTTAAAATTAAATTGAACAATAAACATAAATATTAAATATACTCTACATTGGAAAGTATGTTAAATTTATTAACTATAATGATATAAGCAATTCACATTGTGGGACATGGCGGTCAGTGCCCGGATAGAACTCTTGATGCGAAACCCCATGGTTGTATCAACTCTATTAACAAATAAGCCATATTTAGTGAGCGTCTATGTTGCTGGAGCTAAGGTATACAAAGAACCAAAGATCAGATAGAAAGAGACATTATGGATGTATACCAGACTTGGAGGAGAACAAAGTGTGAGTTGAAGGGTTTAGAGGAGAATGAAGTGTGAGTTGAATGAGTTAAAGATGAGAGTGGTGAAGGAAGAGCGCGAACTTATACTACAATGGAAAGTGATGGTTGTGATGGCGGCGATGAAGTCATTGGCTGATGGGGGAGATGGAGGGAGGGAAAGAGGAAAGAAGCAATGAGGGGAGAGGTGGTTTTTACATAATCCCTTGTAAATTCTCGATCTCTGGATGCTTGTAAATTAGAAAATAAGGTAAAAAAGGATAAAGGAACATTTTTGAAATAAACATATCCATATAAATGAAATGGAATATTTTTGAAAGTTAAAAATGCAATTATGAAACTATAAAAAAATATAGAGCAATTTTGAAACAAAAATTTAAAAAGTGGAAATCTATGTAACTTCCTCAAAAAATTAACCAAATCCAACCCAACAATTCCATCCAAAAAAGATTAATCTAAACCCAAAATACACTCATTTGGTTTAACCCATAAATAAATCTTCAAATTTCTGACCTAAACGGGTCACTTCTTTTCATTCTTTCCTTTCTTTTCTTCAATTGAAAACTGCAATGCGTCTTTTCTTTAAATACTCCACTAAGGACCTTAAGAACTCTTTTTCAACTTAATGTATGACCTCAAATCATTAGCAATATCCTTTAAAACCTTTATTGATAATTAGAGTTTTGTGTTTAAATCTTTGAATTGAAAAGATAACAAACAAAGAAAGACTTCGATCATTATCTATGAGTTAACCTCTCTATCTTAGGTTTTCATTTCTCTGATTTCATTATCTTTTGTTTACTTATCAATAAATTTTGGGGATTTTTATTCATAACAGTTGCTCTATCTTTTTTTCTTTGGTGATTATGTCATGAAATTGTGCTTCATATGGTTTGAGATTGCATAATGGCTATGACCACTTGGAATAAGGTCATCCAACCTTCTGTTTGAGAATTATTCTTTCCTAGCCCTTTGAAACAATGGTTGCCAGAAAACTTGTAGAATAAGCTTAGCATTTAAAAGGAAGGAGATGAGTGGGAGGGATTTTTGTTAGCGGTTATGCCTTAAGTGAAAATTTTGGACCTTTATCTTGTATCATATTTTCATTTATAAAGAGCTTTTCTCATTATTATTTAATTAGTGTTTGTATGTTTCATTATTATAATATTTATAAATAATTATTTAATGTTATTCTAAATATTTCTAGTTATTTATTATTAAATAAATAATAATAAATTAAAACTAGTATAAGTTCGATTAATAATCATGAAATGATTATAGGTATAGTGATACAAATCAAATTTATTAAGTTTTTGTTGTAGAAAAAGATACTGGATAGACTTGTTATGAGATCACTACATGGATTGATATCATAAGTGTTCTCATAATATTTATATCATGGAATTTTTAAACCTAAGATTATTGCAGTTTTCTACATGAGAAACATTATGTTTTATATAATCAAATGTTATCTTTAATCAGATAATCATAAGAGTTATGCTTAAACATGGTGAAAATTATGCAGAGGAAAATGAATAATCAAAATGGAATGTATCCCTCTCTAATGAGAAAGCTATCTAATGGGCCACTCGATAAGTAGGACTAAAAAATATATGGTCATGCTTAAATGAATTGATAGAGTGAGCAATATCATTTGATTTTATAAATTTACTTGGTAATCGAAAAATTATATGTTTGAACAATATAAGGGTGACATTATTCTTGATTTACATTCAAACTAGATATTGTGTGACAAAATAATTACAATATGTTCTATTGATTAGGTTAATATTGTGATGCCCCAAAGTGTACCCTAAAATAATTCGAGCACTAATTGTGTAGTGGGGATGTAATAGGAATTATTGTAATTGTTGAGGGTTGTTGGGTAATTGTGCAAATTATGAGTTACAAGTGTGAATTAAGGGATCAAATTGAAGAAAAAAAAAGATTTTACGTAATTGGCAAGTAAAAGTTAGAGAGCAATTAAAAGAAAATTTACCAGGGGTCTAAAAATTCTAGCCAATGACAGATTTACATCTATCAAAGTCTAGAAGATTAACTTTTAATTGAGGCAAAAAAAGCCTTCTTAAGCATTCTTGGCGAACCAAAACACCATAAAAAATTTTGATTTTTCTTCTTTTTCCCTTACCAATTTACCTACTAAAATTTCTTCTCTTGAGTTGGAAGAATAGAGAGATAGATAAAAAGATTTGTAATACAAATGGAAACGTGAGTAATTGAATTGATATGAGCTAGAATTTCTTCCTTCTTCTTATTTATTTCTTTAGCATGTATATTAGAAACGGTATTGTAACACCCCAAACCCCATTTATCTGATTAATTGTAATTAGTCGAACTCGATTTTTATCTAGACCCGAAAATAGAACAAACATAAAATAAATGAATGTCTTGGAAATGAAATGAAGTAAGGTATATGGAAAAGGAGGGAATTATATGTTAAATTATAATTAATTTGGGGTTTAAATGCAAATAGAAAAAAATTGAGAACTAAATTGAAATTTTACACCTCCACACCCAAAACTACGTCATTTTGGGGTGGGTTTAATTTTGGTTGCCCAATTTTTTTAGGAGGATCAAGTTCCTCCTCCTCCACCGCCCTCATTTCCTTTTTCTTCTCTTTTTTTTTCTTTCCTTTTCCCTTTTCCTCTCTGATCACACCCTTACTGCTGCCGCTATAGCCCTCCGATGGTGCCACTATAGCTCTTTGCACTGTCATCCCTTCTTTTCCTCCTCCATTTTTCTCGTCGCTTTAAAGGAGCAGCCCCTTCTTATTTGTCTTGCTTTGATTTTCCCTCACTTTACCTCTTTGGTTGCAAGCTTTCCTACATTTGTTTATGTGGTAATCTTTATTATCCCAATTAATTGTTGTTTTATGATAAAAAATTTGAAGGAAAAGTGAGAAGATTTAGATCTAGAGATTTTGAAAAATTGGGAAAAAGTTTAGCTTTAAATAATCCTTAAATTATTTAGGAATTTGGTGAAATAATTAGTTAGAATTATTGAATTTAAGTGTGTGTATATATTTTATTGCAAGATTTATGTTGAATTTATGGGTTAATGTAGAGAAAGAAGATAAAATGAGTAAAAAAGGAAAAGAAGTGGAAAGAAAGTGATGAATTGAAGCTTTTGGAAGTAGAAATTGGAAGAGTTTACACCAAATTAAGGTATGTGTTCATGCAATTTTGGTTTTCCCTAAAATTATGTATTATATAAATAATGATTTTCAACATGTAGAGTAAGAGTTATATCAATTGATGTTCTAAACATTTATTTGAACATTGAATAGATAATATGAGATTATTTAATTAAATATTAGGTGGTGAAATGCAAATTGTTAAGTAATGCATATTATGTAAGTTATAGTTTATGAAGTATAAATTAGGATTATATAGAATTAAGATTATAAACAACTAATTAGATGTTAAATGGGTGGTATGAAGCATTTTAATTGAGCTATAAGGATTATATTTTAAAAAATTGTCATTTGTTAGATCTATAATATGCATATATTTTGTTTAATTAAAGGGGTAAACTTTCTATCTCAAATGTGTAACTGAAGGAAGATATTAACAAAAAAAAACAATAAATTAAATAGTTCATCCATGACTTGATATTAAGTATGATACCAATAATTCTTGATAGATTATGTTTAATTGGCCTTAATCCATAGAATGGAATTTTATCATGACTTTAAGGTAGTTGCTTATAGTATTACCTTAAAAAGATATTGTGTGAAGCTTGTTGATATATGAGAGATTTATTTAAAACTCATGGATAAAAACATAAATTTAATAACTAAATATGCCAAAGTGATCACGGGAGGAAGCTATGAGATGAGATTATATTAATGAAGAAATGAAATATGGTTGAATAATATTTGCCCTTAGTAAAACTAAACAAAATTTAGAGTAATGGGATACGGTTGGCATGGCAATTAGGAAAATTTAGAATTACTGCATCTTAATGTGATTACCGGATTAAATAACTTTGAGAGCTCTTCTGACGAATATAATTAATCTGAGCTATGGGTTGAATGGCTCTAAGAGCTCGGTCGACACACACACACACAAATATATATATATATATATATATATATATATATATATATATATATATATATGGTTAATGGTAATATTATGAATGTTAATAATGAGAAAATGTTGAATAGATCGAATGGTTTCGAGAACTCGGTTCGTAATCAGATTCCTTTTATCCAACTCGACACAATTTCACTAGATTTTACTTGGAATAGATATGGAAAAGAAATATAAATGCTTAATGAATAATTTGAGACTTTTAATTGAAAATAACTAATTAGGTATTAATTGGACTATAACATTAATTAAACCTTAATTTAGAAAAATATGAACAAATATGCGAATTATACAAGTTTAAATTCCTTATACTATGGCCTTTATGTTTGGAAGTAAATGGAAATATTTATGTTTGACAATTCATGAAATTTTATGTATATTTTATATTGTGGAGAAATATAATTGCTTAAACACCACAAAGTAAAATATTTATCATATTATTTTATTTCCACACGTAGGTTTGAAGAAAGTTTTTAAAGATAGTTGGATGTGAATCTATAACAAAATTCGAGTCACAATAGAGAAGTAAGGCATTTTAAGGTGGATGCACAATTTATTTTCTTTTAGTTATCCTTGGAATATTTTGGCATGTGATAATTGTGAGATCAATGATATTTTTAATATGTTTTTAGGTTGTTAATTGAGTTAATTTAGTGTTAATTTGGTTGAATTTCAGTTTGATTATTTACTTTTATATTTTTGGAGTTAATTGTAAATTTTTGTATTTTTAGGATTTAAATGAAGAAAAAAGGACTTAATTGAGAAAAATGCAAAGTTTTGGGGTAATTTTATAAATTTCATATTTTTGTACCCAAGAATTTGACGATGAGTCCAGAGCAATTTCGCACTGCCGCGTGGATAAGTTAGAGCAGCCATGTGTTAGTTTTCTGTTCTAACGAAGTAAAAAGAGAAAAATAATTCAAGTAATTTAAGCCTGTGCATGGCCGCACACTACAAAGAGGAAAATCATGCATGGCCACACAAGGAAGGATTTGAAGAATGCATGATAGTGCACTTGATAGAGCAAAAGCATGCACGGCCGAACGTCACAAAAATAAGCTTATGCATGGCCACACCTTCTCCTTTGTTTCTCTTTAAACGACCGTGTATCCAGTTCTCCTATTTTGACGAAACTTTCTGAATTAAAAGAAGTCATTTCCTATTTTTATTCAAGAAGACACAAGGAATAAGCCCTTGGGATTTCACTTATAAAAGCCAGGAAAAACACCAGAAAAAGGGGGAAGGGGGAAGCAACAAGTAGTATTACGTCAAAATTAGCTTAGTTTAGTTTTAGTTTTGTTTTTACTTTAGATTCTATTACTTGAAGAACAAGCTCAAGAGTAGGAAGCTAGTTTTCTGTCACAATTGTTAAGGGAGTTTTTTATCTCTATGTTTTTGTTTCTTCTCTTTAATTTAGCTTTTGTTTTCAATATAAATTGTGAGTAGTTCTTTTACTTTTGCTAAAGGTTACATGAAGATTTGATTTTTATTGTAATGACTTAATTGATCTTTAAATTCAATATTAGTTGATTATTTTTTGGTTTTAAGCATATTCTTATCTTTGATTGTATTGAGATTAACTGTTGGTTTATTGATTCAATAACTAAAAATTGATTTGGACACTATTATTGATTTGCATGTTCTTAGATTAATTCTTTAATATTTATGCATGATTATTTTATGAAATAAGAGGTAATTATATATTGATTTTATTGTTTAGTATTAAGAGAGGAAGAACTAAGAATAAACTGGAATTGAATTTTCTTACAAAAGAGTTTAATAAATATTTAGGATTTTAACTAGATTTTTATGCTAAGTATTGAGTTGTTCTGAACATGGAAATTTAATACTTAAGAAAGATAGTCTTGTTTCAATGTATCAGACTTTATTTTATCTAGTTTTCCATGATCACTAATATTTGTACATAATTTGAGTCACTGCAATATAAAGTCAAGGTGGATAGTCGTTTAGTGAAAGTTATTTTAATATTAATTTTTCATAATCTTATTTATTTAATTATGATTTATTTTACTTGTTTACTTTAGTTTTTACTCATTAGTGTTTAATAGTTTTTCTTTAATTTAGTCAGTCTTCATTATTATAAACTCTGGGATTTCTTTTTTTTTTCTTATACATCTAATTTTCATTTAAAACGTGCTAGACACCAGTCAAGTTTTTTGCACCATTGTTGAGGACACATTGGTATTTGTTTACTTATTTTAAAAATTTAAGTTGATTTTGTGTGTTATTCTTTTTCTTTTTCTTTTTTATTAATTGTCTAATTTTATTTTTGTTGATTTTGCAGGTGTGATTAGTTTATGGTGAGAAAAGATTCAATATTACCAATAGATCCTAAAATTGAAAGGACATTTCATAGGATTAGAAGACTACGAGCAAACATGAATAATCACAAGATAAACTCACCTCTAAACATCGATGGACAACCCCATGAAAACCCACCCGTAAATGATCCACCACCCCCTAGGATAGAAGAGCAAAATATGCCATATCAAGCTCCAGGGAATGGGTTTAGACCCAGGACCATTCGGGACTATGCTATTCCTAGGTGGAATGAAGAACATTGAACTATTATGATACCTCATCACCAGCCATTTGAGATAAAACCCGCTACCATTATGATGGTACAAAGAAATTAGCTTTTAGGCTGAGATATAGAGGATCTTGCACAACATCTAGACATGTTCTTTGAAGTTAGTGACACTATGCAAATCCCAAATGTATCAATTGATGCTATTAGGCTTAAAGTTTTTATGTTTACCCTTATAGGAAAGGCTAGGGATTGGTTACAAATGCTACCTAATCAGTCCATTCATTCTTAGCAACAAATGCAAGAAAAATTCCTGTGCAATTTTTTCCACCCACTAAAACCGTCCTCAATAAAAAATAAATTAATGACTTTCAACAATTTTATGAGGAGCCATTCCATGAAGCCCAGGCAAGATTTAGGAGACTCGTAAAAAGATGTCTGCATAATGAATTTCTTATTTATCAACTAATACATATTTTCTATGTAGGTGCTAATCAAACGACAAGGTCCTTATTAAACGCAACATCAAATAGTAGTTTTATGAACCAAGTTTCTAAAGAAGCATTCTTTCTTCTTGATGAGATAGCTACCAATGATGCTCAATGGCCAACTTTTAGGGCCACATAAAAAACAGGAAGTACATAATGTAGATAAAATAACTATGCTTAAAGCTCAATTGGAATTAATGAGAAAAGAACATCTAAGTGAAATAAATGAGCTTAAAGTTAAAAATATGTCAATATTGTCTAATGAATGTGATGCTTATTTAGGAAATCAAGGAGCACCTAGAAGTAAGAATGGTGAAGGTTCGATAGAGGAAGTAAACACTTTAAACCCATATATTAGAACTTATAACCCGAAATGAAGGAATGATCCTAATTTTGCATGGAGAGATGAAAATCAAGCATCCACCTCTAATCCTCAACCTAGGGCTCTATTTAACCATAATCAAGCCTTCCAAAATAGTAATCATCATCATTACCAAAATCAAGCACACTACCCTTCCACATACCAATCTGAACCTTATCAACCACTTGAATTTCAAAAACCTCAACCCTTACCCTCACAAGAAAAGAAATCTAACATAGAGGAGATGATTACAAATTTTATCGGCTCCCAAAATGTAATAATAGCTAGTCAAGATGCTAGGTGAAAATCTCAAGACATTTGGATGAGAAATCAAGAAGCATCTATTAGGAACCTAGAAAACCAAATGGGGCAACTTGCTAACTTGTTATCCAACAGGGCTCAAAGGACCTTTCTATCTAATGCAGACTGCAATCCAAAAGAGGAAGCGAAGGCAATCACCTTGAGAAGTGAAAGAGAGCTAGAAAAGCTGATATTGGTAAGAATTCCTCTTAAAGGATGGAACCAATAACAAAGGTAAGTATTTCTAATTTTGAAAATATTAAAAAAGTGCCTCCTATTATTGAGAAGGTTAAAGGTAAGAAAAAACTTGTTTCTACTATTCTTGATGAATCTCAGTTACCCTTTCCTATTCTAGCTAGAAAAGAAAATCAAAATGAGTAATTAACTAGATTTTTAGACATGTTTTAAAAGTTACATGTAAATTTACCATTTGCTGAAGCTTTATTACTATGCCTAAATATGCTAAATCATGAAAGAGCTTTGTACTATTAAGAAAAAGCTATAAGGCATAGGAACAGTCTAATTATCTGAAAATTATAGTGCGATTCTAATGAAAAAAATTCCAGCAAAACTAAAAGATCTAGGTAGTTTTACATTTCCTTGCGAACTAGGAGGTAACTTTGTTGGACATGCTTTATATGATTTGGGTGCCAATATTAATTTGATGCCTTATTTAATTTGCAGGAAATTAAACTTAGGAGATATCAAAGCGACTCGGATGACACTACAATTGGCGGATAGATCAGTGAAGAAACCAAAGGGTATTATTGAGGATTTGTTAGTAAAAGTAGGAAATTTTATATTTTCGGTGGATTTTATGGTGATGGATATGGAGGAGGATAGAAAGGTATCCTTGATAGTAGGCAGACCATTTTTAAACATGGCAAGAGCTTTAATCGATGTTCATAAGCAAATGGTTACTTTAAGGTTCAATGAGGAAGAAATGGTCTTCAACGTAAATAAGGTTATAAAACACCCCTCATATGACTTCGAAGAATCAATTTGTTTTTTTGATTGTGTTCAAGAATGCGTCGAAGAAAAATAAGAGGAAATGAACTTCAAGAATGTTTGATGCCTTCGAAGAAAATGGAGGAATTAAAAGCCAAGGAAAATGAGTTGATACAAGATTTGGAAAAAGAATGTAGTGAAAATAAAAATATAAAGGATGAATCGTCCCCTCCTAAAGGAGACAATTCTGAACTTAAAACACTTCCATCTCATTTAAAGTATGTATTCTTAGAAGATAATGTAGAACCAGTAATTATTTGATCTTTATTGACAGGTTTGAAAGAAAAATGCTTATTGAGGTACTCAAAAAGCAAAAGGAGCAATTGATTGGACAACATCAGATTTAGAAGGTATTAACCCCAGTTATTATTTGTACTGGATACCTATGAAAGATTACTTCAAATCGGTGGTACAATCACAAAGGAGACTAAATACAACAATGCAAGAAATGGTGAAAAAAGAGGTGCTTAAACTCTTTGATGTAGGTATTATCTATCCCATTTCTAATAGTAGTTGGGTTAGTCCAGTTCAATATATACCTAAGAAAGGATTTATGACTGTAATAACCAATGAAAATAATGAATTAATTTCTACATGCACAATGACGAGATGCAAAGTATGCATTGATTATAGGAGATTAAATAATACCACTAGAAAATATCACTTTCCATTACTCTTTATTGACCAAAGGTTAGAAAGACTAGCAGGTAATAGATTTTACTGTTTCTTAAATGGATATTCGGGGTATATGCAAATACCTATAGCCTCGAAATACCAAGAAAAGACCACATTCATATGTTCTTATGGAACACTTGCTATAGAAGGATGCCCTTTGGTCTTTGTAATGCCCCTGCCACATTTTAAAGATGTATGATGGCCATATTTCATGATTTTATTGAAAAATTCATGGAAGTTTTCATGGATGATTTTACATTATATGGTCGTGATTTTGAGTCTTGTTTAAATAATCTTGAATTGGTCTTAAAGAGATGTTAAAAGACAAACTTTTTTCTTAATTGGAAAAAAATGTCATTTCATGGTTAGAGAAGGAATTGTTCTAGGGTATAAAATCTCTGATAAAGGAATTGAAGTAGATAGGGCAAAAGTTGACGTTATATCAAAACTACCTCCTCCGACTAGTGTTAAAGGTATTAGAAGTTTCCTTGGTCATGCCGGATTTTACAGTCAGTTTATTAAGGATTTTTTCTAAAATAGATAAGCCATTGTCTAATTTACTGATTAAGGATGTTGCATTTAACTTTGATGTTGAGTGCTTGTTGGCTTTTAATTTATTAAAATAAAAGTTAATCAGTGCACCGGTAATAACGTCACCGGATTAGAGTTTACCCTTCAAAATTATGTGTGATGCTAGTGATCATGCAGTGAGAGCTGTATTAGGACAGCAAAAGGAGAAAATTTCCTACATTATCTCTTATACAAATTATACACTCACCAGCGCTCAAGTTAACTATACAACCACGGGGAAAGAACTGTTGGTGATATTATTTTCCTTTGAAAAATTTAGATCTTATCTCCTGGGTTCCAAAGTTACTATGTGATCGGATCATGCTACATTAAGACACCTTTTTGCTAAGAAGAAATCAACCATCTATCTAGTTGGATCATGCTAGCATTGAAAAGAGAGAAATTTTGACTTATTTCCTAATGAACATATTTATGCTTTTTATAGTTATAAAAATTCAATTCCGTGTTATGCTAATATAGCTAATTTCTTTATAGGAGGTTATCTTCCTAAAGATTTTACTTGGCAACAAAAGAAAAAGCTTCAAGCGGATGCCAAGCATGACCTTTAGGATGATCCATATCTCATCAAGATTTGCCTGGATCAAGTGCTTAGACGATGTGTATCGAAAATTAAACAAAAAGATATAATACGACAATGCCATAGAGGAGAAGTTGGAGGTCATCATGGACCTAATCGTATGTTACAGAAAGTTCTTCAATCAAGTTTCTTTTGGCCTACTTTATTTCAAAATGCCAAGTCTTTTATTGAAATTTGTGATAGATGTCAATGTGTCGGTAATATCTTTAAAATGGATGAAATGCCTATGAATAATGTGCTCGAGATATAAATTTTTGATGTTTGGGGCATAGATTTTATGGGACCATTTCCAAATTCATATGGTTTTGAGTATATTTTAGCAGTTGTGGATTATGTCAGTAAATGGGTTGAAGCTATAACTACTAGAACTTGTGATGCCATAATTGTGTTTGAATTTATTAGAAAAAATATTTTCACTAGATTTGGAGCACCAAGAGCCATAATTAGTGATGAAGGCAAATATTTTGTCAACCATTAATTTCGAACCTTGCTTAGGAGATTCGAAGTCAAACACAAAATAACTACCTCATATCACCGTCAGGCAAACAAACAAATAGAGGTGTCTAATAGGGATCTGAAATCAATTCTAGAAAAGATAGGTAACAATTCTAGAAAGATTGGTCTCATAAATTAGATGAGGCTCTATGGGCCTATAGAACTGCATTAAAAATCCCTATAGGCATGTCTCCTTATAGAATTATCTTTGGCAAAGCATGTCATCTCCCAGTCGAATTAGAACATAAATCTTATTGGGCTACAAAATTTCTTAACTTTGATTTGAGAAGTGTAGGAGAAAAGAGAAAATTATAGCTCAATAAACTTGATGAAATTCAGCAATGGTCTTATGACAATGCAACATTATACAAAGAGAAGACGAAACATTGGCATAACAAGTGCTTGAAGGTAAAAGACTTTTTTACAGGTATGTTAGTGTTATTATATAACAGTCATCTTTGATTATTTTTGGGAAAGCTGAAATCCAAGTGGCTCAGGCCATATCAAGTCTTTTCAAGCAATAAGTTCGGAGTTATGCCGATCAAAAATCCAAAAGATGGACGTGAATATAAGGTGAACGGTCATCGACTCAAACCGTATAAAGCTGCACAACATAATGTTGTTGAGGCAACTATTGTGCTTCAAGATTATTAAGGCGGTTTGCAAAGTCTAGCTGAGGACTCTTAAACTCAGAACTACATTATCTACCCTCTTTTGTTTCAATTTTTTTTTAATTTAAGTGAATTTTTATTTTTGTGTGTTTTGGCTAGTGTTAGTTTCTGTCATTTAGATTCATGATCTATAGGGTTGAGAAATTAAATTTAATTGGATTAGAGAGAGTCGTGAAATATTGATGGTTAAAGTTTTAGAGCAAGCATTCACTTGAGTTTTTTTTTGATTAATTGGACTATAATGCAAAATATGGCATTAATTGGGTATTAATTGGCAAATTTGTGCATTAATTCAATTAAAGAGTAAATAGTAGGAGAAGAAAATATTTTGAAGCATTATAGGGTAACCTGGCAATTAATTATGAATTTGAAGCAATTTTGTGGCAAAACAAAAAAATCAAGTTTCCATTTTGTCTATGCACGGCTACACACCCACCTAGCCTTGCCTATGCATAGCTGCGTATCCCCTCTTTGCCTTAAAGTGTTTTTTTTATAATTTTTGGCCAAACATGCACGGTCGCGTATCCTCCAAGCCTTCTCCATATGTGGCCGTGCATCCCTCCTCTACCTTTCCCTTCTATTTTTTGTTTTTCTTTTGTTTCTTTCTCTTTTTCAAGTAACACACCCTTCCCTTCCCCATGCACAGCCGCTCGCCTTTGCCACCTACCTCATCCACGGCCATGTACACCTTCGACCACCTACCCCACACCATCAGCCGCCATTCTCCTCTTTCGTTTTTTCTCTTTCCTCTTTCTTCCTTATTCTTCTTCTTTTTCTTCTTCCTTCACGTCTCTTCCCTACACCACCTTCATCACACACTCACAACTCATTTCATCAACATAATTTTTGCATCATTTGATCACTTTTTCATTTTCCAGTGCATATATTCTCTCCTTTGCCTTTTATATATTGATCAAATGCAATTTTTGCTTTGTTTTATATTGTTCATTTACATAAGTTAGGATAGTTTCAACATGCCATTTGCCCTTCATAGTTATCTCTTTTATAAAAATTGTTTGTTGTATGCCTAATATGTATGTAATGGATGTTTAATTTCAATTTTGGTGGATATTGCACTTCATCTTGATCTTCAATTTATCTCTCAAACATTCAACCATCACATGTTCGATGAAATGTCTTAATGAGTTTTTGCTTAATTGTACATCTCTTTTTGGCATAGCTCGTTACCGTATATTTACTTTACTTTATCACGACAATTTGTGGCTTAATCTCTTCCATCAATGCTCATTTTTTGCTTGCATTTTGGCATTACCATAAGCATAGTAATTGACCCCTGCATGTTAGTGTTCATGAATGCCATATTACCACTATCTTCATCACTTACTTACATGTTTATTCATCTCATTCCATGATATCCCTTCCCAATGATTGGTGTATCTTTATGTGCTGATATTTTCCCTTGTCATTAACTTACCATTTTGCACTCTCAATTTTTGTCGCATCATTTCTTATGTTGACAAAGCAAAATATGCGAAGTATGAATACTTTATTTCCCACCAATATGTCAAGCCTGCTTTTCTTAGCTTGATGTTCTTGCTGGAGACCTTTGGGCGAAGGTCCTGCCATTGATTCAACATATAGGTTGGGAGCCATTTATTAATTGTAAGGTGAAAGTTTATCCTGATTTAGCCAGAGATTTCTTGTATTCATTTGAATGTCACTTCAAAGGAGATGATGATAACACGAGAAAAGTTAGGTTTTGACTGGGTAAGAATGAGTATTCAATGACTTTTACATAATTTTCTAAACACCTAGGGTTCTTACCTAATGCTCCAATCGAATTGACTAATGCTTCTCTGAAAGAGAATTAGGAAAGGGTTCAAGATCCATTACATCCTGAGCCATGGAAAGGAGGCAGACTTAAAGTTCACACACTTCGAGACCATGCTTTAAGGATTATTCACAGGTTTCTTTCAAAGAGTATTTATAATAATCTAAGTAGCCTGAGTGCTCATAATGCTTCTCAGATTATGTTGCTTAGATGTATGGTTAATGGTATTCAAATTAATTAAGCCTTTATTATAGCATAGTAGATTAAAGACTTACAAAATTAACCTTCAAAGTATGTGCTATCTCCATTGGTTAGATAGCTATAGTTTTAGCCTAGGCTGTTAAACATAACCTGCCCTTTGGTGAGCCACTTGATGGAGACATAGAGTGTGTTGATAATTTCATGCTTAAGCATATGAAGATTTTGATGACTAAACCCCAGTGTCACTAGACAACCATAGAAGAATACTCAAGGGAGAATGGTATTAGCCTTGATGTGCAACAAAAAGCGTAGAATGAGACACTAGATAATGATCCATCAGTAAAGGATCCACATGCTATGGTTCCACCAGCAGAAGTAGCTATTCCTTCTGATTTAGAGGTGCATCTTAATCAACTTAGCAATAGGATGGATCACCAGTAGATTTGATTGGATAGGATGCAGGGTCAAATGGATACAATGCAAGATTCTATAGTTGAGGTGAAGCAGACCCTCAAGAAGTTTGTGCATGATTTCTAAAAGCGTTATCCTCAAACGCCTCTTCCATCACCTTAGATAACTCTTTGCATTTTCTATGGATAGCAAAATTTTTGGAAGGGGGTAGAGCTTACTCAGCTAAGCTCAATTTTGGTTCAGGAAGTAGACATTTTTTACCTCCATTTTGTTTATAAATCTAATTTCTGTTTTGTTTTGTTGTATTTTTTTAGTTTGATGTTTTGAAAGTAGTGTAATACCTTCTTGCTTTTTGCTTAATATTAGTAGTTGTTTTAAATTTTTAGTTTAGTTAGAAGTATCATTAATTTAAAATTATAACTTAGTTTGCACTAAAACTTAGTTTGCCCTAGTTTTTCCTCGAATAGTGAATATTTTGAATATTGAGAAAATGCAAGTCAGAATCTATTTTTAGCATTAAGACAAGCATGTCATTTAATAAACTTCTAGGTAGTTTAATTTTCAACTTGATTTATATTTGTTAGTTTCCAATTTTTAAGCACTTAAGACCAATTTTTGAACTTAGAAAAAAAAATGTATGAATTAGTTGAGTAACGAATTTTAGAATATTATAACCTTCCTCATCATCCTTCAAAGTATAAAAACAACTCAATTTAACTTAGAAAATGATCTAGGCAATATTTTCCTTGTTTAGGCATATTTTAGGCCTAATTTCTTGCTCTTTTGATTTAATTTATCCGTTGTTAGCCATTTTGAGCTTAATGATGTATGCTTAATGCATACTATATTTTTATTTTTACACTTATTCATTAACCATATATCCTAAAAGCTTTTGTTTTCCCTTCTAGAATTGGTCACTCTAGGATTGGATGGATTAAATATTATTGGGTATCTTAAAGGGTGTAATAAGATTGTTTTATTTTTATTATCAAGGGTTATGGATGAAGTCAAGTGATACTAAAATTATACCTTGTGATTATCCAAATTATCATTATATTTCCAAATATTAGTTGAATAAAAAAAAAAGAAAAAGAAGCTAGAAAGTATGGCAAAACCTTAAATGTGGGCTAGTTACAAGGAAAAAATTTTATGACTTATAAAAAGGGTATGAATTGTGAAAATTGAGAGGATTTCAATATGTTTTCTCTCATAAAAGTTTTGAATTGTGAAAGGTTAAGCAATTTTAATTAAGTTCTTTATTGTTTGAGTTAATGGGATGATATTTCTGAATTGTTAGTCTATTTTATCTTAGAGTGGCTATTCTTTTTTATTATCTTATGTCCATTCTTTGATAACTAATATCTTAGCCGCATTACAACCTTTAAAAGACCTAAGTGATTCTAAGTTTTGTTTTTGAATTATTTAGTGGAGATGACTTTCAGGTTCCGGTACTAAAGGAGAGGCCTATGGTATTTTTAGAGTTTCAAGAATGAAACCATTTGTACAATTAGGTGTAAAACCATTCTAAGCTAGACTATGAATTAGCATTAGTATTTTGATTTTTGAAAAATGCTTAAAACATTTTGGTCTTACACACACACAAAAAAACTAATTCATATTGTCTTATTTGAATTTATTCTAGTTGGAATATTGTTAAGTACTCTTGTTAAATTGTTAAATTTGACTTTGAAATGTATGATTCATTATTTGAATTTGATTATTTTTTAGAAGTTGAATTGTTCTAATTTTCTCGGGGGCGAGCAAAGTCTAAGTGTGGGGTATTTGATAATAATGAGATCAATAAAATTTTTAATATATTTTTAGGTAGTTAATTGAGTTAATTTAGTGTTAATTTGGTTGAATTTTAGTTTGATTGTTCAATTTTATATTTTTGGAGTTAATTATAAATTTTGGTATTTTTCAAGATTGAAATGAAGAAAAAAGGACTTAATTAAGAAAAATGCAAAGTTTTGGTATAATATTATAAATTTCAGATTTTTGTACCTAAGAATTCGGCGATGAGTCAGAGCAATTTTGTACTACCGTGTGAATAAGTTGGAGTGGCCGTGCGTTAGTTTTCTGTTCTAACGAAGTAAAAAAGGGAAAATAATTCAAGTAATTTAAGCATGTGCACGGCCGAGCATTACCAAGAGGAAAATCATGCAAGGCCGCGCAAGGAAGTATTTGAAGAATGCACAACAATACACTTGGTAGAGCAAAAGCATGCACGGCTGCGCATCATAAAGAAGAGCTTATGCACGACCGCGTCTTCTCCTTTGTTTCTCTTCAAATGACTGCGTATCCATTTCTCCTATTTTGACTAAACTTCCTGAATTAAAAGAAGTCTTTTCCTATTTTGATTTAGGAAGTCATAAGGAGATAAACCCTTGGGATTTCGCTTACAAAAGCCAAGAAAAACACCAGAAAAATGTGGGAAGCAACAAGTAGCATTACTTTAAAATTAGTTTAGTTTTGTTTTACATTAGTTTATGTTACTTGAAGAACAAGCTCAAGAGTAGGAAGCCAGTTTTCTGTCACAATTATTAAGGGAGCTTCTTATCTCTATGTTTTTGTTTCTTCCCTTTAATTTAGCTTTTATTTTCAATATGAATTGTGAGTACTTCTTTTACTTTTGCTAAAGGTTACTTGAAGCCTTGATTTTTATTGTAATGACTTAATTAAGCTTTAAATTCAATATTAGTTGATTATTTTTTTGTTTTAAGCATATTCTTATCTTTGATTGTATTGAGATTAACTGTTGGTTTATTGATTCAATAACTAAAATTTGGTTTGGACACTATTATTGATTTGTATGTTCTTAGATTAATTCTTTAATTTTTATGCATGATTATTTTATGAAATAAGAGGTAATTATGTGTTGAATTTATTGGTTAGTATTAAGAGAGGAAGATTTAAGAATAAATTGGAATTGAATTTCCTTGCAAACGAATTTAATGAATATTTAGGATTTTAATTGGATTTTTATGCTAAGTATTGAGTTGTTCTGAACAAGAAAATTTAATACTTAAAAAAGATAGTCTTGTTTTAAGGTATCAAGCTTTATTTTATCTGGTTTTCCATGATCACTAATATTTCTACAAAATTTGAGTCATTGCAATATAAAGTCAAGGTGGATAGTCCTTTAGTGAAAGTTGTTTTAATATTAATTTTTCTTACTCGTGTTTATTTAACTTAAGATTTATTTTATTTGTTTACTTTAGTTTTTACTCATTAGTGTTTAATTGTTTTTCTTTAATTTAGTCAGCTTTCATGATTATAAACTCTGGGATTTCTTTTCTTTATTATACACCTAATTTTCATTTAAAACTCAAAATTTTCATACAAGTATAGGTTTCCCTTAGGTTCGATATTAGAGAGTTATAATTATATTTTCCTATATTACTAGCCAATCTAGTACACTTACTAAACATCGGTCAGTATGTACACCATATTATGAAGATGTGAATCTTATATAAATATTCATAGACATTGATGTTGTAAATTATGTTTGAGAAAAAGTAATACATGTATATATGCCATGCTATATTTTGATTGAGATTATGTTTTGAAATATCGAAAGAAGAGCAAACAATTTATGTTGGAGTTTGAACTGAAGGTGGATAGAAGGATAGATCTAAATAGAAGTGTTTTGAATATTTTCTTTTTAGGAGATTTTTAAATAATTTTAGAGAAAACTCTATCAAATTTTGTAGAAAATTAACAATAACTATTAAAATAACAAGGTTTTAAGCAGTAAATTTTATAATTGGCCCTTTTAAATGAACCTAAATCCCGAGTGTGACATCTGATATCCAGATCATTAAACTAATCGAGCATAGGGTGTTATATGTATAATGGATTTTTAAATATTTTTTTGATGGGATTTTTCGATACAAACTAAAGAACAAGTGAGAGAAAAGGGAAAAGGAAAAGTGTAAGCAAAAAGAAGAAAGGATAGAGCAAGGTTCAAGAGGTATAAGAGTTAATTTTTATCATGATTTTTGGTTGTTGAAATTATTGGAATGATTTTTTTAATGTTGTAGAAAAGTGAATTTAGTGTTGAGATATGCATAAATGAAAGAAATGTAGAGAAATAGGTTAATAGAGAAAAGCTGGTTTAGGATCCATAGGACCTATAGAGTTTGTTTTGCCTATAACTTAAGTTAGAAAGCTCCAAATGAGATTATTCAAATTGAAAAATAAACTAGACTCATGGACCTAAAATTCTTATAAAAAGATAGAAAATCTGATTCTACCTATAAGACCATAAAAAATTAGTTCAAAGTACAGTGTTGAGAGCTAACCTATCATTTAGAGCAATCTAAACCATTTTAAGGATATATTTTGTTATAAACATCCAAATGTCCTATTTTTAAATTTTATGAAAACTAAAAACATAAAAAAAATAAAATTCTAGAAGATTATTTGATCTAAATATAATTGGAACCATGTCAAAAATGCAAAGCAATATAAACTACGCATCCTGTCGAGAGAACCAAGGGAGTTCTAAGGGCCTCACGGCTGTCAGTGTTTTATGACTACCTTGTGGATGTATTATATACTAAAATTTTCATCCTAAGGTGACCTTAATAGCTATTATTAATAAATGACCAATGTGAAGCACTAAATTTTAGCCTAAAAGTGAATTTTTCTCACCCAAAAGTTCTCGAAATACATCTAAATTTTTTTAGATGCTTATAAAATTCTACAAACACATGTTTAGGGTTAGTTTATGATGTAAAAAACTTGAGATAGGCAGTTAAATATTAAAGAATGAATTTAAATGATGGCATGCTAAGTGAATTATCAATGCATACCTAGTTTGTATTACATTTTCTTTTGTTAATTGTAACCTTAGTACATATATTTTTGAGTTGCATCTTGAATGTTTAGGTGTAATTGAATATAAGAATTACATTAATAGTAATATATCGACTATGTGGTATGCTTTCAAATGACTAATAAATAAGTGCTCATGAGTGTATTGTATGTGAGATTAGTGAATAACCAAAGTCTATATGAGCCTAAATTTCAGATAATAATGTATAGATAGGCATGCCTATAAGGTATAGTGATTGTAGTTGCTAGTGTTGGCACCTCATAGTGCCTAGTGTTTGATACCTATTGGTATCTAGTGTTTCGAGACTAATATCTCTAGTGTTTGATATTGTTTGCCAATATCTAATGATTGTTCCCATTATCCACCCTTAATGGGAATTCAGGCAATGGATGAATTATAAGTGACTAACAATCACAAGTGATTTGTTAATAACCGAGTAGAAAATTAGTAACCCATTGTAATGTTAGTATTTTTTTTAGTGTTGCTAGTGTGATTAAAAATAGTATTGATATGTTAGTTAATGTATGTAGTTACTGTAGTTAATGCATATGTGAAGTGAAGTGATAGTTCAAGGTAAGTCTAGTTATTAAATATTATTATGTGATGTTATATATGTGTGTGTGTGTGTGTGTGTGTGTGTGTGTGACTTTGTTATAAGGTCAATTGCATTGTTTTACTCCCCAATGAGCCATTGCTCAGCATAAGTGTTTTTCTGTGGAGGTATCCAAGTGTAGAAGTGTCATACTTCTTCAACATTTGTAGGCCACAAAGAGATAAGCTTGAAGTCTAAATTTTGGAATAAAATTTTGTATTGTATAGTGTAAAAGATAAGTTATATGTATTAGTGTACAAAGAATGTAATGCAAATAATTTTTGATATTGTATATATATGTGTATATATATATGCATTCTTGATAAGTGTGAATTATATATAGTTATTAATGTGTTTTTAGTTGTGTTATTTAGTTATTTTGGTTTTATTTAGGTTAAATTAGAGTTATTTTGTTAATATTTATGTTTTTAGGGTCAATTATGTGTTTTGTATGATTTTTAGGGTCAAATTGATAAAAAAATGGCTTAAAGTGTAAAAAGTGCAAAGTTTTGGGCCAAAAGTTAAAAATTGAAGAAATTAAGCAAGAAAAAGAGAGTCCAGTCTAGAGGTTTAACACATGACCACGTGAAGCTATGTTGGTTTAAGGCACGTGGCCATGTGAAGAAATGAAGAAGTGAAGCAGTGGCCATGTGAAGAAAACCAAAGAAGAAATGCAAAGGAACCACGTGACCACGTGGATTCCCATTGAAGGACCACATGTGGCCATGTGTGGAGAAAGGTCTAAAGACATGTGACCACGTGTTCATTTACACAGGAACAGGACGTGGCCACGTGATGCAGTTTTCTTATTCGCGCAGTTTTTCTCGAGCTTCCTATTTTGGCAAATCCTCCTGTTTTGAGCAGCTAAATACTTCCAATTTAATTCTAAGAGTTTAGGAAGTAATTTGCATCTTCTTTGGCCTATAAATAGCAGACAATTACACGAAATCAAGGGGAGATCGGATTAGAGAACTAGGGATTAATCTTAGAATTTAGCTTGGTTTACTTTACGTGTTCTTGTATTTTTATTTTTTCTTTTCAACTTTGTCTTTAGTTTTCAATTATGTTTAAGAAGTAATTTTTCTTCTTTTGCTAATGGATTCTTGAGATCTTAAATTTTTCATTGTTATGACTTTGTTTTGAGCTTAATTTCAATATTGGTTGATTATTTCTTGGTTTTAAGCATATTCTTATCCTTGATTGTGTTGAGATTGGTTGTTGGTTTATTGAATAAATAACTAAGAATTTGTTTTGACATAGTTAATGATTTGCATGTTCTTGGGTTAACTCTTTAATGTTTATGCATGATTATTATCCGAAATATGAAATGATTATGTATGAATTTTATTGGTTAATACTAAGAGAGGAAGAACTAAGAATGGGTGAAAGTTAAATCTCTTGAGAAAGGCTTTAATAGACATCTAGGAGGATTAATTCAGACTTTTATGCCAAGTGTTGAATTATTCTGAATAAGGGAGTTTAATGCTTGGAATGATAATCTTGAATAAAGTTATCTGGTTTTATTTATCTGAATTCTTCATAATCACTGGTGTTATTCTTTGAATTTAAGTCATTACAATGAAAGTTAAGGTGGATAGTTTCCTTAGCAAGAGAATTCCAGTTATTGTTTTGTTTTTAATTTATATTTTAGCTTTTGTTTTGTTTAATTTTTGCTTTTAACACAAAAACATTTGGGAAAAATCTTGGATTAATTTAATTCATATATAGGTATTATCCTTAGCAATCCATGTTCCCTTGGGTACGATATTTGGGGTCTTAATCTATATTTCCCTATATTACTAGCCGATCTAGTACACTTGCTAGCATACGGTCAATTCTATTTATGGAAAATACATTTAGAGTTTAAAGGGAAAATAACTATTATAACATATTGGTATGACTAAGAATAATGTAAAGAACTTGTAATTTGATAAAGATAATTCTAAAATGGAAGTGATTTAGCTTCGTATCACTCTTATATTCCTTCTAAAGGGTATGAAGGTGTTTCAAATATCTGACTATCAATCTTTATATTATTTGGATAGGCATAATATCATACTAGGGGATGCTTATTGTTAGAGAGTATGCCCTACAGCCCATGTAAAAGGGATGTATTTTATATGTATGAATTTATATTCTTAATAAAAAGCATTATTCATTTATTAATGCTATGTTTAAATACATGAGTTTGTAAATCTTAAATTAATAAATGAAGTCCTTGATATTATAAACACAGTGCAAAGACAATCATGAAAGTGTTCATGATATGAGGTGTCTATTGTATGCAAATGTATTAATATCTAAATATCTCTAGTCATAGAATTAACAAGATAGAACATTGTTAATTTGGACAGACTAGCACATGTTATGCTTCTTGAATGGTTCAAGCAGTGGTTCTCATAACTGTGATTATGGAAGATAATCAAAGCTAACATGTGGATGCTTGTTAGAAGAACAAGTTCATTGGAAACCTACAAAGAGAATCCTCACATGGATATTAAATCTATGTCAGTGAGAAATCTTTTCATAGCGGTTGTGCAAGTATCTTTAGACTTGAGATCACCAAAGTTATCTTAAGTAGCAAGTGGTATACTTTGACTCCATAACTGATTACTTCCAACTGAAGGTGAACATAGTTAGGAGGTTGGGTATATCATGACCTACTTGAAGATAGTTGAGTGATTGACAAAGGATTCACCATCCAGATTTATTAAGGGAAGTTATCTCATATGATTCTATAATTACCTTGTTCAGAGAATCTCTGGCAAGAGTAATATGCCAAGATGGATAAAGATCCATAAAGGACATTTCGGGAACAATGGTTAAATTAATATAATATACATAATTAGATTTATATGAGTTGACAGAAATCCATACTTAGAATCTAATTGAGATAAGAGTGGTGAAAGGAGTAATTGCACAATAACTGTTTCTATAGAAGGGTATAGTCAAACCACTTGACTTTCCTGACATTTGGGTAGTCATGATGTCTAGCTAGAGGTCGCTCATGATTTGTATAATATTGTATCATAAATATCAATAGGGATTGATAAAATGATTTAAAGAAGTTTAAATCAAGTGAGTTTTGAATAGAACTCACAATTACATATTATACTGCCAATATGGATAGGAACCCAATAGGTCACATACATATAGAGAAAAAGATAAAAATAGTAAAATGAAAAGGATAATAATATTTGATATTATTATGGGGATAGAGAAGTGAATAAGAGAATAATTAATTAAAAAGTTTAATTAATTATGATTAAGTAAAATTGTTCGCATAACTTTTTAGAAATATTTTGTAAAATGAACCTAATTGAAATAATGTATTTCATAATTAATTATTATTGGACTATAAGTGTTATAGGGCTGATATAATAATTAATAGATCCATTGGAGGAATTAAAGAGGCCCAAAGAAGTGAAGTTGGCGCAGAAACCCTTCAAAGGAGGGGTTATACGCCAACTACATACAGAAGGCCTTAGAGGCCTAACTCTTAGACCAAAATAAATTAAATATATTTTATAAGTGTTATAGAGCCTACATATATAATTTGGTTTGATTTGGAATTCATTTGGGTAATTAAATCCAAGTATATGCACAAAAGGCCTAGTTTATGGGTTTTGTGCATAGTCTTTTGTGAAAGGGCTTAAATTGGATTTAATTGAGCCCAAATAAATTATTAATAATTCTAGAAGCCCAATTAATATTTTTCCAGCAATTTTAAAGAGCCCAATCCTATTATGTAGTTGGATTTTTAACTTAACTATAAAAATCCAAGTGATAGGGTTTTAGGGTTAAGTGTGAACAATTAAGAGAAAACATTTTCTCTCTTTTCTCTCAACCCTTACTGCCACTCCCCTTGCTAGCATCTAGGGAGTTTCGGCCAGCCCTTGTTCTCTTTCTTTTGTGGTTCATTCAATCCTTCTCTATTGTGGATTACTCATTAAAGGTGTTTGATTTTGGACACTGTGGTTTACGACAACCTGATGAGAAGGAAAATCAACTGTATAACAAAAATCAAAGGTGATTTTTCTTATTCTCATTAATATGTATATTGTAAATTCATGACAAGATCAGATCTATTGGCTAAAAATTTTAAATTTCGATTATATATGAGATGCATGTAACCGATAAATCCCTAACACTTATGACTTGTAGGCATATTATGGTACTAAGCCCACTATCAACGTAATGAGTCTATTAGGTCGCATATTTAGAATGTAATGAATAAGTTAGAATTTAGTGGGTCTGAATAACTAATACATGTTAATAACACAATCTGTTAAGTTAGGGCTAACTTGTAAAAGGCATTACCTATGAAAGATTAAGTGTGTGCGCTATAGTTTTTTCCTTTTCTGCCAAAAAAACCCTCTATTAAAAGAAAATATTACAGATTTTCTTTTACTTTAATTATTCAAATATCAATGAATTTGAAAGTTTGTTTTTACAAAATAAACCTACAAATGTAATTAATTATTCAAACATTATTTAGTTGATTGTACATTTCATATTGTGTATTATTCAACTTGTAGTGAATACATCTTTAACATACAATAAATTTAAATATATTCACTTAATGATGTTTATATTTGGTCTTTATGTCAAATATTTGATTTTTAAACCTTTCTTTATGGATATATTTGCACTTCTTTACTATTGGATACAATATTATTTAATCCATATTCAATTAGCCAATTGGATTGGTTTAAGTGAAAACTGCTGACTTTTTAGACTTAGTTCATTATAAAAAAATATAAAAAAATAGAATAAATTTATAAGCATTAGTAACTAGATAACAAACCTAATTTTGTTCCTAAAAATTTAAAATGATTTTTTAAGAAAAAAAGGCTAGAACATTGATCGATGTCTAATAAGTGTACTAGATCGGCTAGCAATATAGAGAAATAAATTTAAAACCCACAAATATCATATCTAAGAAAATGTGGAAACTAGATTTTGAAAGAACAAATTATGCTAAAGAATGTCCAAGTTCGTTTGTGATTTTTATTACCTCTAAATCAAAAGACAAAAATTAAAATAATTAAACTAGCAAATAATAGTAAACATAATTAAAAGAATAAAAGTAAAATAAATAAAAATATATCAATCAATAAAAGAAATTGTTAAGAAGTCTAATTCTTCTCATACCCTTCTATATCATACTCAAATTAAATTAATAAGTTCAAATTATGAATGACCTATCTAAACCCAAATTCTTATTATGTTGCTACTATTCTAATCAATAAGCTTTCCATTCCAGAGCCAGTCTATCAATTAGCCTAAACATAAGTCACTAAATTTTTGAAATCATATAAATTCCCATTCCGAAGCTATTCACCTAAAAACCTATCTATTTTCCAACTTCACTGAATCAAATATCCTCTGCACAATAAATTACAAAATCTTCATTTCGAAATCATTAAATAATTTTACATGCAAACAACACATGAACAAAGAATATACATTAATCATTCATTTAGATCTAAAATTCAATTCAAATTAAAGTTGAAAGTTAAATTAAATAAATAACTAGTTATAGAGATTCACAATGAAAAATAAAACAATTGAATTTATATGATCATTGAAGAATAGATTCAAACACAAGGGATATGGGGATTCAAATCGGTTAACAAAAATAAAACCACTCACTAATAATTTGAATAAGAAATAAAAGAATAGAAGAAAAATAATTCAAAATACTCATTGTAGATCTAAAAATTTACAAATCATTAGCTCCTTAATATTTTCTTGAAAGTATAAATCCAAGAAGAATCTAAATTGGATATTGACTGAATCTCTCTAATAAAAATTATTTTAAGCTTAAAAATCTAAATTAAACTTAATTTATAGAGAAAAAAACTAATAAAAAGGAAATAAACCTTTTTGAATAGGAGAGTTGATATAGTCAAAATATGAAACTTTGGCTTTTATATTAGTCAATTCCATATAGAAAGAACTACAAACCAAAAGCTTCAAAAACGATAGGAATTAAAACCCTGCCCGTTGTATCGCAACTCACATAGTGGGGAAAAAACATTGATCGCTGTGTCTCTCTATATTGGATGGAAAATTGCTAATTTATAAGGAGTTGAGGATGGGAAATAAATCCCCACGCATCATGTGAATATATATTGGATGGAACTTTAAACTTCTTAATTTCCACATGGTGGGGAATAAATTTCTTACCTACTATAGCCTATTCTTGTCCTTAGCCATTTAATTCCTTAGTTTTAACAGAATTCCAATTGAATGATAATGCAAGCCAACTTCTACAATTACAAATCAAAAGCAATATTAGGACTAGGCTTGTGCAAACAGTCATTTCGATTAAATTTCAGACTAAACTTCGTGATTCCTCTACAAGATGACCTCATATAATGGACAGCTACCCTAACCCTTTTAATTGAGTTCCTTATTATTTTCAAATCATCTTGCACAATCAAATTAAATATATGAGCAACATATCTCATATGCAATCATTTTTCTTCTACAATACTATAACCCTATATGATGCATGCCGAACCCCGTAAGCATCCAATTTGTTCTCAAAAACCTATTTTTAGGGTTCGATATTAGATAGAGGTCTATTTAACTCATGAAAGCCAATCGCTTTGTAATGAATAGGGATTCAACCAATACATGATGCACTCAAGCCTCCAAAAGGCATGAGATAACACCCTGTAGTATCCCTATCCGTTTACTAATGATCAACTTATGAGGCAATTGCTAAGCATCACAAGTCATAAATTTAGGGGTCGCCACCAAATAGAATATTAGAAAAGTGATTTTTTAATACCTTGTGATACCAAAATCTGAGAGATTCCACATTCCACTCCTATTTATACCTTTGGTTAATATTATATAAATAAGTTTTAGTGATTAATATATTTCATCTTTTTTCTCACACGAATTATTATGCTAGAAAATTAAAGGTGCACTCAAGCATATAAGAAAGTGATCAAGCATTTTTGGAAAGCTTGTAAAAAATATGGCATTGAAAGCATTAAAAAAATAAGAACAAAGTAAAGATAAAAATCAAGTATAAATCAAAAAATTAATTAAGTTTACTTGGATGAGAACATTGGTCATTGCATGCACATATTCAAAAGGTATGCATTTTAGGTATATTTTGCATTGATTAATTTAAAGTAGAAATTATTTGGCAAACTCTTAATTTATCATTTGAAAACCCATTTTATTCACCATAAAATAATAGTACAAGTAAACATGAATAAATCAAGCTATTGATTGATTTGGGAATGTTATTTTCCTAATGCATATTTATGAAAATCTTTGGTGTGATTTTTGGAATAAAATAGGATATTAATCCATTTTATGATAAAAAATTCCACTAATTAAATATAAATTATTTTAATTATTATTTTTTATTAAAGCATGCAAAATTTTATTTTTGACTATGCTATTACATATTTGCAAAAAAATTAAAGAAAAATTAAATGCAAGCTCCAAATGGTAATAAATAGGAAAATAAATCCTAAACTATCCCACATTATCCTTCGATCCGACCCGGATGTGAGTTGTCCATAAACAAATGATAGGAAAGGGTAATTAGTCAGTAATAATGACAATAAATGTAAAACAATAATAATTAAATATTATTACAACAACAACAACAATAATAATAATAATCATAATAATAATAATAATAATAATAATAATAATAATAATAAAAAATAAATAAATAAATAAATAAATAAATAAAATTACAAGAATAAATTCATAATTAATAATAATAATAATAATAACTAATTAAAATAATAAAAAAGCAAATAAAACAGAAAAACAATTATCACAAAAGAACAAAAAGAGGATTGGGGTGTGAGGTGTGTGAGTGACGGGAGGGAAGTGTGATTGAAACTTTTAGTGATGGAAGTTATTGACTGTCACCATAAACTCTTGCCGTTAAAGGTCCAGTTTCAACAAAAGAAAAGGATTTAAAAGAGAAACTATTTAGCGATGGGAAAAGTTGGCTGTCACTAAAGGGATTGACATAGGAAACAAAATAAAATGCTAATTTAACACCTAAAATCACATAGAAATACTTAGAAAAAGCCAACCAAAATTCATAAAAAATATATTATTCAAGATACACAAGAAATTAAATAAAACATCAAATTAACAAATACGTTAAACAATTAACAAATTAAACAAACTAATAAATTAAACCAACATATTAAAGAATTAACAAATCAATAATAAAATAATTTATTAGCAAATAATATAATATATCAAATAAACCATTTACAAATAAAAAAAATTTAACAAGATTAATATAAGATAGTTAATCAAGCAAATATTTAAACAATTAACATAATAAGATAATTAATTTATTAACCAATATAATAAATTAATTGACAAAATTAGTTAGCAAGTTTACAATTTTTATAATTAATTAATAATCACAAGTAAGAGAAATTAACAATATATTATATTAGATCTATAAAATTAACTATGCAAAAAAATAAAAATATTATTTATAATAATTTATTAAAACTACATATTTAAATTTACGAATTTTAAGGCTCGAGAATATTACATTAAGTGTTAATTTTTCACAAGATGAGGATTCGGTACTCTACGGATTTTTTTATTTTTTATGATTTTTTGAAGTTAAAATTTTTATTTTTCATTAAAAAGGAAGAAGAAGAAAAAGAAGAAGAAGAAAGGGTGTGTGTCATGAGAGAGAGCCTAATGGAAGAAGAAGATGCATTCAACGTTTCCTTTTCTTTTTAAGGGTTTTGGTAAACTAAGACTGGGACCTACATTATTACACTTAGGTGAACTATACAGGACCTACAAAGCTTTATTTGTATAAGTTTAATGCTGTGACTCTCATGTGGCTCAACTTAAATTCATAATTCAAAACTCCTTAAATTTTAAATTACTTCTTTGTTGTCAACAACGAATTTGGAAAATAAAAGGATGGATGACCTGGCAGACAATTTGAATTAACATCGAAATATGAAAATAGTGTTAAACAGAGTCCGGTGTTATAATTTGAGATGAAATTGAGTTTAAATAAGTCCTTAAATCAGACAGCAAAAATTTTATTCGGTATCGTAAAAATAATTGATCGAAAGTTTGACCGGTTCTTAAAATATTTTATAGATTTTCAAAAAAATTTTTAATCACATAGACCCATTAGAAATAACATAAATAAGTTATTGAAAGTGAAAAATAATTTTTTGGGCAATTTTAAAATTTTGAATTATGAACTGGCTAATTTTGCCTGCAGAGCCAGAAGTATATTGAAATAATATTGGATTGAGCTAAAATTTTTACGATGTGCTATTGCATATGTTAGTGCACACAAGGAAAAATTTTGAAGCATTCTGACAACCAGAAAATTATTTACAGAAAAGCAGTGAAAAACTGAGGCTAGATTAATTAATGGGCTTAATTACCATATTTTAAATATTTAAGGACATGGATGTCATTAAAATTAAGCCATGATCACCTACAAGAAAGACCATAATTAAAAAGAGTGTAGAAATTAAAAAAATGGTGACAAATGGCTTAAAAATAAGACATTAGATCAAATAGTAAATGATCAAATCTTGGCCTCCATTTTGTACACTAAAAGACAAAATGGAAAAGTGGAAAAAACTCTCCAAATCTCCATAAAAATCAGCACTTTCCTCTCTTTTCTCTTTAAAAACCAAAATTTACCATTATTGTGCATTTTCGCCATTTTCTCTTCAATTCCCTCTCCTCCCACCATATCTCAACTTAAAATTTCACCCATACATACTAGAATTTATCCTTTACATCTTAGAAATTAAATTGGAGTAAGAGGAAGCTTGGAAATGAAGAATTTTTAGTGAGTGAATGTAACTCTAATAATGTAAATTCTTGAGTTTTTGTTGGTTTTAATTAGGAAAATTGTTATGGACTTGTAGAAAATCATGAGTAGGATTATTTGGTACTAATTAGGTATTTGAATTATTAGCTACAACGCACTAATTTGTCCCTAAAAAATGTATCCAAAAGGATGACTTATAGAAAAAAATGAAGGAAGTGGAAGGCTAGGAAGAGGAAGATTAGATGAATTCAAGCTCAAATAAGGTTATTGGATACATTCTATACACTTAATTTCATTTAATTAATGAATTTTCCATAGAACGTAGCTTATGCAACTATAGAAATTTAAGAAATAACGATAAATAAATTTGGACAACCTTATAAAATGATGAATTGAAAGAAAATAAGTATGAAATTAGAAAGAAATTAAAAATTAAGTAAGAAAACTAATTATGGCCGAATTATACCTAATAGGGTGCAAAATAATTAAATGATGTTAACTAGCAATTTAAGCATAAAATTTGTTATCTAAAATTTAGAGGAATATAATTAGAATGATTTAAGTTTAAATAAATACATGAATATAATGTTTACTATAAACACATAATGATTGATATATATATATATATATATATATATATATATATATATTAGAGTAAAATTGTGAAATAAGTTGATATAACCTAATAAAATAATGAATTATCATAATATGATTTCAAATAGGTAAAGGAAACAATTTGAGAATGGTAGATTTAATAGTGGTCGAATTATGTACTTAATTCAATATAATATAATTGGATGGTTAATGATGTATTTAATAAGAATTAGCCCATATAATGTATAAGAGATGGAATATATATAATTAGAATAAAAAATAGTAAGTATACACAACTATGTTCAAGTGAACATAATGATGGAAGTAAGGGTAACCTAAGAATATTGGTGAAAATTAAGTATAATTTAATATGTTGGTAATTAAAATGAATGTAGAAATATAAATGATATGGGAATAGAGGAAGAAACATGATGTATAAATAACATTACCATGAGGCTGTATGGTTTCCAATAGGAAAATGCCTTATTTTTATTATGTATGAATGGAAATTGTTATGTATCTGTGGTTTTATATGTAATGTTGATGAATGCATATAGAATGAGAATGGAAGAGTTGATACATAATGGGAATAACATAATTGGTGGCATGAAAACATAATATAATGAAAAATAATTAGTTGCCTTTAGTGTACAATGGTTAATCTAGAACCCTAGGATATTATGGCTAGCCATAGCGACACATATAATGTAGTACCACCATGAGTTCCCCACGAGATATGCTGATTACATATGTATGATAGACTATATTAATTGGTATCGCATCCCGTGTTGTGCAGTCCCTCCGATCCATTGGCTTATTATATACTGAAGCATTTGGTATCATACTCTATGTTGTGCGGTCCCTCCAGTACATTGGCATTATCGAAATTCTCATATCGCTTATTCGGTTTGAGGATTTTCACTGGTCATCACTTGGGGTAAAATGGTAATTATACAAAAAATGAAGAATTAGTAGTAAATAAAACAAAAAGTGTGTCATAAAGATAATGGAATAAGAAATAATATGAAGAATAAAATTAATAATTTTATAAAGTATATAATTATAAATATGGAATAAGGTGGGAATAAAGGAACAAAATATGCAAGGAAAATGCCTTAGAGTTAGTTAAGTAAGAAATAAAATGAAAAATATAGTTAATAGTTCAAAAAGGGCAAAATCATAATTCTATGGAGAAATAAGGGCTAAAAAGTATGCTAGGAAGCTATAAATAAGACTAAACAAGAAGTAAAGTGAAAAATAAGATTAATATACTTAAAAAGGTAAAAATTAGTAACGCAATAAAGCGGGGGCAAAACTATAATTTTGACATTAATATAGTGATTAATGAAATTAAATTTATTAAACAAGTTAAAAAGGATAAAATCATAAAAATAGAAAGTTTAGGGATCTAAAATATAATTTGCCGCCGTAAGAAATAAATATAGAGGCTAAAATGCAAATTTGCCAATTAAAAAGAATTAAAAGTAAAAAGAAGTCAAATTAGTCAAAATTAAAATTAATTATGATAAAATACGGTAAAAAGAAATTGTAGGGATCAAATTCTAATTTTCCACATAAGTAAAGAAATAAGTGAAATTAAATAGGAAAAATATGTATTAAGAAAATTAAAAGCAAAGAAAAATCAAACAAGTCAAAAGTGAAGATAAATGAAGTTGAATGCAATGAATAAAAAGTTTAGGTGCCAAATTGTAGAGTTTACAATCAAGTAGAAATTATATAAGATTTAGTAAGAAATGATTTAGTATAAAAGTAAATAAAGAAAAAGGAACAAATTCGAAATTAAATTAAGTATGAAGAAATAAAAAGTTCGGGGCTAAATTATAATTTGATGTTTAAATAATAATTATATGGAAAGTAATAAGAAAAAATATAACTATTTTAGGATCAAGTAGTAAGTTAAGGTAATAAAAGATTAAATTAATTAATTGGCCAAAAGGTAAAATAAAAGAGACAAATTGGTAAATTATCTTTACTTAAGGAAATGTTGGAAATTAAAGTATAAATTAAAGAGTAAAATTGAAATAAAAGATATAATAAATTAGTTAAGGGTAAAATGGTTAATAGAAATTAATGTTCGAATTGAAAGAGATCAAAAATAGAAGTTTGAACAAATTTAGTATAAAATGGATAAAATTGTAATTTAGTTAAAATGTTGAGGAAAATAAGGACCAAAATTGAAATTTTAGTAAGAAAAAAGTAAATATAAGGATTAAAATGAAAGAAAATGAAATTTCATAATAAGATTTGTTAAAGAGAGAAAAACGATATGAGAAATTAAGGAAATCAGGTACGATAAAGGACTATACAATCAACAAAAAAGGAAATTTAAAATGACACTACGGAATAATTATTTAAGTAATATGTCCAATAAACGTAAATTTATAACATTATGAAAGGAATAAATCCAATCTTAAATAGAGTTTTAAAAAAGTGAAATAAATACAGTGATTAAATTATTAGGGAACAAGGACTAGAGAGAGTAAATAAAGATGCAGGGTTATAAAGGTAACTAAATAATGAAAATAAAGGTATCAAAGATCTAACAATGAAAAGATAAAAATAAAAATAAAAATGTAAGTAAATTATCTTAAATAAAATTTTGTGTAGTTGTACCCAACACTAGGCAATAGTGTTGCTTAGTGCATGATTTGTTGACTGTGCGTAGAGACAGGTAATTAAGGATGCGATGCAGGAAGACCAATATGGCATGTACATAGAGAACAATTGTGATCACAAAGGTTAAGCAATTTAGGTTTAAGTATTTAACATGTAATTACAAATGTTACGTTGTAAACCCGAATAAGTATTAGATATACTGGTATTTATGCATATTTAGTGTGTGTGTGTATATATATGTCAACTGTGTTATGATCATTTAAAATATATGGAAAATATAAATGAATGTAGGGTGTTACAAAAGATGTGATAGTAAAATAAATATTTTTAAATACTAAAATAATTATAAAAATTATAATGGTAACTATGCATGGATACACATATGATCATTCACAAGCGTCCAATTGGATGATTTAAATACGAGCACAGCACGCACAAGCATAGTATCGTAACCTTAAGAGATCATCCCAAAAAAATGAAACTATTACCAAAATGAAAAAAAAAGAACACAGCCTTACTAAACTATGTAATGCTTGTAGACACTAGGTCCTGAGGCGGCTCCTAATCAAAGTTACCTGATAAGTAAATGATTTTTCATAAATAGAAAAGGAGAAGAGGTACCAGGCTTTCTCTCAGAATTTCAAATTTTTTAAATATTTTTCGATCTCTCTTACGAGTTTTAAATGTTTAAAAATCCCTTTTTGGCTCTTTTTCCTTTTTATGTCTTTCAAATAATGCAAAACGAGAAAATCGATATTCAAAACTTGGAGCAATCTAAGATATGTTGATTTTATCTCAGCCTACAGACCTCATAATTAGATGATTCCAAATCCATTTTAATCATAAGACAAAGATTTACAGCTTTTATGAAGAAACCTAAACCCAATTTGTAATGGCCTTAATATCGGATCAGTTGTGAATAGTATTTTTCGATAGTAAATATATTTTCAAAGGTAAAAAATACATTTAGAGGTAAAAAATATTTTATTTGACCATCGAAAAATATTGCTCACAGTTAGTCCGGGGTTAAAATTTGGAATAAAATTGAGGTCAAATAGACATTCAATAGTCAAAAATACGGAAAAGGTTGCAATTCGATTCGAATAGTAACTAGATTGATTTAAGTCTGATAGAGCCCTTAAAAATAGTAAATGAGCTCTAAAAATCACTAAAAATTGCAGATCTTCCTAAAATGATATTTAGAATATTTACGCTATAAAAAGGTAATTTTCAATGACACTGGTAATTATCAAATCGAATCGATCTAATTAAATTAGACTCTGCTTGAGTTGAAATTTTGTGTACAGCCTAGTTTATGCATGTTATGAATGATGAAATCAAATTTAGGATGAATTAGATTTAGAAAGTGAGAAAACTAGAGAAAAATTTGCATTTGGGCCCAAAAAGGGTTATTGGGCTTGTGAGTGGCCTTTAGGTTGGACCAAGGCCCAATTCATTTAAGCCATTATAAAATGCCAAGAGAAGAAGATTTTGTTTTGGTTAATCCTTATATCTTTCAACCTTCTTCTCTCCCTAGCTTGACCGAATGTCCCATTTCTCTCTCTCTCTCTCTCCCTCTCAAATTTTTCAATCCTTCTCTTAATTCTTTACTTAATCCAAGCATCCCAAGTGTGATTCAACCTCCATTCAAGGTTCTCAATGTCCTTGCTCTTTGATTTGAGTAAGAATAGTGGATAAAATCAAGGGTTAAAGTGAAATGCTTAAATTTAGGTAAGTGAAATTTAACTTTAAATTTAGTTTAAGGGTGCCTAAAGTTGTTTTTGGGTACCTAAAGTTCATGTATAAAGTCATTTTGAACAAAAGGAATCAAAATCTTAGTGTTTATTTGATGAGGAAATTCACCCTTTATAGAAAATCAAAGTGTTGTGTAAGCTTCCAAGAAAAAAGGCAAGAAAAATAAAGTCTATGGTTGCTTAAGCAAATGAATATGGTTTGTGGCTATAAAATCTATCATTTTCCTTCAATTTTGAATGTGTTTACATTAGGTAACCTAAGTGAACTTGTGTTAATTGCATGCTTAATTGAATATAAATTTATAAAAGTGATTAGGAGCCTTGAAAATGACCTTTAGAATGTTTAAATGGAATTAAAATAATTGGTAATGTATGAAACCTACCTTGGCCGAATAGAACCCTAGTGTATACTATGGTGTATTTTGTGAATATATGATGTGTAATGGCATAAAATGAATTTAGATATGAAAAGAAGTGTCCATAAATTTATTTAGAATTTATGGAATTTGTATGAATATTTTAGAGAGTGAAATTGCATTATGTTCAAAGTAAAAATGTTGAATTATGATGAAATAATTCATGAAATAAGTAAAAATGATGAATTATAAAGAGATAATTCATAAAATGTGCAAAAGTGACGAAAAAGTTGAGTAACTAGTGTATTAAAATGCAAATGCAAGTGAAAGTATTAAAATGTGAAAAGTGAATTTAAGATAAGTAAGTAATTTTGCCCTTAATAGTGGTCAAATGGTTTAAATCTAATTCAGGATATGATTGGCTAGCCATAGGGACACCCATACTGCAGTGCAAGTCATAGCAACTTTCTTTATATGATAAGTTCGTAATGATCTACCATAGTTAAGTGAAGTGTTAAGTGTTCAATGAAAGTGATGGAGTGATCCTTAGGGATCATTCTTTAGCGCAGTGCTGTGAACTTGTGGGATCCATGTAACACCCTTATATCACTGTACCAAACGTACAGTGATCGGATGTGACAACAAAAAGGCACTAACGAAAAAGGCTACACTAAATAGTCTGCTAATTTTTTTTAAATACATTCATACCATAACATAACATAACATAAGGTAGATATAATTATAATTAAATATTACACAAGTACAATTCATACTTTATACCTTTAATATACACATATATACATGTTATGTCTACTATCATCCATGAATCTCGCTTTGTTCTTGATCATCATTGTACCATATGCTACCCATCTTTCTATCTTTATAACCTGCGTGCAGTCAACAAACTATGTATTAAGCATTGAAATGCCTAGTGGTGGACACATATCCCAAACTTTCTACAAAAATATCATACACATACATGCATGCATAGGCACATACATACACACATGCATGCTTCCATGAGCATTATTTAACATTAACTATTTATTTACTATTTTGATATGCATCCCACATTCATGCACACATGCATTTAACATGGAAAACAATTTCACTCATTCAGTAGAATGCTATTATCATTTTTATCCTATAAACACATCACTCAGTGTAGTTACCATTTTTATGCTTATCTTTCATTGATTTACAATATTAACCTTCAATTATAATTAATTACTTTAATATCAATAATTGAACTCATTTATGCACTCCATTTACTATTCATTAAGCAATTTACAATTTTGATTCTTAACATATTATTTTCTTGTCACTTTATACTTTAAAACCAATTCTTTTCGCTCTTTACAAATAAGTTCACTCACATCCAATTTTCACTTGGAAATTAACCTTCATTCAATTATTCATTATACAGTTATTTAGTCATTCGGAGAAGCATTCATTCATTCAGTCACTAAGACATTTATCCAATTGTTCACTTTAAAAGAATCTTCTTATTTTTGCCACACTCACTCTTAAGGCTTAATTTTTTCTCTCTTTTATTTTTAATACATGTTATGACATGAACAATTATGATTTAATCCCTATTTTTACTTAAGTGTAAAAATTACACTTTTAATCCCTATCTTACCATAAATAGGGTTTATTGATAGTTTTATCTTTCAATTAACATTCCATTTGTTAAATTACAATTTGGTCCTTGTACTTTAATTTAATTACGGTGGTGCTTTCTTTTATCATTTATTTACACTAATGTTGCTATGTATCGTTACTTTCACACTAAATTTCTTATTTGATATGTAGCTTATCATTTTATTTCAAATACACCATTTTATGGCATATTATATACTGATCTCTAATTTTTCAATTAATTACAAAACTGTCATTTTTACATCCTATTTATAATTTTGTTATTAGTTCACTTATTATTACTTTAAATTCATTAATTGGTATACCAATGATCAATTGATCCTCATATTAACATATATTAACATTTTCATATCAAATTACATTTTAGGCTATTATTCACTAATTTTTACTATTTTTATCCTTTTATTCAATACTTTTCCATTTTTACTCGCTAAACTTGTTATTTAGAAAAATTACCAATTTACCTTTAACTTTTCATTTTCTTTTATATAAGTCCTCTTTCATTTCCATTTTCATATAAACTTCACTGTTTGCATTTTTAAGTCATTATTACCATTATGTCCCTAGTACAATTCCAGTAAAAATCTTCAGTTTGGATATATAAGACATGAAACCCATAGGCACACAATAGTACAATAGGGGATGATCTTAAAAGACCAATCCACCATAGATCAGAATAGAATAGAACAGTTAGAACAAAAACTATGGAAGATCATTACGATCGTACCATAGCAAAGCAAGTCGCCATGTCTTACACCATGGTATAGGTGTCCCTATGGCTAGCTAATCATATCCTGAACTGGATTTTAACCGCCTGACCACTACTAAGTGCAACATTCTTTGTTCATTTCAGAATCACTTTTCATATTTCTGATATTTCCATTTGCTTTTTCATTTTATTACACTATTCATTCAATTTTTTCATCACTTTTATACATCTGACTTTTTAACTTGCTTTTTCTTTTCAATACATTAGCCATTCAACTTTTCCATCACCTTTGCACATATTGTAACACCCTAATCCCCCAGACATGTATAATCATCAACTAACATAATCCTAGTAAAGATCAGGCAAAAATAATAATAATAACATTATAGGCCTTAATTACATGCCAGAATATCCAAATAAAACTTCGAAATAAGGAGCTAATAACATAATTGGCCTTCAGTAAACATGGAAACCTCAAGGGTCATTGAAACCTACTAGATCTTCTCCTCAAGTGGTCAAGCTAAAACAACTATCAATCCAAAATGGAGCTTATCTTGAGATCTATATAGATAAACAAACTCGTGCTAAGCTATAAAACTTAGTGGGGAAATAGGAGACTATAGACAACCTTTTAATAAATATCATCAAATTAGTACAACCTTTACAATTAAGGAAAAACAAATGAATCTTTAATAGTAATCAATTTAAATGAACATTACTGAGTAGACTTCACCCTTAATAGTAAGTACTAATCTTACAATAATCTAGAGCATTAAGTGAACTCATCTAGTTCCTAAAGACTTTTTCAATTTACTTTTATAATCAAAGATTTTTTCTTGATAAACTAGCATAATTCATACACCTTAGAATCCTTTCATTCATGACTCCAAACATTATGATTACTGATAGCACAAACTTCAATCATATATATTTAATCACATTAGTTATATAATATATGCGTTCAATATTCATTCAAAACATAAGGAGTGCATGTGTCATGTAACATCTATAAAAGATACCGTTAGGTATAATTACTTCACATATATCATATAATCTTGTGTATATAATAGAATTATAATTCACAATTCCTATTAATGATCATGTATTCCTTAATGCTATCGTAGCATGGCAAACTAAGTATCATACAACATTATGTTATTTCATACACGGTCTTTGAGCTTATGTCAAAGTTATCAGTATACACATATCGGTGTAAATATTTATATATATAGACTAACAGATTTGCATGTAGTTACAAAGGATAGGCATTTCATATCATGATTGCCCTACAATTCCTAATATCATAAGTATACATTTCAATAACTTTTAAAGCACATGAAACTCACCTGGGAACCTTATCCCTCATAGTGATGTGAGATATAAACATTAATAATACTAAACATAGAATTTCATTTCATTGAAAGAGTTTATAGCCATAAAGGAAATTTAAAACAAAATAATATAATAGGCCATTCATCGAGCTTACATTATATAAGTGAAGAAAATGATATATATATATATATATATATATATATATATATATATATATATATATATATATTCGAGCACATTCTTAATTAATCTTTAATCTTAAATAGCCTGCCTAAGTACTAGTTCAAAGGGTGGATAATGAGAGCAATAGATACCCGAAGGTATCAAATAATGGATATCCGAACATATCAAACTGTGAACCCAAAAGGGCCGAACTATAGTTCCATAAAGGAACAAACAATGGACCCAAACGGGGTCAACTATGGTAGCTGCAATTCTATCCCTTTAGGCATGCCTATCTAATCCACAACTAAACTAAGACCCACAGGCTTAACCATTTAAAGAACATCTATAATTTAACATATTCTTCTTTATTCATTACAACATTTGCTTAAAGCCACAATTCATATAATAATGCATATTATTCTCAACATAGATTAGTATTGAGCTCTCGGCTCCAAGTACACATGGATGTTGATCATACAATCACATAATTGCATCAACATTCATTCATGCATATCATAATGGTTGCATGATTGTGCAAACAATAATAAAGTATAATCTTTCATTGATCTATCTCGTCATAATCAACATTATATATGATTTCCATAAGGCAATATAAAAATGTAGTTCTTACTACAAAAGTCTTCACAAGGTTGAATGTATGTCCATATATATACATATGACTTGAATCATAGCAATACATGCTTTTGTTACTTATAATAGTTCACATATTGAGTCAGATCACTTATCATAACATAGTTACATTAACAATAAGATATGGAACTTACGAAATTCATTGATAGTTCTCAATTACATACCTTATTGCTAGTGGCATGAGTAGCTTTTATACAATATCATGATTATTAACATCAATACACAATCTCTTTGAACAACACTTAAGCCTCTATGATTAATAGAATAAGATGAACTGTTATTTTAATCCTAAGGTCAACACTTGTTCTTATTTAACTCCTTAGTTCACTTTTATAATCTATTAGATCATGGAAGACAGGTTATATACCCTAAAGTGAACATATGTGCATCAATCATCTTACCTGTACTTTTATCCTATAATATTTTATACCCAGGTAAGTTTATGTAAGATTACTCCATCTTATATGTTAGCACACTACTTACAGGCATGCATTTTAACATAAGAAGACATAGGACATGAGCAAATAGACAAGCATACCCTTCAAACTCTAATAATATTTCATCTTATAGTTATACCTTTTTAACTATATCTTCCTAGACTTTAGCATTAGTAAGACTTCATAATTATATTAACTTATAAGTAATCAGATAGCCTACTAACCAATAATTAATCCTCTATATAATCATTATCAACATTACTCATTATTTAGCCTAATTCCCCCCAATTATAAAACCATTTCATAAGCATATAGGCTATACAAGACTGTGTTCATGATCCATAAAATAATCTACAGTTTGGGTGAATGAGAACTAATGGAGAGAGAGTGTACATGTAGCCGAGCACTTATGGAAAGAAAGGCCATGTTTGACCGTTCATTTCATGAAGAAAAAGGTTGGTTGGGCGTGTATCAAAATAATAGGCCACACTTGGCCATGCAAAGGAAAACAAGGGATCATGAGTGGCCATGCAAGGAAGGAAAGAACTGTGTGCGGTCATGCAAGGAAATAACAAGGGCCACACGTGTCCATGCAGGAGAAAAGCTAGGGAATTACATGACCATGTAGGGGAAAAGAAAATAGGATGCGCGACCATTCATTGGGAATTCAAAGGATGTGCGAGTGTTCACTGGAAAATCAAAGCCATTGCACGACTGTGCAAGGAAGAATAGGCATGTGCGGCCGTGTAAGGGGGAAAAGGGATATGCCACGTGGCTGTGCACTAGGAGTCGGTAAGAAATTGTTGAAAATCCAGATTATGCAAGTCAAGTGTTTAAGATCCAGGTCTCATCCCAACCATTTATAGTAATGCTCATTAAACCCTTAAATCTATCCAAACTCATCTACATTGCTAGATCTAACTTTTAATTTCATTAAAGAGAACACATACAAGAAAAGAGGGAAGAATTCCCTTAGCACTTATATATAAATAGCATCATAACCCTAATTCTCGTACCTAATATTGAAGCTTTAATCCCACATTCAACCCACTGATCCATCTCTTTTATCGATTTCTGTCATCCCCTTATGGCAACACAGGATTTCTTAATCCCCAATTACCCAAAAATCAAATAAAACCAAGAAGGGGAGAAAGATATATAACACTACAAAAAAAACTGTCAATTAGCGACTAAAATTAGCGACGGGATCATTTTCGTCGCAAATTTTGCGACGGATTAGCGACTGTTCTATAATTTCGTCGCGAAAAGGATATTTTCTATTTTTTGCGACGAATTAGCGACGGAATGAAAAAACAGTCGTTAATTATTGGCGGAAAGTGTACGCGCCATGTTTTGCGACGGTATTAGCGACAAATAGTTCCGTCGCTAAATTTTATAATTTTTTATTCAAAAACTAGTTCCAGAAAAATTAGCGACGAAAATTTTAGTTGCTAATTTAGGAGGGAAAATTTAGCGCCTTATTTTGCGACGGTTTAGCGACGAAAATTATAGTCGCTAATGAAATTTTAGTCGCTAATCCATCGCAAATAAAGTAAAAAATAATTTTTTTTAGAAATTAGAAATTTATTTTATAACTGAAAATTAGAAATTATTTTATTAGTTGATAATAATTTTTTAACAATTATACCAAAATCTAAATTTATTTATTAAGAAAAATTGCATTTTTAATAATAATATTAATAAACTAATTATTAAGATTATTATATATTTACATGTTCAAGATTAATAAAAATAAATATTTATAAAAAAGTAATATAAAATTTATTATTTCATTTAAAATAATAATAAAAAAATTTGTAATTTATATTTAATTTATAAAAAAAGACATTCATGGCATAGCTATTGTATATATTGTTGATGGTTTTTGCAATATCTCAATAATTGTTAGTTTAGTTGGTGTAAAGTGTAAACTAGTTCAAAATGATGACTTATCACAACCAAACCCATAAATAAATGAGTATTTTTTATATGTATGTATTTGTTAGACGTGTTAGTCAATTATCAGTTCTAATAATTCAATTATGCATGAAATTCACTATCTAATAAAATAAAATAAAATAAAATAATCTTTCGTGAAATTATATTCTTGGTCATTATCAAATTATCTAACAATATATGATTATTAGCTTAGAACGATAATATAACACGATTTCCTCGATTTATTTAAACATAAATTTTCTCTCTCTACACACACACACACACACACATTGAACAACTTTTATATGGAATTGTGTAAGTAAAGATTCAACGGTTAAGTATTTGTCGTTAGATCGGCCTGATTTTTGGTAAGTACATTTGAAACTCCTTTTTGTTAATTTTGAACGGTAAAGATTAGTTTTTAAGGTCTGTAAGTTTAATTTTTGTTGCAAAAAAGAGGCTATTTTTTTGGATTTTTTACGTAATGACCAGTTTTGTATATGAAAATGATCGAAAAATCATTTGCCGTTAGATTGGTCTGATTTTTGGTGAGTACGTTTGAAACTCCTTGTTGTTAATTTTGGACGGTGAAGATTAGTTTTTAAGATCTGTAAGTTTAGTTTTTGTTGCAAAAAACTGCTATTTTCTGAATTTTTTACATAATGACCAATTTTATATGTGAAGACGATCGAAAAATCATTCGCCGTTAGATCGGCCTAATTTTTGTTGAGTACGTTTGAAACTCCTTGTTGTTAATTTTGAATGGTGAATATTAGTTTTTAAGGTCTGTGAGTTCGGTTTTTGTTGCAAAAAAAAGGTTATTTCTGGATTTTTTACTTAATGACCAGTTTTGTATACGAAGACGATCGAAAAATTATTTGCCGTTAGATTGGCCTGATTTTAGGTGAGTATATTCAAAACTCCTTCTTGTTAATTTTGAACGGTGAAGATTAGTTTTTAAGGTATATAAGTTCAGTTTTTGTTGCAAAAAATGCTATTTTCTGGATTTTTTACGTAATGATCAGTTTTGTATACGAAGACGATCAAAAAATCATTTACCGTTAGATTGGCCTGATTTTTGGTGAGTACATTCGAAACTCCTTGTTGTTAATTTTGGATTTTAAGATCTGTAAGTTTAGTTTTTATTGCAAAAAAGAGGTTATTTTCTGAATTTTTTACATAATGACCAATTTTGTATGTGAAGACGATCGAAAAATTATTTTTCGTTAGATCAGCCTAATTTTTGGTGAGTATGTTCAAAACTCCTTGTTGTTAATTTTGAATGGTGAAGATTAGTTTTTAAGGTCTGTGAGTTCGGTTTTTGTTGCAAAAAAAAGGTTATTTTCTGGATTTTTTACTTAATGACCAGTTTTGTATACGAAGATGATCGGAAAATCATTTGCCATTAGATTGGCCTGAGTTTTGGTGAGTACATTCAAAACTCCTTGTTGTTAATTTTGAACGGTGAAGA
>CM075814.1:33828311-34058988 GCA_037975025.1 Excoecaria agallocha | reverse complement strand
CTTGCCTAAGTTCTTTTGGGGGTATGCACTAGAAACTGCTGTTTATGTGTTAAATAGAGTTCCTAGTAAATCGGTTGATGTTACTCCATATGAGATGTGGAATAACAAGAAACCCACGCTTTCTCATATGAAAGTATAGGGTTGTCCTGCTTATGTGAAGAGGACAATGTCAGACAAACTGGATGTTAAGTCTGACAAATGTTTATTTGTGGGATATCCAAAAGAAACGTTTGGATATTATTTCTATCATCCCTTAGAACAAAAGGTGTTTGTTTCAAGGCATGCTGTCTTCTTAGAAAGAGAATTTCTCCTACGAGAGGACAGTGGGAGTAAAATTGAGCTTGGTGAAGTTCAAGACCCACAAATAGAAGATGATCAATCGATTGAACCTAAAACTGAATTTCATAATGATGAAATCACAGTTGAACCTGATTATACACAAAATCCTAGAAGATCTACTAGGATGCGTTCTATCCCTGTGAGATATGGATTTCACATTGATTCGGATAGAGGCATAACTGTAGTAGAGGACAATGAGCCTATAAGCTATCAAGAAGTTTTGAACAGTTCAGAACGTGATTTATGGCTTAAGGCTATGCAGTCCGAAATGGACTCCATGTATGAGAATAAAGTATGGACTTTAACTCAACCACCTGAAGGGATAAAACCCATAGGGTGCAAATGGGTCTTCAAAAAGAAGACTGACATGGAAGGTAATATAGTTACCTATAAAGCTCGCTTAGTAGCAAAAGGTTATCGTCAAAAAGAAGGTATTGACTATGACGAAACTTTTTCTCCTGTAGCGATGCTTAAGTCTATAAGAATACTTTTAGCCATTGCAGCTCATTATGATTATGAGATTTGGCAGATGGATGTGAAGACAGCTTTCCTCAATGGAAATCTTACCGAGGATGTGTATATGACACAACCAGAAGGATTCACATCAGGAAATGGCGAAAAGGTATGCAAGCTTCAAAGATCCATTTATGGATTGAAGCAAGCCTCTAGGAGTTGGAACATACGATTCAATGAGACAATCAAAGAGTTTGGTTTCTCACAGAATGAAGATGAACCTTGTGTGTATAAAAGGGTCAGTGGGAGTGCAATTGTCTTCCTAGTTCTATATGTAGATGACATATTGATCATGGGAAATGACATTTCTCTTCTCCAATCTGTTAAAATATGGTTATCCAAGCAATTTTCCATGAAAGACCTTGGAGAAGCATCCTATATTCTGGGAATAAGGATCTATAGAGATAGATCCAATAGGTTGCTAGGTCTTTCTCAAAGTACATATATAGATAAAGTATTGAAGAGGTTCAATATGGATCTCTCTAAGAAAGGGTTTATACCCATGGTGCATGGGAAACACCTTTCTAAGTCTATGTGTCCACAGACACTGGAGGATAGAGAGAGCATGAATAGAATACCATATGCATCTGCAATTGGTTCTATCATGTATGCTATGTTATGTACACGTCCAGATGTAGCATTTGCTTTGAGTGTCACAAGCAGATTCCAATCTAATTTTGGAGAGGAACATTGGGCAGCTGTCAAGAATATTCTTAAGTACTTGAGAAGGACTAAGGATGTATTCTTGGTATATGGAGAGGGCAGTTTGGAAGTAAACGGGTATACAGATGCCAGCTTCCAATCTGACAAAGATGATTGTAAATCACAATCTGGTTATGTGTTCATAATGGGAGGAGGAGCAGTTAGTTGGAAAAGTTCCAAACAAGAAACAACTGCTGATTCCACGACAGAAGCTGAGTACATTGCTGCTTCAGAAGCAGCCAAAGAAGCAGTCTGGATCAAAAAGTTCATAACCGAACTAGGAGTGGTGCCTAGCATTGTTGATCCGATTCCTTTATATTGTGACAACAATGGAGCCATTGCGCAAGCAAAGGAACCACGGTCTCATCAGCGATCCAAGCATGTTCTCAGACGCTACCATCTTATAAGGGAAATAGTAGCTAGAAATGATGTGAAAATAGAAAGGGTTCCCACAGATGACAATGTGGCGGATCCCCTCACTAAAGCACTTTCCCAGATAAAGCATGATCACCATATAAATAGCATGGGTCTGAGACATATGAGTGATTGGCTCTAGTGCAAGTGGGAGATTGTTAGAGAGTATGCCCTAGAGCCCATGTAATAGGGATGTTTTTCATATGTATGAAATTTATATTCTTAATAAAAGGCATCATTCATTTATTAATGATGTGTTTGAATACATGAGTTTGTAAATCTTAAATTAATAAATGAAGTCCTAGATATTATAAACACAGTGCAAAGGCAATCATGAAAGTGTTCATGATGTGAGATGTCTATCGCATGCAAATGTGTTAATATCTAAATATCCCTAGTCATAGAATTAACAAGATAGGACATTGTTAATTCGGACAGACTAGCACATGTTATGCTTCTTGAATGGTTCAAGCAATGGTTCTCATAATTGTGATTATGGATGATAATCAATGCTAACATGTGGATGCTTGTTAGAGGAACAAGTTCATTGGAGACCTGCAAAGAGAATCCTCATATGGATATTAAATCTATGTCAGTGAGGAATCTCTTCATAGCGGTTGTGCAAGTATCCTTAGACTTGAGATCACCAAAGTTATCTTAAGTAGCAAGTGGTATACTTTGACTCCATAACTGATTACTTCTAACTGGGAGTGAACATAGTTAGGAGATTGGGTATATCATGACCTACTTGAAGATAGTTGAGTGATTGACAAAGGATTCACCATCCCAGATTTAACAAGGAAAGTTATCTCACATGATTCTATAATTACCTTGTTCAGTGAATCTCTGGCCAGAGTAATATGCCGAGATGGATGGAGATCCATGAAGGGCATTTTAGGAACAATGGTTAAATTAATAGAACATACATAATTAGATTTATATGAGTTGACAGAAATCCATACTCAGAATCTAAATGAGATAAGAGTGGTGAAAGGAGTAATTGCACGGTAACTGTTTCTATGGAAGGGTACAATCAAACCACATGACTTTCCTGACATTTGGGTAGTCATGATGCCTAGCTAGAGGCCAATCATGACTTGTATAATGATGTATCAAAATATCAATAGAGATTGATAAAATGATTTAAAGGAGTTTAAATCATGTGATTTTTGAATAAAACTCACAATTACATATTATATTGCCAACATGGACAGGAACCCAATAGGTCACACACATATAGAGAAAAGGGTAAAATGGTAAAATGACAAGGATAATAATATTTGATATTATTATAAAGGTAGAGAGGAGAATATGATAATAATTAATTAAAGAGTTTAATTAATTATGATCAAATAAAATTGTCCGCGGAACTTTTGAGAAATGTTATGTAAATTGGACCTAAATGAAATAATGTATTTCATGATTAATTATTATTATCTTATAAATGTTATAGGACTGATATAATAATTAATAGGACCATTGGAGAAATTATAGAGGGCCAAAGGAATGAAGAAGTTGGAGGAAGCCCTCCAGAAGAGGGCTACACGCCAACTCCATACAGAAGGGCTTAGAGGGCTTTTTCTTGGACCAAATTAATTTATATATGTTACATAAGTGTTATGGAACTCACATATTTAATTTGGTTGGATTTGGAATCCATTTGGGTATTTAAATCCAATTAGATGCACAAAGGGCCTAGTTTGTGGATTTTGTGCATGGTCTTTTATGAAAAGATTTAATTTGGATTTAATTAAGCCCAAATGATTATAATTAATTCCAGAAGCCCAATTAATAATTCTCCAGCAATTTTAAAGAGCCCAATCTCATTAAGGAGTTGGAATTTTAACCTAACTATAAAATGCCAACTAATGAGAATTAGGGTTAAGTGATTAAAACAAAAGGAAAGTCCTTTCTCTAAAAAATCTCTCCCCTTTTGCGCCACTTCCCAAGCTAGCTCTTGGGAATTTCGGCCAGCCCTAATTGAACACCAATTTGTTGGTTCAATTTACCCCTCTCTAGTGTGGATTACTCATTGGAGGTGTTCGATTTTGGACACTGTGGTTTGCGACAACCCGGTGCGAAGTAAAATCAACTGTTCAACAAAAATCAAAGGTGTTTTTTTCTTATTCTCATATAGTTATATTGTGTATTCATGGCAAGATCAGATCATATGGTTAAAAATTTTAAAATTCCGCTCATGTATATGATGCATGTAACCATAAAAATCCAACAAATAGCTATTAATTAAGAACATGAAACTATTCAATTGTTATCAGAAAAGATAATAAATGAGCATAAGAAGACAAAATATAGATTTTTGCATATAAGATTAGTATAGATAACAATAAAACCTTTATTTGGATTAGGATTGAATACTCATGTTTTAATGCGTTTAAGAGATGCTAGACATGCTAATTTTTCTTATTCTTTACTTGCTATGGTTGAAACAAATTTAGCAAATGGATCGGCATATTTTATTTGCTTTCTAGGATTTGCTATTAGTCTGTGTGATTCAAATATATTAGATACTTTAACTTTAAATGTTAAAATAAAGAATTTAAATTTTAAAGAAAATGTTAGGGCAATAGTAGTAATATATATAATATATTATAAAGTAATGTCTACAACTATAGATCCTAAAACTAGAAAACCTTTTAAAAGAAATGAAACTTTATTATTTGAAGCAAATAAAGCTCATTCTAATATTTAAATTCCTAAACAGCTTAGATGGGACGAGATTACTAGATCAGGAATTTGGAAACTAAAAAAGTTATGTAAGCCTAAAACAATTAATATTAATAATCAATTTTCAAGAATATTATAACATACTGATGGATCAGTTTAAATAAAATTTTCCTTAGATAATAATCAATATATTCAAATAATAGACTTTCAATACCTAAATCATTATCTACAAAAAAAATTATAGTTAAAAAAGGGTAGATTTTAATACAAGTATTCCAAAACCGTTATATACTGTAGAAAAAAAAGGTGAATATTCAGTTAGCCTAACTAGATCTCAAATTGAAGCTTTTTCTCAAATTAATTAATAATTTAAAGATGACTGGTTTTCAGATAAATAAAGATTTTTTAAGAAATGATTTAAAAGTATAATATAATGAACAGAAAGATGAATGGTATTTTAATAACTTTTCTCAAACTGAATTAAGTAATTTTAGAAGTTTATGGTATAAAGATATGGAATATGTACAAGTTAATATTTCTTAATTTTTGTGGTTTGAAAATTACTATTACTATAATAATATAGGTTATCAGTTTGAAAAACAAAAATTAATGTATCTTTAAAAATAGGTAAACAATGAAACACCTTATAAGGAAATCAATAGTATCTATACATCTTCTGTTAGAATATATTCAAGTAAAAAATAAAGAAATAACTTATTTTGCCGAACCATTTAAAGAAATAAAAGTAGAAAATATCAAGGTAAGAAAAGATTTACAACATGTAATATTATAAAATAAATTTTCAAATCAAATATTCAATACTATAACTAATCAGTTAAATATAGTTGAGGAAATAGTACAAACACCTAAGCTACAAACAGAAATAGGTCAGACATTAAAAAAGGCAGCAGAAAATCAACCTATTAAATTAGAAACGATGTTGTTTAAGCCTTTTGAATTTTCACTTGGAACAATCATTAAGTTAAAAGATGAAGACACTATATTAAAGAAAATAGAAGAAAAATTAGAAAAGTTGAATATTAAGGATAAACAGATTATGACTACAAATGAAGAACTATGTTAGATATAAAAACTACATCAGCAGTAGAACACCTAAAAGAGTAGTTTAAGCCAAATAATGAGGATGAATTTTGAATTAAAAAATTTCATTTTAACACATATACGCCTAGACCAAAAACTCAAAACTATTATCCCACACCTACACCTCCAGGTACTCAATATAAAGAAACTAGATATCAATTAGACTATGGTGGTAGATCTTTATACGAATAGAATATAGATGGTTTATTAGAATATCAAATATTAAATTTATTACAAGAAATGACTAAGGCAGCTAGTGGTTATAAATCAAAAGGAAATAATGAAACTGCAATATCTCAGGTGTTAATATTAGGATTTACTAGACAATTAAAAGGTTGGTGGGATCATTATGTAACTGAAATAGATAAGAATTTTATATTAACAACATGCAAAAGGATAGTTAAGGTAGAAAATAATGTTCAAATAAAAATATAGCAAGATGATATAGTAAGTACTTTAATATTTGCCATTGCTAAAAATTTTGTTGGAGATCCTTGTTTATATCAGGAAAGAAGTTCAGAAATTCTTCAAACTTAACTTGTCCTAAATTACAATATTTTAGATGGTATAAGGATTTATTTTTAACTAAAGTAATGACTGAAACAAATTGTAATAATATATATAGGAAAGGAAGATTTTTAGTAGGATTACCTAAGCTATTTGCAGAAAGAGTAAGAAGTAGATTAGAAAGAGATAATAATCATATAATACGTTATAGTGAATTAACTTATGGACAATTAATAAATATAGTTAACATAGAAGGATTATCAATTTGCATTGATTTAAAATTAAAAGCAAACTGAAGAGAGATTGTGTAATATGAATAAAAGATTTAGGTTTATTTTATGAATAGTATGGATATCAACAGATTAGAGCACCATCAGCTACAAAACGGAAAATAAAACCTAAAAGAAAATACATATATAAAATAAAAAGATATAAGCCAAAATGCAATTATAATTAGGAAAAGCCCATTAAGAAAAAACCAAAATATAGAAAGTTTAGACCTAAGACTAGCAAAAAGGATATAGTAATTTGTTATAAATGAGGCAAGCAAGGACATTATTCAAGAAACTGTAGGATAAAGAAACGTATAAATAATTTAGATATTTCAAAAGAATTAAAAAAGTAAATAACTAAAATTATAATTAATGAAAATCCTGGTAGTGATGAAGAAATTACTAATTATTCAGAAAATGATTTAAATGCAATAAGTGAAAAAATCTGAAACCAATAGTGAAGATAATAATTCTGATTCTGAATCCTGTAGTTATTTAGGACCACGTCAATGTAATAATATAAATATGATAAGTGATGAAAAATAATTCTTATTAGACATTATTGATAAAATTGATGATCCAAAAATAAAAAAGAATTATCTACATAGATTAAGAGAAATAATCAGTACAAAAGGAAAAAGCGATTTTACATATTATAATTTAGCTGAAGTATATAAAAAATTTGAAATTGAAAAGGAATCAACTATTCAAGATTTTTAGGAAGAAATTAAAATACTGAAACAAGAAGTAAATATATTAAAGGGAAAGGTTCAAAGTTTAGAAGAAGAAAGTTTCAAAGTTAGTCTTAGTAATTCTATAAAAGAAGATAAAAAAAATTAAAAGGAATAGTATCCTCTAATATAACTATTAGAGAGACACAAGACAGATATGTAAATAGTTTATCTCAAGTAAATTATCAAAAGTGCTATGTAAAATTAGATATAGTGGTCAATGATGATTTTCGTTTAATTACCTTAGCCTTAATAAATAGTAAAACAGATCAAAATTATATTCAGGAAGGTTTAATCCCAACTAAATATTATGAAAAAAATTTTGAAAGATTAGGTACCGCTAATGGATTTAAGTTAATAATAAATTATAAATTATCAAGAGTTAAAATTTACAATAAAGGATATTGTTTTAAAACTCATTTAGTATTAGATAAAAACCTAAATTCTAGAGTTATATTAGGAAAACCTTTTATTACAGTGTTATATCATTTTTAGGTAGGAGATAATGGTATTAAGACAACAATTTTAGATAAAGAAATTCTTTTCGAATTTGCATTTCCGATAGTTACTAGAGATATTAGTCATGTAAGAAAAAATATTCAAGAAATTAATTTATTAAAAAATAAATAAAAATAAATTAAATTTCTCATAAAAGAAATAGAAGGGAAAAGAATAAAAGAATAATTAGATAGTCTAGAGATAAGAGAAAAAATTAAAGAATTTGAAAATACCTTTTCAAAAGAAATTTGTGCACCAGTACCTAATGCTTTTTTGAATAAAAAGTAACATGTGGTAAAATTACCTTATATAAAAGACTTTGATGAAAAAAAATCCAACAAAATCTCAAGCTATCAAAATGACGCCAGATTTAGAAAAATTCTATCAAAAAGAAATACAAGATTAAAAAGATAAAGGATTAATAAGAGATTCTAAGTCTCCCTGGTCATGTTCAACATTTTATGTTATGAATGCTACAGAAATAGAAAGAGGTACACCTAGATTAGTAATAAATTATAAACCTTTAAATGCAGTTTTACAATAGATAAGATACCCTATACCATACAAAAGAGATTTATTAAAGAAGTTATATGATGCAAATATTTTTTTCTAAATTTGATATGAAATCAGGATTTTGGCAAATACAAGTAGATGAAGAAGATATGTATAAGATAGGATTTAATGTTCCATTTGGACATTATGAATGGAATGTTATGCCATTTGGTTTAAAAAATGCTCCTTCAGAATTTCAAAATATTATGAATGATATTTTAAGACCAATGCATGAATTTTCAATAGTATATATTGATGATGTATTAATTTTTTCAAATTCAATAAGTTAACATATCAAATATTTAAAAAGATTTTTCTACTTAATTCATCAGAATGGATTAGTAGTTTCTGCACCAAAGATGCAACTCTTCCAAACTAAAGTTAGATTTTTAGGACATGATATAGATCAAGGCACTATAAAACCAATAAATAGAAGTTTAGAATTTACTAGTAAATTTGCAGATGAAAGAAAAGATAAGAAGCAGTTATAAAGATTATTAGGATGTTTAAATTATGTTCATGATTTTTTCAAGGATTTATAAAATTTATGTAAACCTTTATATAATAGGTTAAAAAAAACCTGAACTATGGACCAAAAAATATACTAGTATAGTTAAAGAAATTAAAAAAAAAAATTTAAAGTTTACCATGTTTAAATATACCACATCTAAAAGCCTTTTTAATAATTGAAACAGATGCTCGTGATATAGGTTATGGCGGTATTTTAAAATAAAATGAAAGGAAACCAACAAAGAAAAATTAGTAACATTCTATTCAGGAAGCTGGAATCAAACTCAAAAGAATTATTTTATTATCAAAAAAGAGATTTTAAGTATAGTTTTATGCATAAAAAAAGTTTGAAGATGATTTATACATGAAAAGATTTTTGCTACGCATTGATTGTTTATCAGCAAAATATATTTTAGAAAAAGATGTCAAAAATTTAATTTCAAAACAGATTTTTGCAAGATAGCAAGCTTTACTTAGCAACTTTGATTTCAAAATCGATTTCATCAAGGAAAAAAATAATAGTTTACCTGATTTTTTTTTCTCGTGAATTCTTATAGGGCAAATGAGTTGTAATAAGAAAGTTTTAATAAAAACTTCATTATCATCAAGAAATTCTCAAAAGAATCATCCACTTATACCTCCTCCTATTAGGACCATATCTAGACCTTTATTCCCTATAATACCTTTACTTCCTCCACTTCAAAGATCTCAAACTTTTTCACCCTCTGCACCTCCTTATCCATACTCATCAGCTTTAGCTTCTTCTTTTTCTCCTGTTTCTTCTATAGTACATTCTCCTTTTGCTAAAACTTCTTCTCCTAATCATTTGAATCAGAAAAAATATTTATTAATGTCTTAAAACCAAAAGAACTTAACATATCAGAAAGTTAAAATTTTTATAGGTTAATTGATCATGTTTTTCCCAATAGTTGGCATTTTCATGAGGAATATCAAAGCAAAATAAGAGAGTATTATGAAACCATACTAGTAGATACTAAATCAATAGAGATAAAACATAACTATGATGAGAGAGATAAGAATATGATTACTTATAGTAAAGTTAAGATTATCCATATCATTACTCAATCAGAATGGGAATCACGGCCATATCAATTGAAGATGTTATTAGGATATCCTCCCAAACTGGTATATAACTAGTATGATTATCAAGAAGCATGGTATCGAGCATTCTACTTAAGAAATTTTCAACATTCGTGGTTCTTTTACTTTTCACATACATTTTGTTGCATTCTCCCAAATTAGTTCAATAGATGGTTTAGTTACTTTGGTTTGATCACTAAAGCAGCTCCATTCCAAATTAAGGAAGCTTTTGTCAAATTTACAACTTACTGCAACCCAGGTACTCCGGATAATCTTTTAAAATATTGTGCAATGTTCAAGGTTTCATGGATTATTTCATGGACCTATCATATTTCTAAACTTATAAAGGAAGCTATAATTCTTTCCCTCGGGATCGACGCTTGCTAGGTATCAACTAAACTCTGGATAAGGTCTCTTAGAGGATGGCAGTAATCCGTTTTGTACCCTATATACTTGTAAGGCCCCAGGTTATACCATGGTAGGAATATGAGGTATTTATGGTGACATATAAAGGGAGTAATAGCGATTATATGAGTTGGTGACTAATTTACGATATGATCGGTATTAATGAAATTATCGAAGGGTAATTCAATAATTTATTTAATATAAGATTAAATGCATAGTAAGTATTATATATGGGTTAGTATATAAATATGATATGAGTTGCATGTCAATAAGTAATTATGAAAAGTTCATAGGCCAAATAGTAAATAGCAAAAGTTATAAAGGGGAGCCAATGGGAGTTGAACATTTATCTTCCTAATGACCGCATGGAGCTAGATATTTTAGAGAGGAAGAGGGGCTTGGGTCAGTAGAATTTTTTAAACCAAAGATGCATATTTTCTCATCTTTTTTCTTTGCAATTGCTATCTTTAAAATTTTTTTCTAAGTGTAAGATAAAATAGAGGGTAAATCAAGTTAAAGTTTTAAGCTATTAAGGTAAGTTTACATGAGATCTTTATTATTTTCTTTACCTTTTCCCTAATCTATTAGAGGATCTAAGATTTAATGGTTGAAATTTGATCTAAGTGTGCAAATGAATATGTTTATGGAAATAGGAAGCAACAAGGATAAAGAAAAATGAAGACAAGGTGTTTAGAGGAAGAAATGGGTTAAAAAAGGTATGGGGATTTCTTTGGTTTGTTGAAATTGATTTGAGTTGATTAATGTAAATTATTTGATGTATAATGGATGTTTGAGCCTGAAATTAATGAATAAATACATGAAAATGATGATTAGAGTCTTAAAGAATTTTTTAGTGAAAATCTGCTTAAGGTTCACTTGAACCAATTTTAGTGTAGAGGCCATAAGTATTTTTTTTATATGTCCAAATAAGGTTATTTCAAAGGGATATGAAATTTAACTCATGTATCTATAACTTTTCTTTAGGAAACTAAGCTTAATTCTACCTTTAAAGCCCTTGAAATTTAGGTTGAACTCGGATGATAACTGCTACCTTGTTAATGAAAGTGGCTTGGGTTGTTGAGAACATATCTTATAATATAGAAGCCCTATTGGCTTGATTTTTTATTTTTTATAAACTAAAAACATATTAAAATAACTTTGTAGAAGACAACTTTACTTGAAAATGTTATTTGGTAGGTCTAAAATGATGTACATTTTCCCTAGAAAAGCTATTTGCAGAATGGTGCACTCAGTCAAGACCATTTGTTCTCAGCCATATGGACCCTTTTGTATCAATTAGAGCCATTTTACATTATTAATATTAATGTGTCTCAATCGTGTGCTCCCCTATTTTCACTTATACTTGATTTTTAGGCTTCAGAATGTCACCAAAACTTACCCGGACTTCCTCTAGTACGTTTAAAGTATTTTAGACATAAAAATATGGACACAAAATGGCATGAAATATATATAAAACATGTTGGAATGTTGAATTAAATGCATATAAATGTTTATATACATAGTGTTACTTGGCATATGATGAATGATAATAAGTTATATCTAGTTTGTGATGGTTACGAAAAAATGTGTAGCCATGTGTCTAGATATATTATTTTAATATAGGCATTGCTTGCCAGAGTCTGAGTTGTGGGTGAATAGGCATGCCTAAAAGGGTTACAGTTGTCATTCTATTTGACACTTCGGTGTCTTCTATTTGACACTTCGATGTCCTCCATTTGACACTTTGGTGTCCTCTGTTTGACACTTCAGTGTCCTCTATTTGAGACTTCGATGTCCTCTATTTGACATTTCAGTGTCCTTTATTTGACAATTCGGTGTTTCCTATTAGATATTATACCTCTTCTATTAAAGATAATATCTCTTCTAATTTTTTATTCTAACAGATTTTAATTTAGAGGAAAAACCTCTTCTGTATGAATACTAATGGTATCTTACGCTCTGGTACCTGTTACCCATGTCTTAAGATAATAGCAGGTAATTTTCTGATTGTATCAATTATATTTATTCTATTCTATTATGTTAAATTTTTTGATTGGAAAAATTTTAGTAAAATTTGATAAGACTCTGGTAATTATCTTGGTTTATTCCAAGCTGTATTCTAAATGTTTCTCAGATTAAGTAGCCAAGAATTATTATCTGCTTATAGTTTTCGAGTGTCCAACAATTTATATTTCTGTTTTGGCTATCTAAAACTATAGTTCGATTGATTAGAATTTGTATGCGATTACTGTAAGTTATCATTATCATGCATAAATAACCTATACTAAGCTTTATGCTAAGAGCGGTAGCTTTTCTTGCGTACAGGTGTTAGAACTTGATTGAAGTACAAGTGAGAGTCGGGATAACTATAGTCGGCCAACGTAGAGTGTTAGGATTTAAGTTTTTATTTATTTATTTTATTATCTAAATTGTAATATCTTTGAAGGACATCTATAAATTTAATTTTGTGGATTAAAAATCTACCTAGCGATAGTCAGGGGTTTTCTAAACATTAATTAACATGTTTTTATAGGTTGGTTTTGGTACCCATGTATCCTCCTAGGGGGTATTGGGGTGTTACAATGCTAGAGGTAAGCACAATACCAATCAATTCTATATCCTGGTTTTCCTTGGCTCATAGCTAGCTTTGCAGGTAATGGTTATAACTTTCCTTGCCTACTAAGACAAGTGAGGTACCAAAACAGTGGCTTACCTATGATGGTATAATGATTTCCTTTTGTTCTTATGGTTGAAACTCCTACAATATCATCATTACCCTTATCTGAGTCTCTATTCTCCTACTCATTTCTAGGATTACCTATTTTTATACTCATAGCATGAGCCTTTTCTTCCAAATATTCTCTCTCAGCTTTAATGGTAATATCTTTGAGAGATTTTCAATCTTTTAAGCTTTTTATTTTTAGCCTATCTCTTAGATAGGGACTGAAATTCGAACAAATAACCTAATCTGATCTACAGTCTCCAATTTTTACAATATCTCCATCACTCCATTCCTCCATCGAGTAAGGTACTCGTGAAAGGCTTCCTGTGGTTTTTGATGTAGCAACTCTTGATCTTTTAAGGTCACTTATAGTCTTATGCTATAATCATAATGTTTTAAAAATTCTTCTATTAATAGATCCCAATCCTCATTAGTTTTGTGATGTAATCCATGGTATTAATCAATGGCAGGGACTATCAGACTAAGGCAAAAGTACTCAATGTTCTATTTTTTAGTTAAGGTCGTTCCCTTTATGACTAATGTGTATTTCTTGATATGTGCAAAAGGGTCAGACATACCATCAAATTTAGGCAAATTCGACATCTTAAACCGATAGGGGATTATGTCTTCATTATCCAAATCCTTATCTTTCAGGCTAATTTCTTTACCAACTGACAAAACTTAGGCTAAGGCCTCTATCTTTTCTTCCATCTTTTTCAAAATTAGGTCTTTTATTTTAGGTGCCTTACTTTTTGGAACCTGAGTCATTGTGGGCTCCTCTTTCTCCTTAGAGATAAAATTCTCTTTAGGAGCAACAACATTATCCTTCCTTTGCTCAATAGGTGCATCTGTTGATATAGGGTCCCTAAACTTAATGGCTAAATGAGGTGTCATAGCAGCAGCCATGGTAGAGGTGCCCCCAACAGTGGTCGATTCTTTGTGTGCAAAAGAAAGTGCTAAAGGCTACTATTTAGTAGGCTGCACTAAAGTGGATATCATCTCAGTCATCATGGTCCTCATCCTCTTTTCAAATTCATCCCGTCTCTTGTCTCATACGAATTAATATGCTAGAAAAATAAAAGCTCACTCAAGCATATAAGAAAATGATAAAGCATAGCATTAGAAAGAATTAAAGAATAAATGAAAAGATAAAATCATACATAAATTGGGAAATTAATTGAGTTTATGAAAACATTGGTCCTCGCATGCATATTTGTATAAAGGCAAAATTTTGGATGTGTTTTATACAAAAATGGGATAATTAATCCCTTGCAGCTTGAACGAAAGGAATCATGTTATTTACTTAATTTTAAATAGAAAACCATTTGTAGTTATAAAGAAAAATTCTTAATTTACATGTTATTTTGTAGGTGAAAATTGGGACATTGTTCCTTTTTATTATAGAAAAAATTTACTCAAATTTGTATGAATTCATTTAGCAAGTTTTTAACTTAACACTTTGAATAACAATCTATTTGCAATAAATAGAGCGTTAAAACATAAATTCAATTAATTAGATAAAAAATATTTTAACTGAATTTCCATAATTATATGTAATTGGAAACATTTGTTTTCTCATGCAACACTTATAAAATAGGATATTGATCCATTTTAAAAGAAAAAATCCAATTAATTAGATAACAAATATTTTAAGTGAATTTCCATAATTATCAATCAAAAAACCTCTTTTTCACTAAATTATTGCAAGCGATAGAATAGAGGGCATTAAATAATATTACAGGCCCAGATAATAATAAAGAAATTAAAAGGAAATCCTAATCTACTCTGCCTTATCCTTCGGCCCTATCCAAAAGGAGTTACACATATAAAAAAATATGGCAAAAAATGATAAATAGTGCGTCATGATAAAAATGACAATAAAAGTAAAATAATAGTATTAATGATAATATTAAATAATAATAATTATTATAAATATCATCATTAAAATAATAATAAAAATAACAATAACAACAACAATAATAATAATAATAATACTAATAATAAATTAATCTAACATGTTGAGCAATAATAATAATAATAATAATAATAATAATAATAATAATAATAATAATAATAATAATGATGATGATGATGATGATGATGATGATGATGATGATGATGATGATGATGTTATTATTGTTATTATTATTATTATTATTATTATTATTATTAGTATTAGTATTATTACTACTAAATCAACAATAAAAATATTAATAAAATTAACAAGACCATAATAATAATAATAATAATAATAATAATAATAATAATAATAATAATAATAATAATAATAATAATAATAATAATAATAATACAAAAATGATAATAATTATAAAATTAGTAAAAGAGATAATTAAATATTAAATTAACAATAATTCATTTAAAATTAATAAAAAACACGTTAACAATTAAAATAATAGTAAAAAACAATAAATAAAATAATAAACTAATATAATATATTAAACGCATAATTTACAAATTAAACAAGTAATATACTAATTAGCATAAATAATTTACAAATTAACATAAATAATTAACAAATTAACATAAAAAACAATTAATTTATTAACCCATATAATAAATTAATTCACAAAATTAGTTAATAAATGGCCAATTAATTAACAATTAATTACCAATTAATTAACAAAATTAAACTAATAAGAGAAATGAATAAAATTAGGATAGAGCGACAAAATTAACAAAATAATAAATTAAAAGTATTGTTTATGTAATTAATTAAAATTAAATATTAGATTTTCAAATTTTAGGACTCGAGAATATTACATTCGGTATCGGTTCTGTCACAGGACAAGGATTTGGTGCTCTGTGGTTTTTTTTTTGTGTTTTTTTGGAATTTTTTAAATTAAAAAAGCTTTATTTTCCTTGGAAATATAGGAAGAAAAAGGAAGAAGATGATGATTAAGTTAATGAAGAGAGAGAAAGATGTGATTAGTCTTTTTAGGTGGTTTGAAAACCCACCCTAAATATTCCAAACAGGATAAGTTTTAAGGGGATTTTTTCTCCAGAGTTTTTCCTGCATTCTCGGGTTTAAATTGTATCCTAGGAGTGAGTCACGGACCAAGTCCATTACTCACTTCTAGATCGTTGACTTTGACTCTGCTATCTTTTTCTCAATCGACTAACCTCTAATCCAAAATATTTTTCTATTTTAAGATCTGAAAACATCATTTTTTCTATAAGATGTCTCTCAACATTTGTTCCCCTATGTCTTAGATTTTCAATGAATCAAAAATCACTCACACTAGATTTGTAGATTGGGATTTATGGCCAAAATACTGACAACTGCTCCTAAAAAATTTTTAGGAACAGAATAGATATTTTGACTTTGAAAACTTAGGAGAAACAATGGGTTCAAAATCAAGTCATACTATCTGCATACAAGTTTCTCCAAAATTAGTCTATTTTCTATAAAAAAAATAGATTCATCTCAATATGAGCTCCACATAAAAAGTTATGCCCAAAATACTATAGACTGGTCCAGCTGCAGGGGCATATTCAAATCATCTATATTAAAGCCTAATTTTGAGAATCTTAAGGACTGAATTGTGTAATACCCTTACTATAACAAAGTCATGCTGATTTAAGTAATTAAAAATAAATTTTTTTCCATAATCTTATACTGAACCATCATTAATATCCACGAACTACAATTCTTTTCAAGCATGGTTGACTACGATTATATTAACCGATTCATCTAAAACTGTTCAATTTACTATTTATTGATAAAAATTTTGACAATATAACAACTTAAGATTTGTCTGCCTAACCTGTAAGGCAAATAATTCGACAGCCCCTTAGGGGCACGGTAATTTATAAACCATACAAACATTTATCCACCATCATCATCATTAATTGCCATTTCATATCACAAGTCATATATACATATACATAATTATACTATTCAAATACAAATCAACTTTAACTTTCAGAATTGGCTAAATATATACATGGCATACAAAAAAAAAATTCAACTATTCTTTCTTCTTTAAAATTAAGCTCTAGTGTGTACTTTGCTCCACCTAGGCTTCAGAATCTATACGCAATAAATACTACATGGTAAGCATTAAATATGCTCAGCGATGACTATAAATTCATGAATTTTCAAAACATGCGCAAATACATTATACATGCAAAACTTATTAATTATTCAATAAAACAAAATTATCATGGCACTTAATATTTTATGCTATTAAATACCATTGCTATGGTAAAATTCCATTTAATTCTTAATTTTTCAATCAATTACAAAATTGTCATTTATACACTTTAATTAATATTTTGCCACTAGTTCACTTATTTTCATTCTAAATTTATTATTTGACATACAAATTGCCAATTAGTCCCTATTTTATCATTTTCATGTAAAATTTCATTTTGATCCTTCAAAATTATAAAAGTTCAATTTTAATCAAATCATTCACTACTTTATCATTTTTACCTGCTAAATTTTTTATTTGGATAAATTACCATTTTGGTCCTAAACTTTTTATTTTCTTTCATATAGATTATTTTTCACTCAAATTCTTATTTTTACTTCACTTTTTGCATTTTTAAGTAATTTTTACCATTATGCCCTTAATATAATCCCGGCAGAAATCTTCAGACCAGATATATAGGATACAAATCTGAAATAGACTCCAATTGAACTAAAATTTTTTATGAAAGCTTAATTTATTATTTTAAGAATTATGAAATTGATTTTGAGTGAATTTGAGCTTGGATTGAGTGAATCAAATCTGAAATAGACTCCAATTGAGCTAAAATTTTTTATGAAAGCTTAATTTATTATTTTAAGAATTATGAAATTGATTTTGAGTTTGAGCTTGGAAAGAGAGAAAAATAAATTAGAGTGAATTAATTGGATTTAAAAATCAAATTAGGCTTATATAACCCAGTCCCTTTGGTTGAACCAAACCTAGCACAAACCAGTCTTATAAAAAGACAAAAAAATTATAATTTTTCAGAGAATTCACCTAGCTTCTCCCTCTCTCCCATTTCTTCTTCTTGGCCAAATCGACCATTCCACCTTTCAAGAATTTTTTTATTTTCTCTCTCTAAATCTTTCACCAAATTCCACTCTCTCAAGCAAATCAAGGCTTTTCTTTCACATGGTTATCTTATCTAAGCTCAATTTTGATTGATTAAAGTGAAAAATTAAGATTTATCAAGTTATGTATCAAAATAAGGTATGGGAAATCAAGCTCTATAATTTAATTTAAAGTTTTATATAGATAGATTAAGGTATGTAGAGCTCATTTGTGATGTTAGATTTAACTTTGGAGCAAAGAAAATGATGGTTTTATACATTTAAATATTTGGCCACTTATGATTTTTAAAGGAAATGATGATGATTTATGAAGTAAAGCTAAGGACAAAAAGATTAAAGTATGGAGGAAAAGAATCTAAGGTAAGTGGATACAATATACCCTAATTTCCATTGATTTGATTTGATTTATGGTTATGTGTGTTATGCATATATATGATTAATGCGTGAATAATTGAAATAATTGCTATAGAAATGATTAAAAGGATTAAAAATGATATTTTGAATGATTAAATATAGAAGAAAATAAGTTTAAGTGGATAAACTTACTATGGCCAAATGATGTGTTTAGGAATGTCTTATGATTTTGTGATTTTTATGTTAATTAAGTATGGATCTATGATAATGAACATAAAAGTGAGTGATTAAGTAATTAAATTGTTATAAAGATGATTAAAATAGATTATATTATATTAAACCAGATGGGTATTAAGAATAAATTAGGAAACATGCCAAATATTAATGAATAATAAATGCATGTTAATAGTGTTTAACATAAGATGAAATGAAAATAATGAAAAGAATGGAAAACAATATAGTTAAAGTGATAAAAGCCATAACTAAAAGAAATTGAAAGTTTAAGGGCAAATTATAATTTTGCAAAATATTAAGGAAAAAGAATAAAATGGTAATTCAGTTGTTTTAAGGATTAAATTGTAGTTCCATAAAAGTATAATGAAATAAAAAAATATAGAGTATAGAACCGATGGCAATTTTGCAAATTAGAGTGAACTATAGGGATAAAAATTGTAAAGTAATGAAGTTCAGGGACTGAACAGTAACTTTTCCTTATATAAAATTTCACTACAAGAAAATATCAAAATAAAAACGGAAAAATAGCAACGGAATGAATTCTATTGCTAAATTAGCAACGAAATACCAATTTCGTTGCTAAAATTGGGTGAAGTTTTAGGGATTTAGTAACGGAATACAAAATGGTTATATTTCATTGCTAAAAAGGGAGGGAGATTTTAGCGCTAACAAATAGCAACGAAAATTAGCAACGAAATAAAATTTTCGTTCCTAAATATGGCGGCAAAAAATTTTGGTCTTAAATTTAGCAACGGAAATTAAATTTCGTTGCTAAAATAGCAACAAAATTTAAGTTCCGTTGCTAAATATGGCAACAGAAAAATTTTGGATGAAATTTAGCAACGGAGTATAATTTATGTTGCTAAAACAGCAACGAATCTAAATTCTGTTGCTAAATATAGTGGCATGTAATAATGAGAAAATTTTGGGATGAAATTTAGCAATGGAAATAAATTCCATTGCTAAAATAGCAACGGAATCTAATTTTCGTTGCTAAATATGGCTGCAGAAAAAAAATTGGATGAAATTTAGCAACAGAATCTAAATTTCATTGCTAAAATAGCAACGGAATCTAAATTCTGTTGCTAAATATAGCGGCATTTAATAGCGGGAAAATTTTGGGATGAAATTTAGCAACGAAAATAAATTCCATTGCTAAAATAGCAACAAAATCTAATTTCCTTTGCTAAATATGGCTGCAGAAAAAATTATGGATGAAATTTAGCAACGAAATAAATTTCGTTGCTAAAATAGCAACGAAAACTAATTTCCGTTGCTAAATTTGAAATCGTTGTTATAATAGCAACGGAATTAAATTCCGTTGCTAAAAAATAATATATATAGGAAAAAACCTTATTTCTTTCATTTCTATTCTTCTCTTCACGATCTATCATAGTTCTTCTTCTCTCCACACTCAGCCCTTCCTTCTCTCTCTTTCTTGCTAGCTGGTCAGGTAGCTGGCGGTTTCTAAGGTACCAATCCTACTCAGTTTATTTGGTTTTTCTTATTTGTTTTCTCTTGCATTCTCTTGCTTGATCTGATTTCAGGGTTTTGATTTTGTGATTTCTTGAGGTAATATGACAACCATGAGGAGCTTTTTTGCTTAGATTTTTAACGATCTTGCTCAGGTTTGAATCGAGTTGAGAGATCTGAGATTTGGATTTTTTTTTCATTTTTCTACTCTTATGTTTCTCAGTTCCCCAAACATTGCATGCGAGTTCTGCTTCGATAAAATTCCTGGTCTTGTATTGATTTTAATGTGGTTGATAAAATGCCTCAACAAGGCTAACTTTCAGTCTTTGCAGCCTACGTGATTTATAATCATCACTATCTTACTTGTTCAAGTAAATTAGAGAGTGGGTGGATTTTTTCCATTTCTTGTTATTTATATTGTTAAGAGGCTTATAAGGATTTATTAATTCTTTACTAAAATTTGTTTCTTTTCTCATTGTCAACAAGGTTTTACTTATTTGATTCTCAATTTTTTGGTGGTGAAGAGTTCTCTTAAAAGCAATCATGGATGGTAAGTGAATGCTCATCCCTCAGTTTGTCAACTGTCAACTGATTAGTGCAATTTTTTTCTCCAAGACATGTTCTTGAAGATGTGGAACTGTGGGCTAAGTCCAAATTTTTAAAACCTACACCGTGTATTTAATTAGGTTCTTACTCAGTCATTAAGATTAACAAAATAGGCTGTTAATTTGGTTTCTTGAGTTTGATAAACGATGTTGTCCTTTTGATATATTTTTGCCATTTAGATAAATGAGTTTTCTTTGAAAGATTCAGCTTTCGTTATTTACATATAATGTTCAACAAAATAGGTTGTGGATGATGTTAAAAAGTTTTTGAATTTAGAATTTATTTTTGGTATATATCAATCCCAATCCTTCATGAATACAATTAGAAACATTGAATTTGAACAATTATTATTAATTGAGGATATCTTTTAGGATACTTTGCATTTTTTTTTCTTTTTATATGAGTTGTTGTCATCATTATTGGAAGATAATTAGGAAGGAAAACATTGGTAGATGGCTGCCATAGGTGAAAATATTGATAGCTCTTGCAATTTTAACATGAATAAATTGAAAAATTGGATGGCATATGCGAACTGGGGTATTTCCCTTCAATAGTAGTTGATGAATTAGTATACTAATAGTTGGTGCAAACGTGAATAATTATATATATTGATATTGTAATATCTTTTCCATCCTACCTGTTGCATAGCCATGACATTTGGTTTTGAGTTTTTATCCTTTATATAGGTCAAAGAACCAGGATATCTCTCATTATATGATTTCTACTTTCTAATTCTACAATTATTCTTCTTTCCAGAGTCCTATGATGCCCTTGACCCAACAAAAATATCACAATCAAGTGGGATGTCATTAATTGGACACCTGATGTGCTGGAGTTTAACGGTTACATGCATCGCATACATGAGCGGAATTTTAAAATTTTTTAACCATTAGATCTGATCTTGCCATGAATACACAATATAATTATATGAGAATAAGAAAAATCACCTTTGATTTTGTTGAATAGTTGATTTTACTTCACACCGGGTTGTCGCAAACCACAGTATCCAAAATCGAACACCTCCAATGAGTAATCCACACTAAAGAAGGATAAATTGAACCAAAAAATTGGTATCAAACTACGGCTGGCCAAAATTCCAAGAAGCTAGCTTGGAGGTGGTGCAAAAGAGAGAGAGAGGATAAGAGAAAAGGTCTTTCCTTTTTGTTTAATCACTTAACCCTAATTCCTTATTAGTTGGCCTTTTATAGTTAAGTTAAAATTCCAACTCCTTAATGAGATTGGGATCTTTAAAATTGCTGGAGAATTATTAATTGGGCCTCTGGAATTAATTATAATCATTTGGGCTTAATTAAATCCAATTTAAACCTTTTCATAAAGAACTATGCATAAAACCCACAAACTAGGCCCTTTGTGCAACTAATTGGATTTAAATACCCAAATGGATTCCAAATCCAACCAAATTAAATATGTGAGTTCCATAACACTTATGTAACATATATAAATTAATTTGGTGCAAGAAAAAGACCTCTAAGGCCTTCTGTATGGAGTTGACGTGTGGCCCTCTACAGAAGGGCTTCCACACCAGCTCCATTCCTCTGGCCCCTTCATAACTCCTCCAATGGACTTATTAATTAATATATTAATCCTATAATACTTATAGTAGTCCTATAACACTTATAAGACAATAATAATTAATCATAAAATACATTATTTCAATTAGGTCCAACTTATAGAACATTTCTCAAAAGTTCCGTGAACAATTTTACGTGAACATAATTAATTAAACTCTTTAATTAATTATTATCTTATTCACTTCTCTACCCTCATAATAATATCAAATATTATTATCCTTGTCATTTTACCATTTTATCCTTTTTCTCTATATGTGTGTGACCTATTGGGTTCCTGTCCATGTTGGTAGTATAATATGTAATTGTGAGTTCTATTCAAAACTCACATGATTTAAACTCCTTTAAATCATTTTATCAATCCCTATTGATATTTTATACATCATTATACAAGTCATGATTGGCCTTTAGTTAGGCATCATGACTACCCAAATGTCAGAAAAGTCATGTGGTTTGACTATACCCTTCCATAGAAACAGTTACCGTGTAATTACTCCTTTCATCACTCTTATCTCAATTAGATTCTGAGTATGGATTTCTGTCAACTCATATAAATCTAATTATGTATGTTCTATTAATTTAACCATTGTTCCCAAAATGCCCTCCATTGATCTCTATCCATCTTGGCATTTTACTCTAGCCAGAGATTCTCTGAACAAGGTAATCATAGAATCATGCGAGATAACTTCCCTTATTAAATCTGGGATGGTGAATCCTTTGTCAATCACTCAACTATCTTCAAGTAGGTTATGATATACCCAATCTCCTAACTATGTTCACTCCTAGTTGGAAGTAATCAGTTATGGAGTCAAAGTATACCACTTGCTACTTAAGATAACTTTGGTGATCTCAAGTCTAAGGATACTTGCACAGCCGCTGTGAAGAGATTCCTCACTGACATAGATTTAATATTCATGTGAGGATTCTCTTTGCAAGTCTCCAATGAACTTGTTCTTCTAACAAGCATCCACATGTTAGCTTTGATTATCTTCCATAATCACAGTTATGAGAACCACTGCTTAAACCATTCAAGAAGCATAACATGTGCTAGTCTGTCTGAATTAAGAATGTCCTATCTTGTTAATTCTATGACTAGGGATATTTAGATATTAACACATTTGCATGCAATAGACATCTAACATTATGAACACCTTCATGATTGCCTTTGCACTGTGTTTATAATATCTAGGACTTCATTTATTAATTTAAGATTTACAAACTCATGTATTTAAACATAGCATTAATAAATGAATGATGCCTTTTATTAAGAATATAAATTTTATACATATGAAAAACATCCCTATTACATGGGCTCTAGGGCATACTCTCTAACATGATGGCTATGTTGTAAGTATTAGTTAATATATATGTTGTATTAATGGTAATAATTTACCTTTTGCACAAGGAAAAAGGTGTGATAGTAGGCAGGTTTTGACTTTTCATTACATATATTCTTAACATAAATTTGTGGAACTCCATTGTTTGCATTACCTATGTCCAGTCTCATTATTTATCATTATTTCTGCTGTTATTCGTCCAACATATATGTTTTTTTCTTGTTAATGCATAGGTAGAATAAATTGGTCAGTGTATTCATTTGAGCAATATTTAGGCCATAGTTTTGGTATATAAAAGATAGTGGTTAGAATTTTCCATAGATTTAATTAAAAATTAAAAATTAAAAATAATTATATTTAAATTTATTATTAAATTATGTGATTAAGATATGGATTCCTTTCACTTGAACTAGGGAAAGAAAATAATTTATATGAGTGAAAACAAGAAAAGACCAAATGTCCCTGAAAAACCCTAAAAACTTTAAACTGAAAAGCGACAACCTAAATGTCATTTTTTGGGCCCGAAAAATGCCGTTATGGGAGCTTTGCTTTATAATAAATGATCGTCTCGAAATGAACTTTCCGAAAACATATTATAGCGAAAGTTATGACCAAAATAGTCTGTACCGTAAAAATAATCCATTTAGCCTTTATGTTAGATTTCTTCATTTCTTCTCAAATTCTAATTTAATTTAGGGTTTTTATTATCTATATTTCTAATGATAATTTGTTGATAATTATTGATTTTATCCATAATCTATTGAATTATATGTGTTTGTTGACAGAAAATTTTAGTGTTTTTTTATGCCAAGTTATGTTGCTAATTTAACACATGGGTTAATAACAAAAAGTTGGGTTTGTAGCTTATAAAAAAACAAATTTGACTTTTGGTTGCTAAAATTAGCAACGGAATTTTTTTCCATTGCTAAAATTAGCAACGGAATATAATTTTTGTTGCTAATTTTAGCAATGGAATTTCATTTTCAGTTGCTAAAAATTACCAATTCACCGAAAATGAGTTGGTTGAATTTAGTAATGGAAATGAAATTCCGTTGCTAAAAAATAGCAACCGCCGGATTAACATTGCTAATTTTCGTTGCTATTTTTTATTAGCAACGAAAAATATCAATTTTCGTTGCTAATTTTTCGTTGCTAAATTGCATTTTTCTTGTAGTGGTTTAAGCATGAAAAAAGAAAGAAACAATGATAATCTTGTACACAAAAATACATATGGAGGACAAAATCATAATTTAAGGGGTTGCAGGGGATTAAATAGAAATTAAGTCATATTAAGGATTAGAATTTAAAATATTAATAAATAAAGTTAAATGACATGAAAATATTAATAGCAATAAGGATCTAAGTTAGTAAGATAATGAATAACTGTATAATAATATTGTAATGAGTTTTGTGTAAAAGAATAAAAAGAGTAGGGACCGAAAGAAAATGTAAATAGACTAAAAAGTAAATAAGTAAATTTGCAAAGATTGAAATTAAAGTTGCGGACGAACAAAAATAAAGATAACAAATGAGAAAATGAACCCTTATAAGATGGGTAATGGCCTAAAATGAATTTGAATATGAAAAGAAGTGTCCATAAATTTATTTAGAATTTATGAAATTTATATAAATATTTTTGAGAAGGAAATTGTATTATATTTAAAATGAAATTGTTGAATTATGGTGGAATAATTCATAAAATAAGAGAAAATGGTGAATTATAATGAGATAATTCATAATATGTGTGAGGCCCTAGCCCTAATAATATCATGGTAAATTAATGGGAATTAAGGTTAAATAAGACAAAATTAGATTATTTTGCATTATTAAAGTTAAGTCCAAGGAGGGGTATTTTGGTAATTGTGCACATATGTTATAGAGTATAGTTAAAATATTAAGGAAGGATGCAATTGAACTAAATTAGAATTTTGGGGTTAAATGTAAATAAATATAAGTTTTTTAGGGTTAAAATGAATAAGGGCAATTTTGGAAAGAGAATTTGGGATATTTACCCCCACTCACTCATTTAAGGCTTCTTAGAGAAGGAGGAAATTAGTTTTAGGGCAGAGAAGATCTCTCTTTCTCTCTCTGGTTATAGAGTGAAGAACTGAAAGCTTAGGGTTCTTGGGGTTAGCATCAAAAGGTAATGTCTCATGCTCTTACACTACAAAAAAATTGCAAATTAGCGACGGAAAATTCCGTTGCTAAATACCAATTTTTCGTCGCTAATTAAAATTAGCGATGCCGCGACGAACAGTCGCTAATATATTAGCGACGGATTTCAAATTCAGTCCCTAATTTAGCGACAAAATATTTCGTCGCAAATTTTTTTTTCGTCGCTAATTTATATTCCTAATTAGTCGCTGAATTATAATAATAATATTTAGCGACTAAATTTTCCGTTGCTAAATAAAAACTTAGTGTAAAATATAGCGACGAAATATCTGTCGCTAATTTGGTCGCTAATTATTTCTGAAATTATAAATTTTACATATTAGCGACAGTTTTTCTGTCGCAAATCCGTCGCTAAATTATTAATTGAATTTTTCTTTTGCTGTATTTTAAAATTTTAATCCTGTATACAAAGGTCGTTATTTATTTATTTTCAACCTATAAACAGCAATGATCTCATAGATATAAATATATATTGATTCCAAATCAAAATGTGTTACAAAATACACATATATAGATAATAATTTGAAACATTACATAATATTATCCTTAATCTGTCATGAAACAATAAAATAACAAATATTATTGAAAATAATTGCAATGGAAAGTTACAAATTAGAACCCGAAAAGAACAATATATCATTTCTTACCCCATCTAAATTCCTTATGTCCTTCATTGCTCCATCTGGATCAATAAGGGCCTTAACAACTGGACTCAAGGCAAGTGCCAGAGCATTTCTTGCTTTATCATATGTCTGCAGTTTAACAACAATGAAGAGAGAATGAAACAGAAGATTGCAATGAAAAAAGAAATCAGGCACTAATTCAAACACTGTAATTAGAAAAAGAAAGTGAAAAAACAATTTTCATTTTTGCACTTTTCGCTATTGATGCAAAGTTGAAAGCCAAAACTATGATCTGTAGGCTGCAATTTATTATGTGGACATATCAGTATGTATAAGTTACCAATGCATGGGTGATAGAGTCAAATGAATAAGCAACATATAGCTCAGCCTTAATGGCAAGAACTAGCAAGAGATTGGGAAAAAATTGATGATATTGATAGCAATACAGCAATTATCATGTGAGTAATGGCCAAGAAGGAGATGTTTATGCCAGTTACTTGGTATGAGCTAAGCTAAAGGATAGAAATATTTAGCATCTGGTGGATGTTGGTACATTGATAATTAAGTGAATACTAGAGTCAACCAAATCCCAACCTAGTAGAGGTCGCAGTACAAAAGGACATATTGATAAAAATTAAGGACAGTCTGGATATAGGCAGAATTACCTTAAGCTGATTTGTAGACAAAAATGCTTGAATCCCATGCAAAGGAGCTCCAATTGGAAACCTGAAATCAAGCTCTGCAATAAAATGAAACTTATTCAGCAATTTAACAATACTAAAACATAATTTGACTATGAGAAAAGGAGAGAATAAAAGAGAGAATGCTTTTAAATCAATAAGGAGAAAATATCTCAAGCAATGGCACAAAAATATTGTAAAACATAATGTAATCATATAACAAAATCAAGAATTAAACCATACCACCAACATCACCCCCCTTGTTCACAAATGTGTGAGTATGATCCTTCACAAGTAGATTCTTATCCGCACTTACCTACATTCATGCAGATATTTGAGAAAGAGGAATATTATACACCATATAAATCCCAACAAATAAAGAAAGATATCAAAATTTCAATAATCGATAAAGGATGGGACCTTATCAAACATGAACTCTCAGAAGAAAATGTTATAGAATGACATCAGAGGAACTCCTGATTCAACACATCAACTATTCATAGATAGAAACAAATATATATTTTTTTTTGCAAATCAGATAAAAGAGACAATTAGCCAACAAGACATGGAAAGATAATCCAGTTATATTATGACAGTAATTTATCCAATAGTCTTTATAACACATATTACACAATAAGCAAAACTACCATGCCCATACACTATTATACACACACACACACACAGAGCAGCAGCATATCGTCATATTAGGCAGCATTAAACAAATAATTTAGAAAAGGTTCACAAGCACAATAAGGAATAAATTAAGTGCCTCAGCTCCTAACTGCAGCAGGTCAATCAGGATAACAAAGTCACAAATTTCTCATCTTATATCATGACAACATGGCACTTTCATCAGCTGTCTAAGTGGAAAACGAGAAAAAATCCTTGATTCATATATATCCACCTGAGAAAAAACAAACAAACAAACAAAAATTTTCATGCTCAAATTACTGAACTGGACCAACTTCTGAGTAGAATTAAATTATGAAAGCAGATTTTAATGCTGGCTTGTAAGAAATGGGAAATGCTTAAATATGTTTTTGCTATGTATTGTAAGAACTCTAATTTAATTTCAATAAATCAAGATTACAGATTTAGAAAGAAAGAAAGAAGAGATAATCGCTAATATTAGAAGGCCATAGAGAGCAAGCTGAACAACACCTCATGGCCTTGATCCAAAAGCTCCACTGCAGTTGACATTCCCGCCAGTCCAGCACCAATAATGTCTAAAACTACTATACTAGACATATTTCTTACGTAATTGGAAACCTTCCAGAATGTTTTACACTTTCAGCGACTAGGAGACATTAAACAAAAAGACTAAACTAACAGCCAAAGTATGCCTTAAAATTGATCATAATCTAGTGAATTTTTTTATTTATATTAGGTCTTGAAACAAAAAGTCTATGTGAATGATAACAAGCTTAAAAGCACACAAGAAAAGAACATCAAACTAAGGAGCATTCCTTTTAGTATCAGTAGAAAAAGTCAGGAAGTCCACAAATTAAGAGCCCCAGCTGAGTGCATTTTATTAAACTAGAGAAAGAATGAGTAATTGTTTCCTTGATGACCGTTTCATTGATATTGCAAGCAAAGAAATTCCACGAATTCACTTACCAAATGGAGTTAATTTTTTTCTGCATTCTGTCCTCTTTCCTTCGGTCCCTGTGCTCGCCGGAGCTTTGCCGGAACACCACCGGCATGGGAACCAAAAACATCGGGAGGTAGCCGGCGTTGAGAGGAGACCCACGGAGGTGGTCACGCGCTTCAAAGCCTCATCGTTCGATCGGAATCTACTCAAGAATCGTGAACTTCTCCTTTCTCCGATCTACTCATTTCCGACGAGTAAGGAGGACCTTCTCGCCGTCGAGACTTCTCCGATGTTGGGCATATTACCATTCGCCGTCACTGGTCGCCGGAATGAGGAAAGACAAACTTCAACCAAGGGAGAGATCAAGGGGAAAAGCCATACCGGTGGGGAGAGACGAAGACGGCAAGGTGACTGACACCGGTGGGAACGCGTCGGCGTTAGGAATCGCCGGTAGGTGGCATCGCCGGTTCTCCCCTGGTCTCCGCCCCTCTCTCTCTCCCATCCCGATTCTTCCTCTCTCCTGCGCCCCTCTTTCTTCTTCTTTCTTTTTTTATTTTTTGTTTTTGTACTTTACCCGAAAATTCTAGGGACCCTTAGAATTGAACCTCACTTATTCTTATTATTAACAACTAATTTAATTACTTTACTTTATTTATTAGTATTATCAATATTATTATTGTTATTCTTATTTTTAACCATTTGTTTTTTTATTTTTTATTTTTTTGGATCGTTTCTGAAATCGGATCGATCCAACCATACTATTCGGGTCTTTATGATTGGGGACGTTACAACAACTCTATATGTTCCTCCTTCATCTGTACCCTCCATTTGTCTCGCTGTTCTTACTAGAATTAAATATAAAATGTAAAAATTAAATAATTTAAAAAACAAAAATTGATTTAGAACTTCAAAAATTTTCAAATTGGAGAAATGGATCGGTAAAAATTAAACATCAACAAGCAAAAAAATTAACAAACAAAATGAAAAATACAAAATTTTAATCGAAACTATGAAAAATTGAACATCATCAATATAAACCCAGGAAAATAAAACATAACCTCTACATACACCGCTACCAAATTAACAAACCCAAACAAAAATGTGCTCAAAAGCTAAACACCTAATCTTCACCGTCCAAAATTAACAATAAGGAGTTTTGAATGTACTCACCAAAAGTCAAGCCAATCTAACGGTTAATAATTTTTCGATCGTCTTCGTATACAAAACTGATCATTACGTAAAAAATCCAGAAAATAGACTTTTTTTGCAACAAAAACTAAACTTACATACCTTAAAAACTAATCTTCACCGTTCAAAATTAACAACAAGGAGTTTTGAACGTACTCACCTTTGGTGGACTTTTGGACATAATAGAGAAGTATAAAATCCTTTATAATTTTTCCTCAAATTATGCAAAAACTTCCCTTTTTCCTTGAGAAATCTGAACCTTCTTATTCATCCCCATTCTATTGTTTTCTCCTCACTTCTTCTTTCTCCCATCAAATCTTAAGCCCTAATTTCCCTCAAATGCACAAAAATACAACCTTTTTGACATAAAAAAACAATTGTAGCAAGAAAGAGCTCGAAAACCAAGTATTTTTAAAAAGAGAAAGGTAACTTAATTAGGTGAGTTCATAGGTTTTAACAGAATTAGTTGGGAATTTTGTTATAGGCTTATAGAGCATGATTATTATAGTTGATTTGTAGCTTTTATTTAATTGAATTCATGGCATAAACTCATTAATTTTCTCTTTTTAATTTTAGCCTAAAGAGGATTTTCAAGAAAAGGAGAAAACCAAGGAAGGCAAAGGGAAAAATAAGGAATAATAGAGGTATTTCAAGCCACCTAAAGTTTAGTGGATACAAATTATACTTAATTTTATCTATTTCATTAAATTTAACCTAGAAATTACATTATGTAACTATGCATAATTGAGTAAAATTATGAAAAAAATTAATATAACTTTATAAAATGATGAATTAACATGATATAAATACAAATAAATAAAGAAAACAACTTGAAAAATGGAAGATTCTATAGTGGTTGAATTATGTACCAAAATTTAACTTAATGGAATTTGATGTTTAATGATGTATTTAATAAGAATTAACTAAAATAATGCATAAAAAATGCAATGAAAATATTTATAATGAAAAATAGCAAATTTATATAATTATGTGCAAGTGTACATAATGATAAAAGTATGAGTAACTTAAGAATTTTAATGTAAATAAAGTATATTTCACCATATCAATGATTAAAAGTGGTATAGAAATATGTATGACGTGTAAATGGAAGATAAAACATAATGTATGTGTAATGATACTAAATGGCCGAATGGTAGGTGTAATGATAATGACATAATTTAATTATTTTCTTATGGTATTGAGTATAAATATGAAAAATCAATAGTCATAAGCTTAATTAGTTGCTAAACAAATTCATAATATTGATGGTGTAATGTAAATAACGTGAATAATGGTATGAAAATATAATGTAGTATGGAAAATAACATTGCCCTTAAAGCAATGTTTAATTCAGGATCATAAGATAAAATGGCTAGCCATAGGGACATATATATCGCAGTGCCACTATGAGATTACTATGAGTTCACCATGATATATGATTAATAGACATTGAGATATAGTCTACTCATTATATGCTGGCGTAATTGGTATTGCATCTCATATGCGATTCTTCCAATCCATTAGCATCATCAGAGTCCTCATCTCCGATTTGAGGATTTCCATTGGTTGCTATTATGGAAAAAATCATAATTTTACGAGAAAATATGGATAAAAGAGTAAATATGGTATAAAGATGTAAATGTAAATAAATAAGAAATAACATGAAAAATAAGATTAATATGATAAAAATGGTAAAAAGATTATTATATAATAAACTAGGGGTGAAACCGTAGTTTGGAACGAAAAATGTGATTAGAAAGGTTAAAATAGTCAAATAGACTTAAAAGGGCAAAATCATAAATAATAAAAAGTTTAGGGACTAAAATACAATTTGCCACCTCAAGGATATGTATAGGGACTAAAATGTAAATTTACCAAATAATGAGAATCAAAAGTCAAAATAAGTTAAATTAGTCATAATTAGAGTTAATTAAGACCAAATAAGGTAAAAAGAAATTATAAGGACCTAATGGTAATTTTTTACTTAAGTAAAGAAATAAGTAAAATTAAATAATAAAAATATTTATTAGGGAAAATAAAAGAAAATTATGGCATTAATATAGTAAATTACAAATTAATTAATTAAAAATAATAACTAAGGACGAAATGGTAATTTTACTTAAATCAATTTATTAGGTGAAATTTTGTGTAGTTGTATCCACCACTAAGCATAGTGCTTGCCTTGTTTTGACTATATGCAATGATAGGTAAATTGAAGCCGAATGAAGGAAAGCAAGATGGCATGTACATGTGAAGTTTTTGGGACATAGCTTATGTAGTTGCACGCTTAGAAGTAATAAAGACTTATTGTATAAATGTAATATGGCATGCAATGGTATTTAAATTGTTAGTGAACTTCATGACCTATATGTGTAATGTGAGATGCATGTTGTGTGATTGTGATGTGGATCGATTTTAAAAATGTTATGATTATGATGGGAGTATTGGAGGTGGAGGATATTATTTGGGAGTGTTATTTTGGCTAATTGCAGGTTTGGGTAGCATGAATTATAAATTATCATATTGCCGAAATGTATACCAAATGAATAGGAATTTAGCAATGTAAAAACAAAGTTAGAAATAGAATGGTAATTTAATGGACAATTAATAACCAATCAATAAATAAGTTAGGTCAATTGATTATACGATATAATAATAATATTTTATAATACACGAAAATATGAATAATCATAGGGTGCCACAAATATCCCTTATTCTCGAGATATGAAATGGCTTTACCATAATTGTCATCTTCCTAAGGGGAAGCTAAACTCATTTTAGGTTAAGGAGTTCTTTTAATATGGGTAACAATAAAATGAGTACGCATTTAACATGCTTGAAATATAGGCTCAATGGGTTGACAAGTAATTATAAAATCGGGGTAGAGAAAGTCATTTAGAGAGTTGTAGAAAGAGTGGATACCTAAATAATTTTTTAGGTACTATCACATCCCAAGATCGGTTTGAGGGGGTAATTAGAGAGCTTCAAGTGTTGTTAATGAGTTTTACCTGATCCCCTAATTTGAAAATAGTTTTTCTCTATTTATATTTTATAAAACAGGCCCAAAGTAGTCAACATTTGGAAATTGCATGGTATATGCTAAGGCTTTTATGTAGTTTAGTATATAAAGCTAAAACATGAATAACTCTTGTTTAGCTCATATTTGGATAAGATACAAATTTCTAAAATTGAGGTCATTTAGTAGCTGAGAATTACTTGGATGAAATAGAATTCAAAATTGAAAGCAAATTAATAAGAAGCAATGATGTCAAAAGTTTGGACATTGCTTAACAAGATAAATTAAATTAAGAGATCAATTATTTTAATTAAGAATGCTCATTGTATTTCAAAAATGATCGGTAGTGATCTTTGAATCTCCAGGATTTGTAATTAGTGTGTTGTACATAAAGAAATAGGAGAATTTTTAAATTAAGATTGCAGTACTAGAGTATGCCTTTATCATTCCTAAAGAGTTATATGTATAGAGATATATACAAAAAACTTGTATGTGAATAAAGGATTATGTGTGCCAACATAAGCAGAAAATATTTATAAAATGCATGTAAAGAAGACTGTGCATATGCAAAAATCTATATGAATTAGGGCATTTCTGTCAACAAGAATGCTTATAGAAATGCAAAAATGCAAGAAATGGATAATGTATGCATGAAAAGCAAAAATGCATGGCCTACACCATAAGTGGTATGGGACTTCGTTTCAGATGGGATTGGGCTGATAGCCTATATGCATCTTCCTTGGAACTCCTGGTCTTTAGGCAAGCTTCTTCTTATTATATGTCTTAGTTTTTTTTGTTTGCCTACTTTTATTATATTCAGAGGAATTTTTTCGTTATATTTTGGCCAAAGATAACTAGCCCTTTTATGGACTGCACCTACCTTTTGATGCCCCCAGTCATATAGAAAAGGGTTGTCTTGATGAAAATAAATTACAAGAACAATAGTAGAAAAAGTCCTCATTATATGAAGTGTAAGGTCCCAAAGTATATATTGGAAAAAATATATAAATTTAATCAAGATGTGATTGGTATTAACGCAAAAGTGAAGGAAAATTTTGTAATTTGTTGTATTAGGATGAATATGCATTGCTAGAAAGTAAGAAGGATTTGAATGAAAATTTTGTTATAATTTCGTATCAAGTGAGAAAATTTGTAAAAGAAGAGGGAGCAAAGTGTAGTTTTTAATAACTACACAAGTGGTCCAATGAAGATCAAGTATGTATTTTATTCTAGAAAAATAGAGAAGAAGCAAGAAGGAAAAGGGAAAAAATTTGCCTTTTTCCTAGAGATGGTCAACCACTTTTTGGCCAAAAACATCCAACCATCTCTCTCTACTTTCTTTATGCCATCTCCTTACTTTAAGCTACTATAAAAAAGGTGTGTGTGTTTAAGTAACTTTCAACATATTAAGGTAAGTAAAGTATGGTTTTATGAGAAAGGAAACTCCTTTCTTGTTCTTTTTTTCTTTATAATATAAGTTTGTTATTGTAAGTTGTAATTGAGTAAAGTTTGATCATAGTGACTGAAAGAACCAACAAGAGTAAAGGAAAGGAAAAATAAGAGCTCTAGGGAATTAAAGTTGGCCAACTTTTGAGGTATGGGAGTTTATATTATTATTTTATGTTTTTTAATTGAATTAAGTTGCTACATGTATTGTAGATGATCTATAGATGATGTCTAAGTAAATAAATGATTTTATAGTGCATGATAAATATGATTTGTGCCTTAGAAAGTGTTAAAGTGAAAATTTATTTAAGATTCACTTCACCCAGTTTTGGTGTAAATGGCATAAGTCCCTTTATAGATGTTTTATTAATATGATTCTAGTCGAAAACGAAAGATATGACATATATCTAGAACTTAGTAGAAGATCCCAAAACCTGAATTGGCCTTTAAAGTTTCATAATTGAGGTTGAAGTTGATAGACCTTTGCTATTTTGTCATCCAAAATAGTCTGTAATGTTTTATTAAGATCATGAGCTTTAAAGGTCCAAATTGAGTGATTTTTAATTTTTTAGAAACTATAAACATAGTGGAATAATTGTTTAGAAGACATTTTTGCTCAAAATTCCATTTTACAGGTCAAAGAGTGTTTACAAATCGAGACTGGGAATCTACCTATGGGCATAATAGACCTCATGGTTAGTAGGTATGATCTACTGACCGTGATATAGCATAAATTTAGTCCAAAACTGAAGTGACATCTATGTCACGGTCAATAAGTATGAGCTATTGATCGTGACCCCCCTATAACCTTAGGTCACAATCACTATCTATTTATGATGCTCGTGAACCTCCCCTACCTCTTTCAAAATTTGATTTTAAGGTCCCAAATTGTTACCAAAGCATACCTTGACCTCCCTAAACATTATTAGAGCTTGTTAAACCTAAAAAAATAAGAGTAATAAGTAACATAAAATGAATATAAAGCATAATGAATTAGTGATGTAAAGTTAAATATCAAGCCCTAATGCATAAGAACTTGTATAATTAATGAACATAAATAAACATGAATAGGTATATTAATTAGCCATGTTATGTATTATTGGATGAGTGATGAGCATGATGTATTATATCCTTAGTGTACTTGGATATGAATGACATGAGGTATTAAAATAGTTGCATGCTCTATTAAATGTGTTGAACCTATGATTCTAAATGTGACAAGTATGATGTTCTTGAGTGATAAGTGACTCATTAAAGCCTGAATTCCACATAGTAGTGGATAGATAGACATGCCTATAAAAGAGATAGTGATCGCCACTACAAGTGTTATCACCAGAAGGTGACTAAAGTAGTGTTTTGATACCTTTTGGTATCAAGTGACTCGAGACTATTATGCCTCGCCCATTTGATGCTACTTGCTAGTATCAAGTGTTTGTACCGTATCAACCATTAGTGGAAGTTCAAGCAATGAAAGTGATTTAGTTAACAATTATTCTTAAATGATTTGATAGTGTAAATGCCTTTGTATTTCAGTGAAAAGTTAGTGCTTCTTAGTGATATTATTAGTGTGAGTGATAAATTGTATTATAATATTTCTTAATGCATGGACTATTGTTATAAATGTGTTTATATTGTGACCTGAAATGGCACACTACAAAAAAAATGCAGAATAGCGATGACAAAACTGATAACTTTTAGTTGCTAAATCAATTTAGCGACAATTTAACGACGACTTTCATTTTAAAAACAAAAGTTATTGTAGCAGAATCTAGCTACAACAAGAAGTCGTCGCCAAATTTTAGCAACGACAGATTGTTATCGCTAAATATTTGTTGCCATTTTGTTACAATAATGCTCACGCAAACTTTTGCGACAATAGTATTTTCATCACAATATTGCTACGATATTGTTCATGCAAAATTTTGCGATGACAATATTTCATCGCAACATTGCTACGATATTGTTCACACAAAATTTTGCGATGATAGTATTTTTGTAGCAATATTGTAGGACATTGTTCATGCAAAATTTTGCGATGACAGTATGTTCGTCACAACATTGCTACGACATTGTTCACGCAAAATTTTGCGATGACAGTATTTTTGTCGCAATATTGCTACGACATTGTTGACGCTAAATAACACTATTCAAACATGTTAATCCTCGCTAAATTAAAATTATTTTTTTTATTTTTAAATTAATATAAAAATTTCATCATTTAAATGATAAGCCACATATGACAAATTTATATTTATGTACTATATTTAATACAAAAATATATATATATTAATGAAAATATTGTTATTTACAAATGGATATCATCGTTAATTGTATATCTAAAATAATACACGCATATACAACAATAAAAAATGTCACCCAAAATGTCATACTATATACTTATAACTATAATGTAAATAGATACATTTGCTCCTAAATCTATTGCTGAAAAAAGTTGTTGCATCTCCATCTATTGCTGGATTTGTCTGACCTGCTGATCCATCTCTTGTTCATGCCCAATACAAATCTCAACTTAAAACACAATCCGCTTAGTGGGCAAATATTGCAAGTGCAAGCTATGAGAAACAAATAGAAAATTAATACAAAAACCCACTAAAAACACAAGTAGTGGATCATCTTTTTCGAGATTTCTAGGAATAATCGCATGAATATGGAATGAGAATGATAAGAAAGTCTAGTATAATATGCTACCTTGTGTCAAAATCAATTAAGATTTCTAAATAATATGCTAAAAGTATGCAACCTGCGTTAGGTGGCGGTTAATGGGTAACATGCATAAACTTTAATACCAAACCCAGCAAATGGGTTAATTAGAAATTACCATGACTTGACCACCATATATTCTCGAACCAAATGAAGCTTTTAGAATCAAATAGGAAATAATTATGACCTGGGGAATATACTTGATAACTGTCATCAAAATTGGAATTGAACTGCAAAAAGAATAATGTAACAAAGTATTAAAAAAAATCAGCCACTGAGCCATAAGTGAATTTCAATGCATGGCAAACACAGTAAACAAACAAATAATGCTGACACAAGCTTTGAGCTGTGAAATTATTATAGAAAGATCACTGCATACAAATTAGTCCGAATTATATTCCTATACAGGTTAAAATCATTTTAGGTCTCTATTAGAAATAGTTGATCATAATATCCTTAAACAAGGAACCCAAAGCAACATGAGCCCTAGAAATAATGATCTTAATATCAAATATAGTAATGGAAAAAAATCATACAAGCAAAACACAAAGATTAGATGCAAATAATAACAGTATTTTACTTTTATTTTCCATCCAGATGCAATGGAATTAGAAACAAAAAGTTATGAATTCCTCCTTATATTTGGTCAAATTGTTTGACCAAATATATACATTGGTAATAAAAGGAAAAATGCCAAAGTTATGTTGAGATAAAACTGCACAGAAATTAAAAAGAAATATAACAGAGAATTATATATGCTTTATGCACTTTGGTAGCATAATATCTCAGGGAAAAGAAATTTTGTAAAATTTTTGGAAAGTATCAAAATACCAATTAAATTATAAGTATTCATATTTCTGATTTTCCCATTCATAATCATGCATTGCAAAGAAGAAGCTTAATTATGTCCAAAGATTAACATAAAGAACAGCTAAAAAAAAGATAGTTAGTACAAGGATACCAAAAGAATTACACAGTTAATACAAATTGGAAGTGGATTTACCAAAAGCCACAAGCTTATCTTTGTAGTTGTGTAGATTGCAATATCCATCGATGAGATCGCCGCTAGAAATAGAAACTAAAGTAACATCTTATTTTAGACAATAAGAATCCCATCATCGTTGATTCGATTTGCATTATACTCACCATCATACATGAGAGAACACAATAAGTTAGTCATAATAGAGAAAATTATAGTTTTATTTATGATTAGATAATGGACCCTTTGCCTCGTAAAAGAAAGAATTATGTAAAGGCAAAGCAATGACAACCACACTCGAATTAAATTAAGTTATTAGAATAACTTAATTTTATAAAAAAGACTTTAATAATTAACAAAATTACCATTTTTTTTAATTTCAAGTGCTCCATTTTATTTTTTTATGATTAAAACTAAATTTTTTATTTTTTTAAAAATATTGTTTCATAATAAATAAAAGTAAACATATAGTATATTTGTGTTTTAAAATCTTAAATAGGCATTTAAAGTTGGATAAATTTGAATAATGAGAATGAACATTTAAAGTGGGACAAATTAGTGCAATCTGGTTTGAGTTCAAACATCCATTTCACATATGACTATGACTTTGACATAATGCTTAATTTACCTTTTTATTTTGGTCTATTTACAAATAAATGTCTACTTTAAAAAAATCATATTTGAATATATCTTCCAAATACCCCTTTTATACAATCAATATTAGTTTGATTTTTAAACTACAACTAATAATCAAAATTACTAGTTCCAAACAATATACCCATTAATTTTTTAATAGTACATTAAATTAATTCTCTCCTTTTTAAGGAAAAATTCATAAAAATATTGGATAACAAATAAATTTATTTAACTTTGACCCAATAAAAAATGAATGCTTATTTGTAAATGTATAAAATAGTATAGAGTAAATGATTATTTATCATATACTATATAAACTTATTAATTTGTGCATGTAAGCGAAAATTAAATGACATCATATATCATCTATGTTAACAAAGCATTCATATATAAGCTAACTTAATGCAGTAAACTAAACAAAAGATTAGATAAATCAGCCGAGAAGTTTAGAAGGACCAATACAGGCAATATATGGAACCACATCTGAAACCGAATATATGCAAAATTGATTATTTATCTAACATTTCTATTTAAATCTATCTCTTAGATCATTTATAGTGACTCAAAATTTTATAATCAAGTCATTTAACTTGCATTATGGAGATTAGATTTAAGCTGTATCAGAATTTAGAATAGAAATCGTGATTCATGAATTAAGAAAAATTACCTAGAATGCAACTTATCCATAGCCTTCTGGTAATAGGATAATGCTTCATTAAGCTTTCCAGAATCCATCAAAGAGTTACCATATTTTAAGTTCTACAAAATAGAGTGATCTAAATTAGGGAAAATGCTATGGACATAGTAGTCTTCCAATAGATGTATAATGATGAGCATTACATAGAAAAAACAGCAAGCTATTATTATGATTAAGAGCAAAAAGCATAGAAACCAAAGCATTGTACTAAACACGACTTTCTGTCTTCAATTCTTTTTGTAATATACTTCCATTCTTTCACACATACTCTTTACACGGAAAATATGGAAATAGAACTTCTATTTTTCTCTGATATTTCTTCGAATGCTATCTGTGCTAAAGTTTTCTAAAACAAACTTACTTCAAAGTTTTTAATTTCCAACACCGATTAAGTCCATTTAATCTGATTGTTTTCTGAAACAAACTTCATTGGCAACAACACTTGGAGGATGAACAAATAGCTTAATGGTTACATCAATATAGAAAGAATATGAAATAACAAAATAGAATGATATTTATATACCGACTTGGAAATATTTCCAGGCCTAGGAAAGACACCCCATGTAGAGACCTTTGGCTTGTAAAAATCTAGATTGTCTTCTTGTTTTAGCTTAGGCATGGAAACCATTTTGTCACTGAACTTGCTAGTGTCTACAACTATTATCTCCACCTCAGGCAAGTCCCCTTCTGGAAAAGGGTCTATTGGCGGAGACAATTCGGGTAGGAGTCCTTTGCCCGTCTTCTTATCTACAAAGTCAAGTCCCATGAAATCAATGCTTGAAACTGAAAGCTTTTCTTTCTTACTTACATTTTTATTTACCACTAAGTCACTGCCTAAATTTGCTTTATCTCTGCCTTTGAATCCTAAAAAAAAAATTCATGCACACATGTCAATAGACACTAGAATTTGCATATACTTCATCTTAGCAATTAATCCTCCAAATTATATCTTTTGCAATTGGTGCAATAACATGTATTAAATATTAAAAACTATATATATAGCTTTGCCAAACTTTAATCGTTCAGACCGGATAAAACTACAAATGGTTTAGTTATACTATAGATCTAAGAAGCATATGAGAATGGCTTCCATTCCCTAGCATTCCATTTGCATACCTAGGAGAAAAAAATGGGAAATGAATACACATAACAAGGTCACTGCCATACCGACATTTACAAACTTTTATTGGAGTGTAAGGTTTTGTCATGGATTTTCTTAATCGGCCATGTCTAATTAACACAAACTAATTTAATTACTTCAACTAAGCATTGTTAAACTGGCAAAAGTGCACCTGATGAACTAAAATTAGGTAAAAGTTCCTTAATTTGTCAAAGAAGGTACCTGCATTTGTTTCAGTTTCTGCATAACCCTGACATGAAGCAAAACAAGCCCTTAAATTCCAATGATACAAGTAAATTTGGGAAACAAGAAGTAGCATTTTTTCTTCAGTATTAACCAATATTTATGCACTCAAAAACCAAGGAAAAGGGGGATAAAGAGAGCCCGTAATAGTGTGTGTAAAATCTTCAGCTTTGAGAAAATAGAAAACCCTATTTTGGGTCAAACAAGATGCATGACACAGCAGTATAGGAAATGGATAAGAATGTTGCCTAAGAGGAAATATTTTCTAAGACCTATGTCAAATTCTAGTTGGCCAAAATTATCTGTAGAAGCCAAAAACCTCATCATATATTCTGACAACCCACAGCTCAAGAAGCAGTCAAACACACTCAATGTACTACCATAAAAATACTTAATGTACTACCATAAAAATACTTCTCTCACAACTTTCAATAATGTCCTGACACGTCACTCTATGTACAGCACTAACAACTGCAGTTTGCGAAATTCACTCTTTCTGTAAATTCTACAAAATGACAATGAAGGAAATTTGATTTGCTTGTTTGATTATTTCAGACAATCAGAATGAAAATTGTCATCCAAACTAAAATACAAGATACGTAGTTGTAAGATATTGACAGCAAAGACACATTTGATCCAATGTAAAAGAGCAGAAACATTTTCATACTTGTAATCCATTATTCTGACAACCGATGGATTTGCATCTGGGGATAATATCACCTACAATAAAATATCCATGTCTCATAAGCTCAAAGAAGGAAAAATGAAATAGAATAAAAAGTCATCATACTTAGGAATGCAATTTGCATTAGAGAGCTATAGAAGCTGTGTTGGTCCAATTTATTAAATTAAGGATGATTTCTCAAGGGGGGAAAAATTCTTTGAATTTTAAAATTTTGGAAAACTCAATTAGCTAAGAGCGAGAATTCTTCTCAATTGCACCTGTAACCATCAAAGTCGAAAATAACACTTAAACAAAAGAAATTAATGACTAAACAAGCATGCAAGATATATAATGACCTAGAATGCCTAGAATTTTGCTACTTCTAGCATGCATATCCATATCACACTTGCTAGTGCCTTGAGGCTAAATTAAAAGCAGAGGATCAAAATGTATTGGACAAATTGGTTGGGTATATAATGACAAACTAGAAAATGCAATATAAACCAGCAAAAAAAACCGCAATAGTATATACATTGAGTTTGAAAAGCCAACTCGTTCTTGCAAAACATACCAAATCAAGTTCAGCGTCTTCAACCATTCAGATTTCCTCGTTTTTAGGTACTATTCCAACCTATAAAAATGCAAGAAGTCAAATTACCCAACTAATCAAATAGAAAACGAAAGCAATTAGAAATAAATAGTGTACCACTCCAATTTCAATTTATTTAAAACACCATTTCGCTACCTGAGATACAAAACAGAAACAAAGTCCAACACTCACTAACCATATATTGCTGCTCATCAATAACCTCACAGTAGACGACCTATAAAACAAAACTCATTCACCAATTTAGTTTAGAAAATATTACAATCGCATAAAACAAGCAACCAGTAAAAAACAAAAAAATTCAGCCAGTAAAAAATGTGGCTAGGTGAGAGAAAAGTAGAGGAGACAAGGAAGGAAAAAAAAGAATCGACCTGCACAATTTAGGGTAATGAACAATTTTGGGTCTTTTGCTGAAGAAAGGAAGAAAGAATTAAATGGCTCAAACCCATAAAAATATAAAAAACCCAGATATGGGTTTGACAAAAAGAGAGGAAAATGAAATATCTTACTGCAGTTCTTCAATTCTCTAATTGAATTTTGAAGTAAAATGGGAGAGAGGGAGGGGGGTAAGAGGGCAGCGGCAAAGATTTTGGGATTTAGAAAAAACGAACTCGCCAACACTTTTATTATCCCACTAAAAAATTTTAGGTATTTAGCTGCAACATATTTGTTGCAAAATTGGCTACAACATTTTTCCAAGCAAAATTGGTAATAATATTTTTCCAAGCTAATATTATGAGAACTATATTCTCTCAATTTAATTATTTTATTATATAACTTATAATAATTGATCATAAAATATATTATTGAATATAAATATAATAATTAATTTAATTTAGTTAGTTAAATTTATTAAAATAAATAATTTAATTAAATAAAAATGAAATTTAAATATTAAAAATTAAAATTATATAAAAATAGTTAAACGTAAAATATGAAATATGATGTACTAATTTTTTTAAACTAATTAAAATAATAATTTTAATTCATTTTAATTCTCAATATAATTATATCAATATTTTTTTAATTACCTATAACATTGTTGTCGCTAATTTAACTACAACGACGTTGTCACTAATTTAGCTACAACATTATTGTCGCCAATAGAGGGATATGAAGAGAATAGTATTTTGCAAAATTGACGACAACATTGTTGTCGCTAATTTAGCTACAACATTGTTGTCGCTAATAGAGAGATATAAAGAGAATAGTATTTTGCAAAATTGGCGACAACATTGTTGTCGCTAATTTAGCTACAACATTGTTGTCGCTAATGGAGAGATATAAAGAGAATAGTATTTTGCAAAATTGGCGACAACATTGTTGTCGCTAATTTAGCTACAACATTATTATCGCCAATATAGAGATATGAAGATAATAGTATTTTGCAAAATTGGAGAAAAAATTATTGTCGCTAATTTACCTACAACATTGTTGTCGCCAATAAAGGAATATGAAGATAATAGTATTTTGCAAAATTGGCGACAACAATAGCTACAACGGTGTTGTCGCTAATTTAGCTACAACATTGTTGTCGCCAATAAAGGAATATGAAGAGAATAGTATTTTGCAAAATTGGTGACAACATTGTTGTCGCTAATTTAGCTACAACATTGTTGTCGCCAATAGAGGGATATAAAGAGAATAGTATTGTGCAAAATTGGCGACAACATTGTTGTCGCTAATTTAGCTACAACAATGTTGTCGCTAATTTAGCTACAACATTGTTGTCGCCAATAATGGGATATGAAGAGAAATGTATTTTGCAAAATTAGCGCAACACAATTAGCTACAACGGTGTTGTCGCTAATTTAGCTACAACATTGTTGGTTCTAATAAAGGGATATGAAGAGAATAGTATTTTGCAAAATTGGCGAGAACATTGTTGTCGCAAATTTAGCTACAACGATGTTGTCGCTAATTTAGCTACAACATTGTTGTCACCAATAGAGGGATATGAAGAGAATAGTATTTTCCAAAATTATCGATAACATTGTTGTTGCCCATTAGCTACAACGGTGTTGTTGCTAATTTAGCTACAACATTATTGTCGCCAATAAAGAGATAGGAAGAGAATAGTATTTTGCAAAATTGGCGACAATATTATTGTCGCTAATTAGCTACAATGATGTTGTCGCTAATTTAACTACAACACTGTTGTCGCTAATTAGCTACAACATTATTTTCGCCAATAGAGGGATATGAAGAGAATAGTATTTTGCAAAATTGGCAACAACATTTTTGTCGCCAATTAGCTACAATGGTGTTGTCGCTAAATTAGGTACAAAATTGTTGTCGCTAAATATGCTTTTGTTGTCGTAAATGTTTGTGCCTAAATTTTGGTGCCTGATATTAGCAACAATAACAATTTGTTGTCGCTAATTTGTCGCAATATTTGTTTTCCCACCAAATCTTTCAATATTTGCGACGAAAGTCATTTTTTATCTCAATTTTGTCGCTATATTGTGAATTTAGAAACGAATTTTATTGTTGTCACAAATTTTCATCGCTATTCTGTATTTTTTTTATAGTGACATGCTATTGTGTTATTTGTATTTGAAACTTCGATAAGAAGTCAATTGCATTATTTTTACTTCCCACTAAGCCATTGCTCAGCATGGGTATTTCTCCTATGTAGGTACACAAAGGTGAAGTATAAATATCAATTTAAAGTCAACATCTGTAGGCCATTAGAGAGAATAGCAAATGAAGATTAAATTTTTAATGTAAAATTATTTATATATGTTGCTTAATGTAAAAGATTAGGAACCTATGTAATAAACAAAATTTGTAATTATACTTTAAGTATATTAAATTTATACATATATATGTATACTTGTATAGGTAATTTAATAAAATAATGGGCAAATAAAAGGTTATAAGAATGAGCATTATATTATGGTGTCAAAGCATAGGTTTAGGCAATTGTGGTTGATAAAGTGTTAGAGAATAGATTAAACATGTGTATCTATGTTAATGTTGTGGCCTTAATGCAGATGTTGTCTTGTCTAAAGTAAAGATGGAATTGGATCATAATGAAAGTATTAATAGATGAAATTGTAAATCTAGTGTTAGTGCAAAGGCTAGTGCAAATATTCTTATTTTCGATAGATAGTAGAGTACTGAAGCCCTTATATAACACTGATATGATTAAGATAGGGTATGGTGTTTTGTGTACTTATCAGCAACTCCTTAATGGTGTGGACAATTGATTACACATGTCATAGCATGGGATTGGGCAAATGATTATGGTACATAAAAGCATATATTTGCATCCTATTGCATGCAAGAAATCATCATTCTTTCATAGCATAGTATTTGCATCATTTGACAAGATATGAAATCATCAAGTTATATGCATGGCCTTGACTTGGAAAGAAACTGAAAATATATACATTGATTGAAGTAATGATATGATAGCAAAGATAAAGCAAGGAATAAGAGACACAAGGAGAGATAGTATTGAATAGAGTTTGATTGAGATAGAGTTATAAGAATGCAAGTGATGAGATTTGGCAAATGACACAGAAGGAATTTCGAGGATAAATTTCTTTAAGGAAGAGAGAATTGTAAGGTCCCAAAGTGTATATTGGAAATAAAAATTTGTAAATGTAATCAGGATGTGATTTGTATTAATGCAAAAATGAAAGGCAATTTCATAATTTGTTATATTGGGATGAATATAGATTTCTAATAAAGTAAGAAGGATTTTATTAAAAATTTTGTTATAACTTCATGTCAAGTATGAGAATTTGCAAAATAAGAGGGAACAAAGTGTAACTTCTAATAATTATACAAGTGATCCAATGAAGATCAAGTATGTTTTTTATTCTAGAAAAATAGAGAAGAAGCAAGAAAGAAAAAGGAAAATTTTGCTTTTTACCTAGAGATGATTGACTACTTCTTGGCCAAAAATTTTCAGCCATCTCTCGCTACTTTCTTTATGCCATCTTCTTGCTTCATGCTACTATAAAAAAGGTGTGTTTGTTTAAGTGACTTTTAACATATCATGGTATGTAAAGCATGGTTTTATGAGAAAGGAAACTCCTTTATTCTTTTTCCATTCTTTAGAATATGATTTTTTTTATTGTAAGTGGTAATTGAGTAAATTTTGATCATAGTGGCTGGAAGAACTAGCAAGAGTAAAATAAAAGAGAAAGAAGAGCTCTAGGGAATTAACGTTGGCCAACTTTTGAGGTATGAAAGTTTATGTTATTATTCTATTTGTTTTTAATTGAATTAAGTTGCTACATGTTTATAGATGATTTGTAGTTGATGTTTGAGTGAAGAAATTATTTTATAGTGTATGGGAAAGATGATTTGTGCCTTATAACGTGTTAAAGTGAAAATCTATTTAAGATTCACTTGAACCAATTTCAGTGCAAAGGGCATAACTCCCCAATAGATGTCTAATTAATATCATTCTTGATGGAAATGAAATATAAGACATTGATCTACAACTTTGTAGAAGATTCCAAAGCCTGAATTTACCTCTAAAGTGTTGGAAATTGAGCTTGAAGTTGATAGACCTTTGTTATTTTTTCATTTGAAACATACTGTAATGTTTTATTGATATATTGAGATTTACATATCAGAATCGAATGATTTGTTTATGTTTTGGAAGCTATAGACAGTGGGACAACTTTATAAAAGGAAATTTAGCTAAAATGCCATTTTAAAGGTAAAAAAGTGTTTACAAATCAAGATTGAAAATCTACCTCTAGGCAAAATAGACCTCATGGTTAGCAAGCATGACCTACTAACCATGACATAGCCCAAATTTAGTCTAAAACTGAAGTGACATCTATGTCACAGTAAGTAGGTATGAGCTACTAATCGTGATCCCCTATAACCTTAGGTAATAATCAATACCTATTTAGTGATGATCATGACCCTCCCTTGCCTCTTTATAAATTTGATTTTAAGGTCCCAAATTGTTACAAAAGCACACTCAGACTTGCCTAAACTTTATTAAATCATGTTAAACATAAAATAATAAGGGACATAAAATGAATATAAAACATAATGAATTAGTGAAGTAAAGTTAAATACCAAGCCCTAATGCAAAAAAATTTGTATAATTAATGAACATGAATAGTTGTGTTAATTAGCCATGTTATGTATTATTAGATGAATGATGAGAGTGATGTAATGTATCTTTCATGTACTTGGATATGATGACATGAGATATTGAAATAGTTGCATGTTCTATTAAATGTGCTAAACCTATGATTCTAAATGTGATAAGTATGATGTTCTTAAGTGATTAGTGACTTGTTAAAGCTTGAATTTCCCATAATAGTGGATAGATAGGCATACCTATAAAAGAGATAGTGATCATAGTTGTAAGTGTTGTCACCAAAAGGTGACTAGTGTAGTATTTTGATATCTTTCGGTATCAAGTGACTCGAGACTATTATGTCTCTCTTGTTCGATACTGCTTGCTAGTATCAAGTGTTTGTACCTGTATCCACCATTAATGGAAGTTCACGCAATGAAAGTGATTTAGTTAACAATTATTGATAAATGATTTAATAGTGTAAATGCCTTTGCATTTCAGTGAAATGTTATTCTTAGTGATATTATTAGTGTGAGTGATAAATGGTATTATAATGTTTCTTAATGCATGGACTATTGTTATGAATGCTTTTATATTGTAACCTGAAAAGGCATGTTATTATGTTATTTGTATTTGAGATTTCGATAAGAAGTCAGTTGATTATTTTTACTCTATATTGAGCCATTGCTCAAATGGGTGTTCTTCCCATGTAGGTACACAAGGTTGAAGTATAAGTGCCAATTTCAAGTTAACATCTAAGGCCGCTAGAGAGAATAGCAAATGCAGATTAATTTTTTTGTTTGGAGTTATTTATATATTACTTAATGTAAAAGATTGGGAAACTATGTAATAAACAAAATTGTAATTCTACTTTTTGTATATTAAATGTATACATATATATGTATGCTTGTATAGGTAATATAATAAATTAATGGGAAAATAAAAGGTTATAAGAGCGAGCGTTACATGAAGTGCTACCGTTACTACCTCAGAATTAAACTCACTTTACCCTATGTCTCTATACATGCCATAGTTTCTCTTGATAAGTTAGCATATGTTTATGATTAACTTATGCATGCATTCTTATCTTTATACACCATTTAGCAGTAGCAATAATTATGTCTAGACATAAGACAAAAATGTACAAATCTTAATTTAATCATAAGAGGTGACACCATTTAAGCATCTAACTCCTTTTGTCAGATAGCCCTTATGGGTTTTCTTAGAATTTCAAATGGGCTAGTTTAGGTAATTTAGGCTTGATGTTTACGCTTGTTCATTTACTTAAGTGAGTTGGGCATTCTATTTAGGTTTGCCTTTAGGAAAGATAAGAATGCGCTGTTAGAGAGTATGCCCTAGAGCCCATATAATAGGGATGTTTTTCATATGTATGAAATTTATATTCTTAATAAAAGGCATCATTCATTTGTTAATGCTATGTTTGAATACATGAGTTTGTAAATCTTAAATTAATAAATGAAGTCCTAGATATTATAAACACAGTGCAAAGGCAATCATGAAGGTGTTCATGATGTGAGATGTCTATCGCATGCAAATGTGTTAATATCTAAATATCCCTAGTCATAGAATTAACAAGATAGGACATTGTTAATTCGGATAGACTAGCACATGTTATGCTTCTTGAATGGTTCAAGCAGAGGTTCTCATAACTGTGAATATGGATGATAATCAAAGCTAACATGTGGATGCTTGTTAGAAGAACAAGTTCATTGGAGACCTACAAAGAGAATCCTCACATGGATATTAAATCTATGTCAGTGAGGAATCTCTTCATAGCGGTTGTGCAAGTATCCTTAGACTTGAGATCACCAAAGTTATCTTAAGTAGCAAGTGGTACACTTTGACTCCATAACTAATTACTTCCAACTGGGAGTGAACATAGTTAGGAGATTGGGTATATCATGACCTACTTGAAGATAGTTGAGTGATTGACAAAGGATTCACCATCCTAGATTTAACAAGGGAAGTTATCTCGCATGATTCTATAATTGCCTTGCTCAGAGAATCTCTGGCCAGAGTAATATGCCGAGATGCATGGAGATCCATGAAGGGCATTTTGGGAACAATGGTTAAATTAATAGAACATACGTAATTAGATTTATATGAGTTGACAGAAATCCATACTCAGAATCTAATTGAGATAAGAGTGGTGAAAGGAGTAATTGCACGGTAACTGTTTCTATGGAAGGGTACAGTCAAACCACATGACTTTCCTGACATTTGGGTAGTCATGATGCCTAGCTAGAGGCCAATCATGACTTGTATAATGATGTATCAAAATATCAATAGAGATTGATAAAATGATTTAAAGGAGTTTGAATCATATGAGTTTTGAGAAAAACTTACAATTACATATTATACTGCCAACATGAACAGGAACCCAATAGGTCACACACATATAGAGAAAAGGGTAAAATGGTAAAATGACAAGGATAATAATATTTAATATTATTATTAAGGTAGAGAAGAGAATAGGATAATAATTAATTAAAGAGTTTAATTAATTATGATCAAATAAAATTATCCGTGGAACTTTTGAGAAATGTTCTGCAAAATTGGACCTAATTAAAATAATGTATTTCATGATTAATTATTATTGTCTTATAAGTATTGTAGGACTACTATAAGTATTATAGGACTGGTATAATAATTAATAAGTCCATTGGAGCAATTATTAAGGGCCAGAGGAATGAAGTAGTTGGCGGAAGCCCTTCTATAAGGCCCACACGTCTACCTCAGAACAGAAGGCCTTAATGGCCTATTTAATGGACCAAATTAATTTATATATGTTACATAAGTGTTATGGAACCCACATATTTAATTTGGTTGGATTTGGAATCCATTTGGGTATTTAAATCCAATTAGATGCACAAAGGGCCTAGTTTGTGGATTTTATGCATGGTCTTTTATGAAAAGATTTAATTTTGATTTAATTAATCCCAAATGATTATAATTAATTCCAGAGGCCCAATTAATAATTCTCCAGCAATTTTAAAGAGCCCAATCTCATTAAGGAGTTGGAATTTTAACCTAACTATAAAAGGCCAACTAATGAGAATTAGGGTTAAGTGATTAAAACAAAAAGAAAGTCTTTTCTCTTAATCTCTCTCTCCCTTTTTGCGCCACTTCCATTGCTAGCCTCTTGGATTTTGGCCACCCCTTGTATTACGCCAATTTGTTGGTTCAATTTACCCCTCTCTAGTGTGGATTACTCATTGGAGGTGTTCGATTTTGGACACTGTGGTTTGCGACAACCCGGTGCGAAGTAAAATCAATTGTTCAACAAAAATCAAAGGTGATTTTTCTTATTCTCATATAGTTATATTGTGTATTCATAGCAAGATCAGATCTAATGGTTAAAAAATTTTAAAATTCTGCTCATGTATGTGATGCATGTAACCGTTAAAATCCAACATGCGCTACAACATTTTTGTCATTTCTTGCGATGCCATTATAGGTTTATATAAAGATTTTATTTATTTCATTATCTCAAGACTTACTTTAAGAGCCAAAGGATGCACTTAGAATGTCTTTAATTTTGAGATTGAATGAAAACTTGATTTTATTGAATTAATGTTTAGAAATGAGCTGTGATTTCTCACATATAAGAAAAGCTCATACTATTAACATGTCTAGAGAAATGTATGCATTAGTTTAGGAACATATTTTTCACCATCAAAAAGTGGATTACATTACATATTTTCCTACTACAGGTATAGTTAGTAAAAACTCTTTCAACATCTTAAGTTCTTTTTTTAGGTGGTACCTCCAAGATTGGTGATGATAGTTTACAACCCTCTAATTGCTTATTATTTGAAATGAGTAGGTAATGGCTACATATTTACAGGCCATATGTATTTCGAAGCACATACCATTTTGGAGAACCCGAGTCAATCACAAACTTCGATAATAGTAAGACATTGTAGCTTTGCTTTTCTTATTCCTTTTATCTGGGTTAATAATTTGATTATTATCAATAAGGTTCTTGATTCAACTTTTATGATTTTGAAATTATCCATTGAATGGAAAATGTGTTGGTGAGAAGCACATAATTGAATTATCCTATGACCTAGCAAGCCTTGATTTCTAACTGGTTTAGGGAATAAGGGATGTAGCTTCCTTATTTAATTAATTTCTCAAAAATCAAAGATAAAAGTATTTTTAAATTAGAATAATACATTTGAGCTTCTTCAGTAGCTGACGCTTCCCTTATCTTTGATACGCTAAGGCTACTATTTGTACCAACCATTTTATCAGCCCTAATAATGCCATAATTTCATTGATTGTTTGTTGTAACCCTTAATGCCCTATTTGCTCACTCTCTTAGCTAGATATTCCCACTAAGCTCAGTGGTAATGCATTTAAGATATTTCCAGTCCTTTAGGCCCTTCATTTCTAGCCTTTTCACCATTGGTAGCTCAGGCTGGGTGATAGAAATAAAACTCGAGTTAGCTATCAAGCCGTCAATGAAATTCCTTTCCAAGTCATTAAATATTTTTTTCAAGGTGGTTATGAGCTCAATCACTACTGACACAGCTCTCTTCTCCAGGCTCTTAAGCCTTTCATCCAAGTTATGTGGATTGGTAGTATTAGTAGACCCTATTAGATCAAACATCTCTACCTTTTTTGCTTATCGCCTAACTCTTTTTGGAATATTTGTTTTTCAAGTCTCTTTGACCCACTTTTGAGCCTTAGTGCTCTAAGAATTTCCAATAAGGCCATCACCAAAACCTTAAGAGCAATTAGGTACGTGATTTAGGATTACTACAAAATTAAAGAGTTAGAATGATATCTGAGATACACATAATACATAGATATGTTAAGTATACATATAATGCATGGCATATGTGTGATCCATGGTGTATGAATTACTTATATATTGTATGGGACACAACTGTTAACATGAAACATAATGATGTGTGATATATAAGTGATGCATGAACATGACATGCGTATAATGCATGGGAAGAATTCTCTAGAAAAGCAGAATGTGCAAACTGAAAAAATCTAATGTAGAATATGCATTTTCATAGCACACAAAACAAAGCATACTCATTTTATTGGTAAAGAGAACGTACTCATAAAATGCACATATTTCACATTATTATATTATTATGTTATTTGCACATAAAATTGAATGCAGGCTCATACATATTTTTATTTGGTTGAAAATTATGTACACATAATGAGATGTACATAAATAAAAAATCTATAAACACAACATGTATATTTTATTATTTGTTATTTTATAAAGATACATACACATGTATATGGCAACGATAAACACATGCGAAAGAAACGAGAATTCTCCAAACCTTATTGCTCCCCCATAGGAGATCGTGCGATCTCTTCCCTAGGCAGGATTAGCTCTTTGCTTAATGGAAAACTCAATGGACACATATGGTAAATGATGGAAAACCAGTTGCATAACCTCTCTTTAATTAAGGTGTATGCAAATGGATTTTGGCCATTATCGATTTAAACAATCCAAGTAAACTAAAATGTGCCCACTGAGGCATGAAGCCTTTGATGAACAAACATTTGAATATATTTAGCTTTAATTAATACATAAAGGCCCACATCACAAGTAATGTACTATGGCATATACCCCTAGTGAAGGTATCTATCCCATTACATGGGTTTTTGGTTTTGCGATATAGCTTTATGACTGCCCAAGCATGATGCCTACTAATGGGTCTAGCTCATCATGATCATAATGACTGATTGGTTCACAATTTGATATGCAAAAAAGGCATAAGGCTTGGGTTAGTTTTTGTCCTTAACACTTACCAACATTAAGTGAACATAAAGTTCTTCTTTGGAAATACATCAAGTTAAATAAGGGATGCCTAAGTTAATTCTAAAGCTCTAACATGAATGTAATGCAATTTTTTGAAAAAAGAAAAATTTTATTAATCTTAAACCCATTTATTTTAAATTAACCAAAGGTACTTTCAAAGTAAAATCTCATAAGTCCCTAATGGAATCACCACTGTGATGTGTGCTAAACTCCTAATTGGTATCTGACTAGTTTTCGAAAGTCCACTTTTAAGATATAATCCCAAATAAAGGTTTATTTACCTTATGAAGGCCTATCGCTAAATAACTAATAGGTAATCAACCATAATTTCCAAGTTTTATATCTCAAAAAGGCATGAGATAGCTTCTTAGGACACCCCCAATCCATTGGTGGTGATCAACCTATAAAAGGCTTTTATTGGGCACCATAAGGCAGGTATAATGTATTCACCACACAATAAAACATTAGGAAATGAGTTCTAACCTTATAAAGCAAAAATAAGAGAAAAGTTTGGGACCTCCCTCTTATTCATATCTTTGTTTGGTGTTATCTAAATGGGTTTTAAAGATTAATTATTTTATCTCTTTTATCACATGAGTTATCATGCTAGAAAAATAAAAGGCACACTTAAACACTTTTGAAGGCCGTAAATCAAGCCATAATAAAGGCATGGCATAGAAAGCATTCAAAGAATATAAGAATAAATGTAAAAAATAAAATCATGCATATATTGGGGACTTAATTGAGTTTATTTACATGAAAGCATTGGTCATCGCATGTATATTTACAAAAGATAGAGTTTTGAGTGTATTTTGGATAAAAAAAATGAGGCCATTAAGCTCATTCGACTTTAAAAGAACTATATTGGTAAATTTTAAGGTAAAAGAATCCTTTATATTTATACAGAAAAATTTTAATTTTTACAAGTTATTTCGGGCATGAAAAATAGGACATTGATCCTCTTTTAAAGAAAAGTCCCACTCAAACTTGTATAAAATCATTAAATGAGTTTTTAAGTTAGCGCTTGAAAAAATCATTAATTATTACATGCAAAATTACATAGAAAGCCAAAATTAAATTAAAAATTTACAAATAACAATGACTTATTTGTCATGTCCATCAAATGCCTCGACCAGTGCAGTGAAAAAGAATGACAGATATAAGGGTTAGAAGTAAATAAATAAATGATAGTACATATATACGACTGATATATTAATTTATTAAGAAAATTAAATACCAAAAATTATTAAAATAAAAATAAATAAATGCAGTCGTACATATATACACAGATGAGTATATATATAACCGTACATTTATTTATCAAAATAAAGTAAAGGAAATGAAATAAAATAAAGTATAGTAAAATAAATAAAATAAAATAACTTAAAATAAAAAATAAAATAAAATAAAATTAGGTACAAAGAAAGTAAATATATAATAATAATAATAATAATAATAATAATAATAATAATAATAATAATAATAATAATATATGTATATACATAATAATATGTAGTAGTATATATATATCTATAATAATATGTATAATAATAAGTAAAATGAAATAGCAATTATTTTAATAATAATAAAATAATAAAAAAGCAACTATAAATTAATAGTAGAAATAAGTAATAAAAGAAATAATAAGAATACAACAACAACAACAACAACAACAACAACAACAATAATAATAATAATAATAATAATAATAATAATAATAATTATTATTATTATTATTATTATTATTATTATTATTATTATCAATAATAATAGTAGTGGTGGTGGTGGTTGTGGTAGTAGTAGTACCAGTAGTAATTATAAAATGAAATTACAATAATAGAATTAAAAAATAGTAAAACATAAGTAATTAAAAGTAAAATACACATCCTTAAAAAATGTAAATAATAGTATTAGCAAATAAATATTTATAATAATATTAATAATAAAAATAAAAAATAATATTAATAATCATTTTAGGACCAAATAATAAGAATGTAATCAAAAAGTAGGAAACAAGAACAAAACAATGAAAATTAGAAGATATGCGGCAATTTACGTAATCAAAGATGGCTAGGCAAATATACATAGGGATAAAATCAAAAATTACCAGCAATTTATCATCAGAAATATAGATAATAAAAGCCCTAAATTAAATTAGAATTTGAGAAGAAATAAAGAAATCTAACATAAAGGCTAAATGGATTATTTTTACGGTACAGACTATTTTGGTCATAACTTTTGCTACAAGTGTCAGATTTCTTATTATAATATGTTTTCAGCAAGCTTGTTTCGAGACAATCATTTACTACTAAGCAAAGCTCCTGTAACGGCATTTGTCGGGCCCAAAAAATGATGTTTAGATTGTCATTTTTCAGTTTAAAGTTTTCAGGGTTTTTCAGGACATTTGATCTTTTCTTGTTTTCACTCATATAAATTATTTTCTTTCCCTAATTCAAGTGAAATGAATCCATATCTTAATCACATAATTTAATAATAAATTTAAATATAATTATTTTTTATTTATTATTTTTAATTAAATCTATGGAAAATCCTAATCACTATCTTTTATATACCAAAACTATGGACAATTCCATATCACAAAACATAATCTTTGGCAATACCCAATATGCATGAAGCCACAAAATGCTTGGAAAGTACTGTAATTACCTATTTTAATTATAATAATATTTAAAGATATTTTTTCTAATATGCAGTAAAAGAAGTAAAAAAAGGCAAATACATCAAATCGTGTATAACTTATAGAGAATTAGAACCTGCTAAAAATTGGCATGAGGTTGTCAAAATCCCAATTGGTGATAAAGATGAATGCCACAGATAAGCCCCCACAGTTGAAAATGAAGTCCTGCACATTGGAAAGGGAGTTTTAAATCTGATGAAAAAGAGATCAAGAAATAAAAATCATAAATAAGAGAAGGATATAAAAATTTCACCCTCACTCCTAGGAGTTTGGGGTATATAAGCCCAATATAATATAATATGCATCATTTACACTTAAATTAACTGTAAAATCAACTTTCCAACTTTACATGTAAGCAAGCAATAACTTAAATCTAACAACCATTCCTAAAAAATAATAATAATAAATATTTAAAATCCAACAAAAAATTATGTGAAAATGACTTTTTTTCTTTTTCCCTAAAAACCCAATGTTTTCTTCTCTTTAATTTTCAACCTTAACTCTCCTTCAGATGGTATCTTGTCATTACTCCTTAAGGTAGCACACCACCATGCCCTAAGTTCATCCTACAAAATGCAACAACTTCACTCGGACTAAGAATTCAAATGCACATTCTCACAAACCAAGGTGCTATCTTTTATAATTGCAAAACAAATTTCCCAAGTTGAACACTTATTATTTATTTATTTATTATTTTTTTAATATGGTTGATCTTTGTATTTTCATCCTTTTATTCATCAGTTACCGATGTTATCGATTAAATGTTGATAGAGAGTGTAAAAGTAATAAAAATGCATACATTGCTAAGTTCTATACTTCAATAAAAGTTCAAGACACATATGAATAAACAGCCACTCTAACTGATATTCAACAATTTTGAAAATAAGAGTTTTCAAGTTATTCTACCAATAACCATTCATGACATTTTTGCAGAGGCAAATTCCACACATGGACGCGGATTAAGTTTAATCATTAAAAACTTTGAGATCAGAGAATCTAAAAAATCTACACTTGCACATGCATGTCTAATTCAACTTCAAGCAGTAAACTTAGTCAAAAAAGCAGCTAATTTGATGCCAAGTATTTGAAGGAAGAAAGGATTGGTCTTACCTTAAGGAAGTCATGGTTGGAGATGTATTAACTTTCAACTGAACATTTTGTCCCACCAACATTTACAGCAATAGAATTTTTTGACTTTACATGTGCACTCTCCATTTGTAGTCCTACAAGCTCAGTGCAAAGGAAAAGAAAATGAGGAAAAAAATTATATATATATATATATTATACCATTAATGGAGAAATGAATGCAAACTGTAATATTTTGATAGATTAAGGAATTTTTTTCTTTAAATACTAGTAATGAAAGCTGCATAGTATCCAGTTCCACCTAGTCCCTCTTCCCACTTCCCAAGCCACAATGCAGGAACAATCCATTAAGATGTGCAAGCGATAAATTGGAGTTCATGCATCTGTTATGCCCAAGCAACAAAAATCACAGTAATGGAGAAAACAAATGTAATAGCATCAATGTAAAATGAATTAAATATATCATTCAAGTGTTTCATGTAAATTGCAGCATCTTCAAGGTCTACATAACTACTGAGAAGCAGACCAAAAAAAATTACAATTCATTTAGATGTTTAATTTTAAATGTAGCAGAATTTGAAAGAGCCTGAATAAAGATCTAAGATTAGGTAAAAAATTATTTCGTGTAAATTGAATAATTAGAAAGGAAATTTGCGCCTCTGTGCAATCGGTAGTACTTAAGAGTTATAGGGGAATCTGTGCATGTGTGCCCACGTATTGGGGCATGCAAGGGACTCTAAAAGAGTCACATGAGAGTGTTGTGTGTGTAAAGGTTCCGAAATGAATTATTATTATTATTATTATTATTACTATTATTATTATTATTATTATTACTATTATTATTATTATTATTATTATTATTATTATTATTATTATTATTGTTGTTGTTGTTGTTGTTGTTGTTGTTATTATTGTCATTCGAAAGTGCAGGAACCTTAAGGTAACTTCTTTCTAATACGCTAAAATGAATTTCATTTCCTTCTGCTCTTCAATAATTTCTCAGGAAACAAACAGATTATAAGTGAGATCAAAGCCAAACAAGTTGTATAGAATCTGGTAAGTGGAGAGTGAAAAGGTACCTATATTTGTGAAAATTGATGGATTTGGAACCAACGGATCTCTGTGGATAGATTTGAAATTCTCCATAGTCGAGTTCCAAAAGCAGAGAAAATGAAATAGAATGAAGCAGGACGTGTAGAGAAGAACAAAAATGAAAGAAATAGGGTTTTTTCCTATATATATTATTTTTTAGCAACGAAATTTAATTCCTTTGCTATTATAACAACGATATCAAATTTAGCAATGGATATTAGATTCCGTTGATATTTTAGCAACGAAAATTAAATTTCGTTACTAAATTTCATCCAAAAGTTTTTCAGCAGCCATATTTAGCAACAAAAATTAAATTATGTTATTATTTTAGCAACGGAATTTAATTTCCATTGCTAAATTTCATCCCAAAAAATTCCCGCTATGAAATGCCGCTATATTTAGCAACGAAAATGAGATTTTGTTGCTATTTTAGCAACGAAATTTTATTTCCATTGCTAAATTTCATCCCAAAAATTTCCCGCTATTAAATGTCGCTATATTTACCAACAAAAATTATATTCCAATACTAAATTTCATTCAAAAATTTTTCTGCAGCCATATTTAGCAATGGAAATTAGATTATGTTGCCATTTTAGCAACGGAAATTAGATTTCGTTGCTATTTTAACAACGAAAATTATATTCCATTGCTAAATTTCATTCAAAATTTTTTCTGCAACCATATTTAGCAATGGAACTTAGATTCCGTTGCTATTTTAGCAACAAAATTTTATTTTCGTTGGTAAATTTCATCCCAAATTTTTTCTGCCACCATATTTAGCAACGAAAATTTTATGCCATTGCTAATTTTTGTTGCTATATGTTGGCGCTAAAATCACCCTCCCTTTTTAGCAACGGAATACAACCATTTTGTATTATGTTGCTAAATCCCTAAAACTTCACCTAATTTTAGCAACGAAATTGATTTTTCGTTGCTAAATAGCAACGAAATTGGTATTCCGTTGCTAATTTAGCAATGGAATCATTCCGTTGCTATTTTTCCATTGATATTTTGATTTTTTCGTGTAGTGTAAGCAATTTATCTTTGTTTTAAGGGGATTTCTTTTATTTGCCTTCAACCTTTTTACGATATTTAGGGTTATCTTATGCTTATTTCTTTAATTGAAATAGATGATATTTGTGTTTAGCTATTGTGCATAGAGATACCTCTTGGAAATATATTGTTTGTTTTTCTTTAGGCATGATCATTGTTTCGATTTAATTACATTTGGCCTTCATTTTGCTATGCATAACATGTGTTTGATAAAATGCCTAAATGACAATTATCAGTTGTTTTCACCTCGTTTCTTTGAAATCTTCTTACACAAATTTGTCATATGCCCTAGGAATAATTCTTTAATATTCATTATGATAGAATTTCGTGGTTTAATGGTGTTAAATACTAGGATGTCATATCTCCAGTGCCTTAATAGATTTTTCCTATGGTTTTCATATTATTTCCCACCTTTTACTTACTCTATACATTTCTTGATCTTAATATTGCTTTTTCTCTATGAGGTACTAAGTTATATGAAATTTTTTTTAATATTGAGATAAAAATGAATCTCAAATGTTTTTTTTTGACTCATCTAGTGGTATTTCTTAGCAACATAATTTCCTTTTTGATAATATATGTGTCATTCATTTGCAATCCTTGATATCAATGTGAGTTTTAAAGTTCATTTTAGATCCATTTTCTTTATTTTTAATTTTACTATCATGAGAATATGTGTTGTTGTAAGGCCCCTAACATGACCCTAATTGAAATTTCATGTTTTTAGTAGGATTTTTATTTGATTAAGATTAAAATTAAATGAGAATTTCATATAAGTATGGGACAAGGGATAAATTATGTTTTTATTATTTTAATTGCATGAAAATCAAATTTAATAGTTGGGTTTAATATTAATTGAGGGTATAATTGAAGTCAAAAAAATATTAATTTGGGGTAAATTTGTATTTATGGCATTTTAATGGCCAATTGTGAATAAAAGCATAAATTGAGAGGTCAATTTAAGAGAAGGAATAAATTGATAGGTTAATGTATGAAAGGAATTAAAAAGGAGGGGTTAATGTTTAACATGCAAAGACTAGCTAGGTTAAGTTGTGACATGCAAAAGGTTTAAAGACTAAAAAGGGAATTATCCCTTGCTATTATAAAAAACCAACTTTGAAGAGAAAGAAGAGAGAGTGGGACAGCATTTCCTTCTAGAAAATACAGAAATGTTCTTCTCTTTAATTTATGATTCAAAGTTGATTTCTTTAAGTGATCTTGAAGAGGAAATTGTGCATGTTGGTTAATCAAGAGTTTGATGCATCAAATTAAGGTAAATAAGCTATTAAATGACACCTTCACCTTCATCTTCATCTTCATCTTCTTCTTCTTTTCATTTTGGTTGAGGTAAATGTTGAATAAGTGCTAGAAATTTTAATTGATGATGATGATGTTTGTGAAGGAGAAGAGGAGGGTAGATAGAGTAAAGGAAAGGAAATTGTAAGGGATTGAAAACTAGGGGATTCGGCCAAGGTATGGGATTAGGGCTACCTTAATGCATGTGATTTTGGTTGATGCATGTGAATATGGTTGCTAGAACTTGTTGTGATTAAAATAAATTTATAGTAATTAAAAGAGAGTACAATGTAAGAAATGTGCATGAAGGGATGAGATGAATATTCTGACCTAGTGACTGAAAATTTAATATAAGTTGTAATACAGACCTCTAATTGTAACAAATCAAATTTCTGTAGTTATATAAGACATTTTCCTACAAAATTGATGGAGGAACCTACCTTCAATTCTGCCTCTAGATATTTTTTATGTTTTATTGAATTTAGAAGAATTCTAATTTCGGATTCTTGATCAGGTTAGGGAAAAATTGAGATATCTGCATGTAAAAGGATCAGAATGACATGAGATTAATTCCTATGCAAAATAGACTCATAAATACACGTTTTATATGGAGGAAGTATGACATGAAAATATATGCAAGCATGTCAAATGTTGACTTGAAATTCATTGAATCTGTTTGTACTGTTAAGGTATAGATTTTTTGTATTTTAGGCATAAGTATTAGTAGAGAAGTCAAAATCTTATGCTGTAAAATTTTGGGTAAACTAGATACGTAGGGGCATGTTTTTGATGAAGAAATGTTGGTCTAAATCCCTCTTAATTTTATGCTATGAATTTTTATAAGTGACAGTAAATACTATTTTGGTTTTATAAATAGTCTATAGTATTTCTCAAATATCTTGAGTCATAGGTAAGATATTAAGGTGAAATTTGATGTTCTAGAAACTAGACAAATAGGGGAATAATATTGTAGAAGATAATTTAACCTAAAAATTAAATTTCCAAATTCATTTGTGGCTCACAATTTGAGTCCAGAATGCTACCCTATGCAGATTTTTAATGTACTTTATCTTATGGTTTTCAATTAATTGAACTAAATATGTGTTTATGTGGTTACAAAATGAATTGGATAGAGCAGATAATATGACTATTAATACAAGATTATATGTGTACATATACATTCACACGTGTACATGGGTAAGGACTTGTGATGAAAATATCTCACATATATTTGTGATGAAATTTGTATACATGATTGTTTTATGCAATTAATCTTACATATTCATACTCTAATGATAGAGTGCATTATATTTAAACATGCACTTATACTGTGAAACAAGATATACGATATATGACTATGTTCATGTGTGATGCCTAAATGATAACATAATGAAGTATATTATTATGATGTTATATATTCCTATTCACTAGGGATTATGCATTTGTATACATGATCACATATATACGATATGCTATATTGTAAAGAATTAATAATGAGCGCTTGAATAGGTATGATGCATTACTTGATTAACATATCATGATTATGCTAATATGAGATATCTAATGATGGTAGGTAAAAAGTAATTGTATCATTAAATGAACTTACATATGAGTTATGTCATCGTAACAATATAGCTATCATATGATTATACATATGCAAAATGAACACCATAAGTGTAAGCATGATATATAAAAAGAAAGATTAAATAGAGTTTGCCTGCAGTTATAGTTCAATTGTGGATAGAAAGGCGCCTATGGGGATATTGCAGCTGCCAAAGTTGACCTTTTTAGGTCCACAGTATAGTTGATCCTGCTGGATCTTACATAGCCCATTTAGGTTGTTTCTTGACCCCATTTGGGTCCTTGACCGATCCACCATACAGTTGGTCCTGATTGGGTCCATAGTTTTGATATCTTCGGATATCCACCATTTTGATACCTTTGGGTATCCACCGATCCCGTTATCCACCTTTAGAACTTAAGCAGGCTAAACGGTTGTGTTATTGCATTACAGTTAATTTTAGATAAATAAAGCATGATACATGAGATCATATTTTTAACTATATTTCCAATTGTATATGTGATAGTAGGATACTTTTGATACTGATCCTCCTACATTATGCTTTAATTTCTAGCATGTTAATATAAATATGAGATTTGATTGTTGATGATGATATTTTATTCTGTCCTTTATTTATTTTAAATATGTCATTCTTGTTATTATCAACTTTTGTATGTTATATGTTTCCGAAAATCATTGTGAGTTATTGTCTTTCAACATTAGTATCCCCACTAAGCTTTATAGCTTATCACGGGTTATTTAATCCATGTAGGTACTGCTGTGAAAGCTTTTGCTCAGGAATGATCTCTGCATCAGGACAGGCCAACACCTAAGTCATAGAAGTTGATGTAGGGTACTTTTTTATTTTTGTGCAAGTTCTTTTGCATGTTTAATACGTATAAAAAGGGCTATTAAATATATATATGAGTAATATGAAGTAAGTGATGTAATAAGTTTAGTAAAAGAATGCTAAAGCATGCATGCATATAGTAGTTAAAATACTTAGTCATAAATATGCTAGATCAATTGAAAAATGTTATGCATGATAAGATATTAAGTTAAGACGGTTATAACTAACATGAAAATGATGAGTTTGTTATAGAATAAGCCATTATGCATACGTAATTAAGAGACTGAAGTTGTGGAAAATACCTAATTGATGCATAGGATACCTATATAAATAGACTACTTGATATGATGAATGTATACAACTTTGGTTTAATAACCTACTATTATATGATTGAAAGGTATAACATGATACATGATAAAGGCATTAGATTAGGGCGTTGCAGTTGTGCTTTCATCATTTAGATTAAGCCATGTCTTGGCATTTACATGTTGTTTTTGGTTTATGCAATGGCTCCAAAATTTGCTCGTATTGATGTTGGCTCCAGTTCAACTTGGATCCATATGCCTAGTTATTTAAATCTATGCTATGAGAAGATATATGAGTATTTTTCTAGAACATAACATGTGATGCCTACTTATTTAAATGACTTCTTTCTAGCCATAGTGGATGGAAATATGAAGCAGGAATGAAATCAATTGATTGCTAATCTCGGATGGATGAAATTTGTTAAGAATAATGAAGAGGTACATCCATAAATCATAAGAGAATATTTGAACACTTTTAGCTGCACTTTTTAAGATGCCAACGACAATAATGGCATCATAAGTTTCCAATTAGGAAGGAAGAAGCATATGATCACCTTTAATGAATTTACGGAGTATCTTGGGTTTCCTTTTGGTAGTGCTAGAGAATTACCTAACTTCACACCAAGATAGAATTGAGTAGTAATTTGCTATGATGTCTAGCCTACCGCTTACGTGACCAATAAGACAAAGGTGCACCACCTCAAGAACCACGCATTGCATATTCTTTATTGATTCCTATCTTTGGTATTTTATGGGCATATAAATTATCTTTGAGGTGTTAATTCTGCAAAGGTGTTAATTTTACGATGCATAGTATATGGCAATAAGTTGAATGGTCTTTATTATACATTGGATAACCTATGCTAAGTACATCTTTGAGTTAATAAGGGTCACACAAAACTGTCACTAGATGCACTATCGAATGGATCAGAGAAGGGTGAGAAGGCCAATTAAAAGGGATAATTTACTGCTTCGAAGCTCGATATGTACCAAAAACTTAGATGGTGGATTTTATGAATGTTGTTCAACCATGCCTGGATGTTAAAGCCGGCCGAATTGATAAATAGTAGGAGAATATTAAGGCTATCTGCCTTAATTAAGAACATTTCACCCGACATTTTTTGGAGCATTTCCCATAACCACCACCACCATCTTCTCTTCACCCCACCTTGATTTGCTAACGAAATTATTACCTTGCTAAGGATAGTAAGATTTTTTTAGGGGGTAGAACTCAGTTGAGCTCATTTTGCTATGTGATTCAAGTAGTTTTTACGTGATCTCGTAACACCTTTGGTTTATAAATTATCTTAATTTTCATTTTATTTTTGTTATTTTTTATTTATGTTATTTTATTTTAATTTTGGTTTGTCTTATTTTTTTATTTACTTATAGTACTTTATTTTGGTTCATTTTATGCTTATGTATTAAGTTGTTATTTCCATATTTTTGTTCTTTTGTCATTATTTCACTTTTTCATTTGGTTTATTTAGTAATCTATAGTTTGTGTGTTAACTGTATAGGTTTAGTTTGGTTTATCATGTAGCTTGCAGTTAGTTTAGTTTGCTTGGTTTTGTTTCTAAACTTGAACTTTTAACTTAGAATTGTGTAGAGCTTAGAATCATGATTAGCACTAAGACAATTATGTTTTTTGATAAAATTCTAGCAAGGTTAGTGGTTAACTAAAACATATTTATTAGTTTCCAAACTTTGACATAAGTTCATTTTTTGAAAAAATCAGTACATGAAGGTAGCCAAGTTAAGAATTTTAAAGTGCTAGAACCTTTTTTTATTACCCTTCAAAGCATTAAAATAACTCGAATAGGTTTAGGATATGATTTCGGCAATTTTTCTTATTTAGTCATTTAACAGACATTTCACCTATCTTATGCACGTTTTAACCCTTGTTAGTCCTTTTGAGCCTTAAAAGAGATGTTTAAAGTATGCTATAATTAAATTCGTTGTTACACACATTTTTTTACCCTGTAGTCTAAAAGCCTTTGCCTACACATCTATGAATTGGCCACTTTAGGAATGAAGCTGATCACTTTTCATGGGCACTTAAGTGGGTGTAGTTCATTAAAGGAGGTTTAATTAGGGATGTTGTCAAAGGCAGGAATGTAGAAGTGATTTTTGTTGAATGGAAATTGTGGATACCACTTGCTATGTGATTTTAAGGTTAAGATAACTAAGTTTGTTATTTAAAAAAAAAGAGAAGAAGTTTGAATTAGAAAGTTAGCATTGTATAGCAAGCTTTTAAGTGTGGGGTATTTTTAATCGAAAATAAAAGGCTATGAATTCTCAATTTGATTGAGTATGAGAATAAATAGAAATTGGAAGAAAACTTTCTCTTCTTTGCTTTAATGTTTTGCATTCCTACGTAATTACATTTAGACAATTTGGGTAATACTATTATGGGTAAAGTCTATTAGAAGGCGAATGTTGGTTTATACACCTAAAGGGTGCTATTCTTTTTGTTTAACTTTAACCGTTTTTTTATTACCCTTTACCTTGACCACATTACAATCATATTGAAATCCTAATGATTTTATCTTCTATTAACTTATTTAGTGGAGATTACCTTTGTTTTTAATGCTAAAGGAGAGGCATATGGCATTTCTAGAGTTTTAAGTGGGAAAACATACGTATATTTTAGTGCACATTAATTCTATGGCTTGGTTGCTAAATTGCATTGGAGTTTTGGTTTTCAAAATACTTAAAATATTTTTATCTTGTACACACACACACATGGAAACTTTCTTATATTCTCTTATTTGAATCTATCTTAGTTAGGGTGTCACCAAGTGTTGTTGTCAATTGTTGATTATGATTTTTTAACTACATGATTCTTAGTTTAGAGTTTGAAGATTTCAAAAATTTGATTTGTTCAATTTTACTTGAAGGCAAACAAAAACTAAGTGTTGGGTATTTAATAGTCTCAAATTTAACTTATGTTTTAATGTGTTTTTAATTGTGTTTTATAGTTTAATCTTTGTTAATTTAGTTGTTTTATGTTTAATGCTTTTGTTTTTTGAAAAATTAGTGTTTAAGGTTAAGTTGTGCTATTGTTTCATAGGTTTTAATGCTAAAATTGGAAATCAACCTGGTTGGGATAGTTCTTTAGTCAATGAAGACAGTTGATGAGGTTTTCTTCTAGTCTAAATCCAATGACCCAACTGGGGTAGCTTAGTGGTCTTACCGGGTCACTTTAAGTAACTAAGGCAATTTATATGACTCAGTTGCATCACTTTTTGGTTCCACCAGGTCAAGTTAATAGAATGTGTGAAAATTGGAATTTTTTGGCTGATCTTAGTCTTTTTATGGTAGTTGTACTTTTAAAAAATTAGGTCTTTTAGTGTTTTTGGAGGATATGACATTAGAGAGACATATTTTCTTATATGAGAGACTTAGTTTTATTAATTAAAGTTCAATTCTTTAGCTAAGTTCTACTCTTTTAGGGTTTATTCAAGCTTGTTCTTTGTTGGTTTTCAAAAGTGAAAGATCAAGTCAGAATTTCTCATATGATTATAGTATTTGATTTATCATTCTTTTATTCACTTTTGATCATGAACGGTGAGTAGTTTCTTACTTTTGTTGTGAAAAACTTAAACCCTCATTTTTTACTATATTGACTTTTAATTATGCTTAATTTCTATATAAGTTTGTTATTGCATAATTTGTTTACTCAATTATAACATACATTAAGTTTCAATTTACATTTAGTCTTTTGAACAAATGGTTGAATGTGAATTTGATTTATGATAAATGATATGCTTGTTCTTACTCTTGTATGCTTGTGTTAAGTTATTCATATGCTTTGCAAATTAAGATATAGACTTTGTGATCATAATTATATTAAGTTTAAGAATTTGAGTTATGAATAGAAGGAAGTTACGTTTTCTAAAGGGACATTTAACTAAAATTTAAGAATGTAAAACTAGAAATTTATGCTCAATATTTGACTATTCTTAATCGTGAAATCTAGTACTCTAGATGATATTCTAAACAATATATATATATATATATATATATATATATTTCAATTTTCCATCACAAGCTTGTATCATTTTGAATCCAGTCAATTTGAGCAAGATATGAGATGGATAGTTCCCTTAGTAAAAGTGTGTTAGTCATTAATTTTCATCACAAATTTAATTAATTGTTATTTTTACTCGATTTTAGTCAAATGTTTGTGTTCATTTTATTTAATTGTTTAAATTACCTTAATAAAATTAATAATTACCATCTAAAACATTGGAGATTATTTGACATAATTTTTACTTCAAAATATAAAATTCACAATCCTTGGGGTATGATATTTGATGGTCTTAATCTTATTTTTCTATATCACTTATCGATCTAGTACACTTATTGGACATCGGTGATAAGGCCTCTTAGCATCTAATGATGTCACCACAGAGACATGTGTTGGAGCCTGCATGATTCTAGTTAGGTTCTCGAAGGTCTGCTTTTAGGGTCAAAGATCGAATGAGGCTCACTATAACTCAGAAATTAGTCATTTCAAAATAGAAAAAAAATTTAGCCCAGCCTATTCTTGATAGTTAACTCATAAAGGCATCCAATGTGGGCTTAAGAAGTAGGTTTCGCAGAGTCGACATCCAATAAAATGTTAGGAAATTAATCTCAATCTTTTGATGCCCAAACAAAGATCGATGTTCGAGACATCACTCTTACTTGGCATCTCGATTTATCTTTCAAAGAAATAAGTTTTTTTTATTAATCCACTACCTCCCTTCTTAAATGATGTTATACAATTTAATTAAATATACATATCAACCAAATAAGTAAAACAGTAAATAAAGCGAATAAATTAAATAAAGCAAACAATCCTACTTAATTTAGTACAAGAGTAAATCATCCAACTGAAAATTAAAATAAATGCATAAATAAGCATATTTGTTATTTTGGAAACATTGGTTCCCTCATACATATCTACAAAAGGTGAAGAGTCCTTATTAATTTTTAGAAAATACTGGATGAGTGATTTCAATTTGAATTAAAACATGATACTTTTTATTGTGTGGTCTTTAGGGGTAAAAAGTGGACATTAGTCCATTTTATTTGAAAAAATACAAATTAATTATATAAAAATCATTTAAGTATTTTTCTCAATTATCGTGCCAAAAATCCTTTCTTTACTGCTTTATTACATCCCCCAAAACTGAAATACATTAAAAAATAAATAAGTTATAAAGATAAATAAATGAATCAAACTAATAAATAATGTATAATAAATCAAAATAAAATAAAACATAAATGAAATGAAATAAAAAGTAAAAAGGGGTATAAAGGAATCAGTCAAAGGTTGGACCTCTATGGCAATTCTCCTAAAAACTCTATAAATGCATGAAAAATAATAGGTCAAGGAAACACACAAAAATAAATTAATTGACATATAAAACATAAACATAAATAAAATAGTGAACATACTGGAATAAATATTAAATGAACAAAATGTAGATGATGTAGAATCAGAAATAAAAATAATATTAAAATATGTGTAAGCTTGTAAAACACATAAAACATTAAAGATACCTAAAAAATACACTTAAAAGGGCCTAAAAATGAGTCACATAAGCCCTAAGAGAGATAATAGATGGTCAAAAAAAGGAAAGAGAGATCGGACCAAGAGAAGATGCCATGATGTCCCATTTATCGTGTTGATAGATGGCTATCTGTTAGCTCTTGTTCTCATCTATCACTCGAATACAGAAGAAGAATGTTGAATTTCATGCCTCCAACCTAAAAGAACCAATGAAAGCCCTAAATGTATGTGTTTATGGCCCTAAAACATGCCAAAACTAACAAATAAAACATAATTATATTATAAATCATGTTAAAATAGAAAGAGAACATGCAAGCCTAAAGATTTGGCTAAGATATTTAAGATGCATCAATAAAGAAATATAAATACCTATCATGCCATTCTAACACATTAAGTAGGTTGAATACCATGCCAAAACATGGCATCATAAGAATAATGAAAAAGAACTAAATTACATAAATATAAATCATGGCATTATAGAGAACAAATGAACTTAATTAATTTACATGATTATGGAATGCATCTAGAGAGAGGAAGATAATATGGCATAGAATTTACCCTTATGATTCTTAACTTAGTAACTTTGAAAAGTAGGCTTCAAGCACTAGTCTTTGATTCCCATATTCAAGATAAATAGATGTTTTTTATTTCAATATGAAAGACTGACTGAGGTTTTTACTTCCAAAAATATAGAATCAAATTTCTCTTTCTCAAAAGTTTTTTGCTTTTTCCCAAGTGAGAATCTCCCTTTTGTAAACCCTAATTTTTTTTTAAATATCTGAAAGAGAGTTGGAGATCAACTCTAACTCTAAATCTCCATATTAGGAAGTTAAATCCCATTAAATCTCTCCCAGGTCAGATCCCAAAATCTAATATTTATCTAGGATTTTTAAAATTAGAAAATGTGGGAAATTTGGAAATAATCCCACACACAAGCATCTATACGTGACAGATGGTCATCCCTTACATAATTCCCTAAAACTACAAAAATGGTATTGAGTCTGACCTAAATTAAAGGAAATCAACCGCTGACCATTGTGCTCACATGACAGATGACTATCTATCACTTTCAATGGCCAAAACTTAAGGTTTTTAGAATTCTTTACAAAAGTGTTGGAAATCAAAATGGAAAACAACAAAAATATTTATAGAAATGTGGAAATCAAGACTAGAACATTGAGATTTATGCCCTCTATAAAAAATATGTTTCCTTATCATCAAGTAACCCTGATCTTGGTTGCCTTAGGTTATGGTGTCTTTAAATCCTATTTTCACAACTACTTTGAATATGCCAATAGCCTAGCTTTTGGAGTTCTCATAGCTACTATGGTATGTCTAGACTTAGTAGAAATGGATTCATAAATATCATAAGCTTCCATTAATATGAAAGGACACATATGGATTAAAGAGCCATTATCCACCATTATATAAGTGGTATGCTTGCCATTCTCTTTTGCATTGGTAGACAGGGGTCGGTTATCCTCATGCATTTTTATGGGTAATTTCACATTGGTAAAAATGATCTTCTCATTAGAATATCCTTTTACTACCTTTAAATATTAAAAAATGTATATGGCTGTGGCAATAGTTTACTCACTTATAGCTTCCACCAACTTTTACTTGTGAGAAAGCAATGCCTTAAGAAATCTTAGATGGAAATCTGCGTAGGTATCTTTTCTAGTTGTTTAAGGACTTTGTTATCCTTAACTATTCTCTTTCGGTGAACAAAATTAGCATTGGTTGCCTTTCAATTTTGGCCATTTTTTTGTGATGATTTATGCTGCCTTTTAAATTTCTCCTTCATTCCCATCTTCATCAGTGTCCCATAGGTCCTTCAACCATTTTTTATTTGTCTAACTCCATTTCACCATCTTGTTTTCCTATCTATATTAGTACTTCTACACTTGCATTTGGACCGTTCATACTTTCCCAGGCCTTACAAGTATTAACCAAGTACTCATTATCATATAGATCTTTGACAACATACAATTCTAACAACCTAGGCCCAACCATAAATACTAGTGGAGGCATAACATTATACACCCTTTATTTTGAGGCTCTCTTCTCTTGATTAGGTATTTTTTATAATTGATCAAATATTAGATACTGTCCCTTAGAGTGTGACAATAATCGATTTCGTGATCTTTGTGATGATGGAAAACTCAATACCAATCTAACATGTATCCCGGATGACACATACTCTTTACGGGTTTGGGTGGCAATGGCTATAACTTCCCTTCTTTTACTAAATAGTTAAGGCACTAGGATAGTTGCTTACCCAGATTGGAGTATTGTCATTGTATAATCCCTATACCCGATACTTCTATGATCCCACAACCACTACCTCCACTGCCACTACTATTGCCAGTATTCTTACTAAAACCTAAGTTGCTAAAACTCCATTTTTTTGTACCATAACTCCCACTACTTAAATATATAGAGTTGACTTGTTTACTAAATACTCTTTTTTAACTTCATTTGCTATATCTTTCAAAGAATCTTAGTCCTTCAATCCTTTCATTTTAATCCTTTCTTTCAGGTAAGGGCTAGCATTATACATCAATAATTAGATCTAATTCACTGTGTCAGGCTTTGTTGTCATTTCCATCACCCTATTCCTCCATCAAGTGAGATACTTGTGGAAGGAATCACCAAGTTTCTATTGTAATAACTCCAGATCTTTAAAGGTAACTTCCAAATGGGTGTTACAATCATATTGTCTAAAACATTCCTTCATCAACCTTTCTTAATCCATTTTAGTTTTCCTATCTAGGATATGATACCAATTAATAGCAAGCCTAACAAAATTGAGACTAAAGTAATCAATCTTTTATTTCTTAGTGAGGGTAATCCTATTTATAACTAAGGCTGTAACACCCTAATCATCTAACCATCCATAACATCAATCATCATCATCATCATAACCTAGCAAGATAAGGGAATAATAATAATAAATAGTACATGCCATAATTATTACATGCCACAATAACTTAAAACCAAATTATAATTAAAAGGCCTAACATAATGCCAAATACATAATGAAATCCTCAAGCAACTGCACTCAGTCGGATCTTCTCTTCAAAGGCTGACTAGCCACCAGCTATCGATCCACTAGAGCTTAACCAATACCTACACGGATAACAAACTCGTGCTAAGCTATAAAGCTTAATGGGGAAACTAATTCCACGGATAAACTCTAATAGAATATCATAAAATCAATACACCATTTAAAGTTAATGAAAGCATATATGCATACAATATTAAACGATTTCACCCTTTTTATACCAAAAGAATCTGTAATCTTTTAAACATGAATATTTTTCTTATAATAGTCTAAACCTTATAGTAACTGGTATCACAACTTCCATTGTATACTTCTTATCATAATGATTATGTATGATAAGCCTTAAGTGTTCAATTCAAGCATGAAAGCAGTTCGTATCTAATATATAACATCTAGATGAGATATTTTAAGAGTCATTACTTCATATATGTCATACAATACTGATTATACAATACAAAATAAAGAACTACATTTCATTGAAACCATTATAGCCAAAAAGGAATTCAATCAAGCAATATAGTAAGCCATTTATCATGTTCACATTACATAGGTGAAGCAATTGCTATATATATGTATTTATATATATATATATATATATATATATATATATATATATATATATATATATATATATATATATATATATATATATATATATGTACATGCATCTTTATTTAATAGTACATTGCAGAATCTTTTAACTTTTAATAGCCTGCCTAAGTACTAGTTCAAAGGGTGGATAACGGGAACAATGGATACCGAAGGTATCAAACGAAGGACCCAAAGGGCCGAACTATGGTTCCATAAAGGAACAAAGCAATAGACTCAAACGGGGTCGATAATGGTTCTAGCAAGGAACAAACAATAGACCCAAATGGGACCGAACAATGGTTCCATAAGGAACAAGACCCAAACGAGGTCAACTATGGCAGCTGCTAAATCCCTCTAGGCATGCCTATCTGATCCACAACTGAACTAAGACCCACAGGCTTATCACTTTAAGAACATCTTTTATTCATCAAATTCTTCTTATTTAATATAAGATTTACTTAAATTCGTTTTCCATAATTGAACACATAAAATTCACTTCATAACAATACTGGCTTAAAGCCTTGACATTCAAGAATACATATCACCTGCTTATACTTGCATTAGTATGCTTTAACATAATAACAACAAAGTATCATGCAATACTAGCTCGGAATTAATGTTTTAAAACCCAATGCAATACATATCATTGAACATAAGATCATGAAGTAGCATCATGATTTTTAAATACCACATTAATTAAGCTTATACCGATCATGATAGTTCTTGAAAACATGCTTATAAACATAAACCATGAACGTATGATCTAACACCTAAAACATATTCATTTGAAAAGAATGTACCTGTGTGGTTCTTTATAACCATTTCCCTGCTTCATTATACTCAATTTAATCATTGCATATTCAATATATCCCGTGTATTATATGCATGCATTTTGTGTCACACAATTGGAGAAAGTGTTCACATATGAGATTAACATCTACCTATATTATTTTGTATTGCCTTGGAATGACTTACCATTCAATTGCTTCATTACAAATCATATAGCTTCCTAGCCCTCATTATAGTAAATATAATCATCATATACATTAGTTATGGTTCATTTAATTCTCTTCAATTATATTTTATAGTACGAGATTCATGATTCATAAGGAATTTATAGCTTAGAGTGTATAATAGAACCATTAAAAGAAAACATGTGTGTGGCCATGCAAAAGAAGGAGGCATACACAGCCACTCAAGAAGAACAAAGGCCAAATGTGTGGCCAATCAGAGGGAGGAGTAAGCCATACACGTGGCCACGCAAAGAGAAAGGCAACCATTCACGTGACCACGCAAAGAGAAAGAGCAAGCCATCACGTGGCCACGTAGGGAGAACCAAAGAGAATCACATGGCCACGCAGGGAGAACCAAAGAGAATCATGTGGCCATGCAGGGAATTCCAAAGAGAATCACGTGGCCATGCAAGAAACACCAAAGGAGACACACAGCCATGCCTAGGAAACCAAGGAAAATCACGTGGCCATGCCTGGGAAACCAAAGAAAATCACATGGCCACGTCTGGGAAACCAAAGACATTCACGTGGCCATACCTGGGAAGCCAAAGACATTCACGTGGCCACGCCTGGGAAACCAAAGACACTCACGTGGCAACGCAGGGGCTACGACAATCTTGATTAAAAATTCCGATTTCCATCTCTAATGATTTTAAATCCCAAAACTCACCTCAAATACTTAGATTAACTTATTCTTTGTTCATCTAAAACACTAAAAACTTAACCTTCAATTCATCTAAGGGGACACATGCAAGAATATAGAAAAATCATCATATAACTATGGATCTAGGGTTCCCATACCTCAATACCAGCTTCATTTCTTTAGGAAGTCCACTGATCTAGCTAGTTCTTCATTCTTCTATCTTTGATCTATCTGATTCTCTCCTTTTTCCTTAAACACAGAGACAATAATAGGATCTTGTAATCCCTAATAACTAGAAATCATAAATGAAGAAAAAAAGAGGAAGAAGAGGTCTTTAATTGAAGACATTACCTTTAATCTTCCACACTAACCCTAGCTCCATACCATAACCAGCAAAGAGAGAGAGAGAGAGAGCTATCTCTCTCTCCAAGAAGTGTCGATCCCCTAATTCTCCCCTACCTTTTGGTGACTTCCCTAGGAAGTTCCTAATTAGCTAGTGGGATCAATATCCCAAAATCCAATTCCAAAATTGCCCTTATACATCTTAACCCTCAAAAACTTATATTTAATAACATTTAACACTCCTACTTCTAATTTACTTCAATTATATCCCTCTTTACTCTTAATTTTAACCATACACAAATTTACATTCGTGCTGAAATTACCAAAATACCCTTAATGGGATTCGACCTTAACAGTGCAAAATAATTCAATATTGGCCCTAATTAACCATAATTCTCGTCACTTTACCATAATCTAGTTAGGGCCATGATTGGGTCCTTACAAAGGCATAATGCTTGATGTGTGCTAAAGGGTTAGAAGTACAATCAATCTTTGGTAGGTCTAGCATCTTAAGTCGGCTAGGCAACACATCTTCACTCTCTAAGTCTATATCTTTAGGGCTAACCCCCTTATTTACTTATAACACCCTAGTTAAGGCCTCTAGTCTCCTTTATCTTTTTTATGGTAAGATCTCTACCTTTGAGGCTTGATTTTTAATAACTTAAAGGACTTATGGCTTATCATCTTTATAATCAATTATGAAGTAATCCTCAGTACCACCATGGGAAAATCTTATATTTATCACATACTCAATATGCAGAGCATTTTAATGCTACATTCTTAACATCTTTTACTAGTGGAGATGATATGGCAACTACAAATGGAATCTCTCTAACTATAGTTTACTCAAATCAAGTAATAATGAGCGCATCATGCTAAACACTAGAAGTAACGACCAAACTGGTTGTGAGGCTAGTAAACATCGATATCATCTTTCTTTCAAAGTCATCCATCCTCTTATCTAAATCTTAGGAACTATATGTCACAATAGGTGGAGTAGGATCAAACATTATCTCTTATTCTGAACAAACTGACAACCCTTCTAACAAATCTTTAGATTTATTGTCAATACCAGACTGAGGCCGAGGTTTTAAACTTAACTTGATACAACTATCTCTATTAGTTTTTAAAATAACCATTAAACTAAATGACTATCGGGATCTGGAAACCACTTAGGTAGTGACAGATGTATTCTGGCTACCAAAACAAGGTTGTCAATATAATGCACAAGTGTCATATAGATGTATGATCATGAGATGTAGCATCAAAAACCACACATAAAAGTCCTATTATCCTTATTTTCCTACATATATAGTCAAAGTCTCTTTCCTAAATGGGCTTAATCCATAGGTCAACAGTGAACCCTGTGAGCACGTATGGTATAAGTTAAAAAATTGGCATCATTATGCCTTAAAATTTTAAGCTTGTATAAAAGGGTTACTAGAGCATGTCAGCCTTCGATATGTAGACATCTAGACTTGTTCCACTTGTACTCACTTAGCCTAGAGAGCAATAATGCCAACTTAGCTTGAGTGTACCCACTCTAACAAGCATGTTAAGTGTTCTAAAAGGGACACATACTGAATCACAAATGGACATGTCAATTCTTGAAGAGTTATATTGGTGTCAAGTTATTACAATCAATATTTGCATCGAAACCTGCCGCTCATGCGGACTTATGAAACTACCTAGCTTATATGATTTTCTAGTAGTTTTCCCACATTCAATTTACCATTTTTAATTTTCCATTTTTGGTATTTAATTTTTTTATGCTATTTTGAAAAAATACATTTAAAAGGTGTGAAAACCCCAAAAGCTTATTTCTTTTGGCATTAGTGGTTATATCTTTTCCTAATTGCTCTCATGCCTATTAAAGTTTTCCATCCTTATAAATATTAGAATTCATTTCAATTAATTTTTATAGCCTTTGCCTTTTCCCAATGATTTTTCTTACTGTATATACCATTAATTTTCTCTTTTTCTTCACTCTTTTATAATTCTCTCTCTAAAATTTGGCTTCATCTTCTTCTTTTTCTCTCTAAAACTCTATTAAAACACTTTCATCTTTTCTTTTTCTTTTTCATGTGACCTCAATTTTTGCAAGTTTTCTTTTTATTTTTCTTTCATCTATTATCAATATACACAATGCTAAGAATAATGGAATCTTTATCTTTAAGGCCCTGAAAGGAAGCTTTAAAAAAAGGAGAGTTGGCTTCGATCTACAAGACTCCATTTCTACTCCTCGATGATGAGGAAGTTCCAAGGTTCATTTACCTCTCTACTACACTTCTTTGAGACCTTACTATTTTAGATTCTTTCACTTCTCTTTTAAATACTTATGGCTTCAATCGATTTGTTTCAATGCATAAGCCTACCTATAGCACCTTTATCCTATACTTAACTATAATCACTTTATCCAATACCATTAATTAAGCATGCTTTGCAAATGCTAGTATGCCTAAAATTTTTTTAATAAACATAAATCCAACTAATATATGTGCTATACTATTAAAACTTTAATACATACTCAAGAGTTTCTTTGAACATTTCAAGATTTACATCTATTGAACATTATACATTAAATCATTTATCAACACAAATAAAAACCCTTGTACCCAAAATAACTCAACATCATAAACTATACTTTCAGTCTCTCTATTATGTTGGCCATCCTACATACATAAATAATCCCTAAGAATATCTCCAATCTTGATAACCTACACTGATGAAACACTCATATTGAGCTATAAAGCTTACTAGGGAACATAAAACATATAGACAACCTCCAATGAAAGTCATCAATGCACTCAAACACATATAAACATATCATTAAACATTTGACAATCATGATAAACTTTAAAAATATAATATTAACTTTTTCCAAATACGACTTAACATTCACAACATGGCCATTTTTTAAATTGATCATGGAATTAATTGTACAACTTATTTAACAATTACTAACTCTTAGGAGTAATTAAATATCTCATATATATTCCCCAAGTTCTTATATTTCAAACTTAGTTAATCCCTTTGACATATATATTCACCTATCTTATAGGCTTAGCATTATAAATCCCTATTCATATAAGTGCCATTATAAATTATATCACCTTTAGTTAATAGGATAGATCTTTTGTGTCAATAAAAACTAATAATATTTCCTTGCTATAAAAATTTATGCAACATAATCTATGAGTCAAAACTTATATTAACGGTCTTATCTTTTTACTATTCTTTTATTCCATCTCTCTCACTCGTTGTTATCGTTTAAATTCCTTATGCATCGGATTATCAATTTACTTATATTTCAAGCATCAAATCATATTAAATTCACTAGTTATAAATTCATAAATCATTTATGTTCATGCATAAGATGTTGGATTTCATTACCTAATAAAAGTGTATGAAATGAGTAGCTATAAGGAAACATATAATCCATTGAAACTATTGAAAATCATCATTAAGCATACACATAAACATACAATTTTTGTTCCTATGTATAGAAACACTTTCACCAATTTAATCATGAATAAAGCATCTATACTATGCAAATGAATAAGTATAATTCATCATCACATATATACAAGGATTACTATATGCCATGTATTCATATAAATAATGTTACTTCATATATGCATCATGTTTTCTACATACTATATAAGGATTTTATATAAGATTAGTATGAATGTAAATTTAAGGGCTATCATGCTTCTTAACTTTTAACATAACTGTAAGGACCCAAAATAGGCCCTAGTAGAATTCAAGGGCAATTACATATTATTAAAGTCTAATTGAGCATTATTTGATGAATTATTAAGAGTTAATATATTAATTGAGGCAAAAATATAATTAAGTTATCAATAATTATGTGATAAATGTGAAAATTATATGGTATGAATTTTATAAGGTCATAATTAAATTATTATTGTTGGTTTAATAATGTTCAAGGGTGTAATTAAAGTAAAACGTATTATTTTAGGGTAAATTTATAATTACGACATCTTTAGGGGCAAATGTGACTAAATGAATAATTGAGAGGCCAATTTAAGGAAAGGAATAAATGGTGGGGTTAATTTATAGAATAGATTAAATGGTGGGGACAAATTAACATGCAAAGAAGTGTGGGCTTATTGTGTAACATGCAAATAGTTGGAGGATTAAAAGGGATATTTGGAGGGGACATGCTTATGTCATTTTTTCACTTAGCTCACCATGCAAGCAATGTTATTAGGAGTATATATAGGGTTTGGTCGGCCACACCAAGGGGATTTCTCATTTTTACTTTCTATCTTTTACTCATCTCTTAACTTCCTCTAAAAGCTCTAAATTGATCTCTATAGTTTTCAAGAGGAAATCCTACTGCAAGTTATTTAAATTAGAAGTTTTGAAAGGGGATTTGTAAGGGTTTAATGCAAGAGAACATGGATGTATGAAGAATTGGAAGGGATTGAGAGCAAACGGGAATAAATGGTGAAAAGATTGAAGGATTGATTTAAGGATTCAAAACAGGTTTGGGAACATCTTTCTCTTCTTGCATGTATTATTTGTATTGAAATATGGATATAGTGTGATGTTTGGGAATATTACTCTTGTTGCAAGAGACTATTGTTGCTGGATTTGTGTACTTATATATGGGAGAGATGCATTTTTAGTTGGTGAAATGGTTTAGAGAGATGTAATTGTAAGATTTTTACTTTGCATGTGTTATTTGATATAGCTAGGATAAATAGATTGTTAAAAGCTTGATTATAGTTTATTTTAAATTGATGTTAATATATAAAAGTTATAATATAATGCATGAAAGTATATTTGATGAGCAACTTGAAATAAAACATCAATCTTTGATGTTTAAAAGAACATGCATGTGAGTTTGAAAATTCTGGGTTTGGGTTCACTGGACCTAGCTGTATTCATTTGGTGATATTTTGAGTTTGAGAAAAGATAATTAGATGATTCTAATTGGGTGTTAAATTAGACGTATAGACAAATATTTCATAAGAAGAAATCACACTCAAATTATGTCTCTCAATGGGACATAACCTAGCTTGAAAATCGGATAAGTGTCCAGTCTTGTGCTCATGAACAGTCTTTAGTAATTTCATGATATATCGAGTTCTAGAAATGATATTGCAAATATTTTTAATTTTCTAGAAACTAGAAATGTATATCTATAACTTTGTAGAAGACAACCTTTTCTAAAAAGGCCGTTTACTATATCAAAAATGAAGTACAAGATTAAGTTATTAAGCTGTTTGCAGGATTCTAGGAACAAGGTGTAAAAGTCGTAGGGCCAGACATACTGTCGCGAGCGCAACACCATGATTTCTGCCCATAACTTTGCTTTTTATTCCCCTTTATCAGTATATTTGGCTACCCCCATGTGATACACATATAACTGAACAAAATAGGCCTTGAATGCAAGTATACGAGAGCTCTAAACTCATGTGTATATAGATTGGTATAAAAGGATATATATATAGATTTGCATGATTTGTATCATTTACATTGAAAATTGTCTATGAATTTATAACTATGCATCATGGAAATTTTGCATTAATAGTTAAGTTATAGTACCATGAATAATTATGAAATTATTGTTAATCATATATGTGTATGATAATATGATTATGATAGGATGTGTTGTCTAAAGATCATATGTTTAATTATAAGTTCATGATGAAAGTTAAATGTGTGTGACATATGGTAACATATTGATATATGTATAGCATATGATTGATGAGTGATTGAGGTATACATATTGATAATCATGCTTACAAGAACAAGCTTACTAGATGCGAATGTACTACAGGTATGTACAATCCATGATTATATTTATGAGTGCATGAGCATGTAATTGCACTATGAGATAGAAAATGATTGAATGTCACTTAATAGATGAGATTATATGCATGTCCAAATGGTATACTATAAGTACAGCTTTGAAGTATGAAATGAACATGAACATAGTGTTGCCTGTAATAGAGATCAAATGTGGGTATGAATACATACATGATAGTCAATATTAAAAATGCTACCCATGATTGTTCGTATGATAATTATGGTTTGAAATATTAACTCTACCTGTAAAGAAAAGAAGTAATATGACTAGTAGAATATATGTGTGCATATATATAGAAATGTATGATCTTACATGGTTGGGTTCGAAGCTTGAAAACTATTTTAGAGTAATGATTCAAAGAATATGTTAAAGTGAAATATATGAATATGTCTTTACTTAATTGAAATGACATGATTAGGCATATGTGATATTACATGTTAACATGTTAAAATACAAATCTACAGTGCTACAGACCAAATTATAGAAATCTTATTAAAGCATATAATGGCAATGTGATATGAGACTATATATATATTTACATAAATATGTATGGGTACAAATGGCATTATATAAGTATAGTCTTGACATGCGGAATAGTTACATGATTGAATAAGATTACAAGTATTAAATGGTAATACCCAACAGCGAATACGCTCACAGATTTACAGAAAGTTACACATGATTGTGTATATGAATATATTATTTACAGTTACACAAGAGTATACATGTGCATATAAGAATATGGATGATTAAATGAAAGATAAAGTAAATTGATTTTATTGCCTGCGTTGAGTCTAGGAAGTGGATAGATAGGCATGCCTATAAGGGTACCTTGCAGCTGCGATAGTTTCAACCCCGTTTGGGTTGTAGTTAACCCCGTTTGGGTGACTAGATAGACATGGTCCTATTTGGATCATTTTCAACCCCGTTTGGGTTGTAGTCAACCCCGTTTGGGTGACTAAACAGACTTGTACCTTCGGGTGCCACCGTTATAATCAATCAATTTATACCTTCGAGTATCTCTTTGGTGCCTTCGGGTGACCTATTATCTCTTTGGTGCCTTCGGGTGACCTAGTACCTTCGGGTACCACCGTATAACCCGTTATCCACCTCTTTAGAATAGTGCAGGCTGTACACCAAAGTTACCTTGGATAAATTAATGGTATACATATGTTGGTCTTTTGTGATCATAAGTCTTTTTCTAGATGTATGTCAATTCATGATATATGAAAGAGTATTATAATATTTAATGGATGCAACAATTTTATAATTGCATAAGCATATTTCATATTAAAGATTATAAGAGTTAGTCAGTAACAACCAGTGTTTTTGAAATAGTTTTCTTATGAATATATTTATATGTTCACATTGTTTATATGTGTACACATTTTAATGAAATTGTGTTTGTTATTTACGGTGTGATGTATGCATAACTAAGACCTATAACCTGGGTATATAAGAATAATCTGGCAATGTTGTATAATTGTTATGTTTAATTGATAGGCTTGTTTTTGTAGCTTATGCTATATAAAGTAACCTTATAATATTATAAAGATCTCATGGCATTTGGAAGTGTTGTTTCGCCATTTTAATTCTAATGGGTTTATATCATATACATACGAGTATAGATAAAAAGATAATGGATAATTATGCTAGTATGGTTTAGTATTAATTCAAAGGTTATTCACATAATTATTAGTTGAATTTAAAGTCATAGGACATTGAGGCTTACACTATTATTATATTACATGGTAAAATTAGCATAAATGTAAATGTTACCATTGAATTTTTATGAATTTCATAAGTTGATATGAATGTTAAATTTTATTCATTGTGATAAATCATTGTTGTATTTGAGACATGGTGTGTGCTTGTTGACGATCACTGTGAGTGGTCGTTTGTCATATTTTTAGTTCCCCACTAAGCTTTGTAGCTTAGCACGGGTGTTTCATCCGTGTAGGTTGTTGGGGTTAAATCTGCAGCTGGATGGCCAACTCAAGTCAACAAGAGAGACAATTATAGACTTGTATTTGGGCTCTTTGTATATAGTAAAGATTTTGTGGTATTAGAGATATTGTATGTAAAAAAAATGTGTTAAATAGTTGTTGTAATGTGTAAAAGAGACTTTATCATTCATTGAATAGTTTCTTTTAGAAGTGTAGCTCTCTTATATATTAAGTTTGATTATATATTTATGTTACACAGTAACTCATGTGTAATGAGTTGGATAAAGTGATATGTACAGATTATAGGATAAGGGTGCTACAGTAACATATTACTTTACTTTTATCTTTATTAGGCTTGCACTTTTCCAAATAAGTTGATAATGGGTGATAATATAATAGTAGCATCCCAAGGTAAGAGTAAGACATCTAAAGGTAATAATTATAAGGACCCAAAAAAGGTCGAGTTATAGTTTACTTTTCAACCCAAGCGGGGTCAAATTGTACTTTAGCTTTAAGACCCAAATAGGATCAAATTGCACTTTAACTGTAAGAGCCAAATAGGGTCAAACTATACTTTAGACTGATTAAGCAAACCCAAATGGTGTCAACTACAACCCAAGGGGGCTATTTATGATCCAAACTAGACCATGTCTATATTTTATGACCCAAACGTGGTTAAAAATATACTATCATAGCTGTAAGGTACCCTTATAAGCATGCCTATCTATCCATATCCTAGACATAATGTAGGTAGTTAAATCTCCTTACTATGGCTTACTTTACTTTACTTTAATTCTATTCAAACATATACATATATGCACATGTATACTCATATGCAACTATCAAAAGGTAATTGATAATGGTCATTTATATGATGTTTTTAGTATGTTTTTAGGTGTTTAATTAGGTTAATTTTGTGTTAATTAGGTTGAATTTGAGTTTAATTTGTTAGTTTTGTGTTTTTGAAGTTAATTGTAAATTTTGGTGTTTTTTAGGGTTAATTTGCAAGAAAAAGGAATTAATTATAAAAAAGGCAAAGATTTGGGCCAAAATTGCAAATATGGAAAATTTATGTGAGAAAGTGATCGTGAGGTCTAGAAGATTGATGCATGGCCACGTGAAAATGAATGAAGAAGGTGACGTGGCCACGTGAAAGAGTTTTTTTGAAGAATGAAGTAAGGACACGTGACCACGTGTGAAACAAAGGAGGAAATCACGTGGCCACGTGTGAGAAAGACCAAATGCAACACATGGCCACGTGTAAATTAACACTAGGGAACACATGGCCACGTGATGGCAATTCCCACTTCGTAAAGGATTCTCGAACTTCCTATTTTGGGCAGAAATTACTTCCTATTTGATTCTAAGAGTTTGAGAAGGAATCCAAGACATCTTTTGCCTACAAATAGCAGTCTAAAACACCAAAGAAAGAGAATTAGTTTTAGGAATTAGATTAATTAGGGGATCAACCTTAGAATTTAGCTTTACTTTTCTTTAGTTTGTTTTTATGTTATTGTGCTTCATTATTTTTTTCAGCTTTGTCTTTAGTTTTTAAATATGTTTAGGAAGTAATTTTTCTTCTTTTGCTAATGGATTCTTGAAATATTAAATTTTCATTGTTATGACTTTGTTTTGAGCTTAATTTCAATATCAGTTGATTATTTCTTGGTTTTAAGCAAATTCTTATCTTTGATTGTGTTGAGATTGATTGTTGGTTTATTGAATAAATAACTAAAAATTGGTTTTGACATAGTTAATGATTTACATGTTCTTAGATTAACTCTTTAATGTTTATGCATGATTATTATTCGAAATATGAGATGATTATGTGTGAATTTTATTGATTAATACTAAGAAAGGAGGAACTAAGAATAAATTGGAGTTGAATCACTTGAGAAAGGCTTCAATGAATATTTAGGAAGTTAAAACTAGACTTGCATGCTAAGTATTAGATTTGTCTATGAGTTTAATACTAAGAATGATATACTTGAATAAAGATATCTTGGTTTATTATTAGTTTTTCCATAATCACTGGTGTTTATATTGAATTTAAGTCATTACAATGAAAGTTAAGGTGGATAGCTCCTTTAGCAATAGAATTCTAGTTATTGCTTTGTTTTTAATTCATGTTTTAGCTTTTGTTTTATTTAATTGTTTATTTTGTTTAATTTTTTCTTTTAAATCAAAAACATTTGGGAAACAATCTAGGATTAATTTAATTCGTATATAGGTATTATCCTTAGCAATCCATGTTCCCTTGGGTACGATATCTTGGGGTCTTAATCTATATTTCCCTGTATTACTAGCCGATCTAGTACACTTGCTAGAATCCAGTCAGTAATCATATACTTGTTCATGTATAATTTTTTTGTAACATATATTGTAAAGATCCAAAATAGGTCCTATTAGAATTCAAGGGCAATTTCGCATTAGCAAAGTCTAATTAAACATTATTGGATGGATTATCACATTTTGCTTGACCTTTTGGTACCCTTTTGCTTATATCTCGAGTTATTAATGTTAGAGAGTATGCCCTAGAGCCCATGTAATAGGGATTTTTTTCATATGTATGAAATTTATATTCTTAATAAAAGGCATCATTCATTTATTAATGCTATGTTTGAATACATGAGTTTGTAAATCTTAAATTAATAAATGAAGTCCTAGATATTATAAACACAGTGCAAAGGCAATCATGAAGGTGTTCATAATGTGAGATGTCTATCGCATGCAAATGTGTTAATATCTAAATATCCCTAGTCATAGAATTAACAAGATAGGACATTGTTAATTCGGACAGACTAGCACATGTTATGCTTCTTGAATGGTTAAAGCAGTGGTTCTGATAACTGTGATTATGGATGATAATTAAAGCTAACATGTGGATGCTTGTTAGAAGAACAAGTTCATTGGAGACCTGCAAAGAGAATCCTCATATGGATATTAAATCTATGTCAGTGAGGAATCTCTTTATAGCGGTTGTGCAAGTATCCTTAGACTTGAGATCACCAAATTTATCTTAAGTAGCAAGTGGTATACTTTGACTCCATAACTGATTACTTCCAACTGGGAGTGAACATAGTTAGGAGATTGGGTATATCATGACCTACTTGAAGATAGTTGAGTGATTGACAAAGGATTCACCATCCCAGATTTAACAAAGGAAGTTATCTCGCATGATTCTATAATTTCCTTGTTCAGAGAATTTCTGGCCAGAGTAATATGCCGAGATGGATGGAGATCCATGAAGGGCATTTTAGGAACAATGGTTAAATTAATAGAACATACATAATTAGATTTATATGAGTTGACAGAAATCCATACTCAGAATCTAATTGAGATAAGAGTGGTGAAAGGAGTAATTGCACGGTAACTGTTTCTATGGAAGGGTACAGTCAAACCACATGACTTTCCTGACATTTGGGTAGTCATGATGCCTAGCTAGAGGCCAATCATGACTTGTATAATGATGTATCAAAATATCAATAGAGATTGATAAAATGATTTAAAGGAGTTTAAATCATGTGAGTTTTGAATAGAACTCACAATTACATATTATACTGCCAACATGGACAGGAACCCAATAGGTCACACACATATAGAGAAAAGGGTATAATGGTAAAATGAAAAGGATAATAATATTTGATATTATTATGAAGGTAGAGAAGAGAATATGATAATAATTAATTAAAGAGTTTAATTAATTATGATCAAATAAAATTGTCCGTGGAACTTTTGAGAAATGTTCTGTAAATTGGACCTAAATGAAATAATGTATTTCATGATTAATTATTACTGTCTTATAAGTATTATAAGACTACTATAAGTGTTATAGGACTGATATAATAATTAATAGGACCATTGGAGGAATTATTAAGGGCAAGAGGAATGAAGAAAGTTGGCAAAAGCCCTCCAGAAGAGGGCCACACGCTAACTCCATACAGAAGGGCTTAGAGGGCTTTTTCTTGGACCAAATTAATTTATATATGTTACATAAGTGTTATGGAACTCACATATTTAATTTGGCTGGATTTGGAATCCATTTGGGTATTTAAATCCAATTAGATGCACAAAGGGCCTAGTTTGTGGATTTTGTGCATGGTGTTTTATGAAAAGATTTAATTTGGATTTAATTAAGCCCAAATGATTATAATTAATTCTAGAGGCCCAATTAATAATTCCCCAGCAATTTTAAAGAGCCCAATCTCATTAAGGAGTTGGAATTTTAACCTAACTATAAAAGGCCAACTAATGAGAATTAGGGTTAAGTGATTAAAACAAAAAGAAAGTCTTTTCTCTTAATCTCTCTCCCTTTTTACGCCACTTCCATTGCTAGCCTCTTGGATTTCGGCCACTCCTTGTATTAGACCAATTTCTTGGTTCAATTTACCCCTCTCTAGTGTGGATTACTCATTGGAGGTGTTCGATTTTGGACACTGTGGTTTGCGACAACCCGGTGCGAAGTAAGATCAACTGTTCAACAAAAATCAAAGGTGATTTTTCTTATTCACATATAGTTATATTGTGTATTCATGGTAAGATCAGATCTAATAGTTAAAAAATTTTAAAATTCCGCTCATGTATGTGATGCATGTAACCGTTAAAATCCAACAATTAAGCACCAAATTAGATGATTCTAATTGGGTTTGAAAATAGACATCCATATCTAGATTTTATATGAAGAAACCAAGTTTCAAATCTATATTTAACTTGGCTATATTTAAATATAAAAATCGAAAAAGTCTGCTGCCTAGTCACTAAGATTAGACCTCAGTGTTAAGTTAATATCTGAAAACATAGAAATGATTTTAAGATGATTCTAGCTATTTTAGAAACTAGAAACATAGTTCAACAAGTTTGTAGAAGATAACATTTGCTAAAAATGGCTTTTGGAAGGTCAAAAATCACATACAAGTCGAATTCAGAAAACTGCTTATGATAGAGGATATAATAGTCAAGTAATAATAATATAGTTTAAAGGCTAAATTAAAAGAGGATGAAAATTAAGGGGTTAATTTGTTAATATGGAAATTTAAGGGTAAATTATAAAATAAAAGGGAAGAAAGGAGAGGGTGATTTAAGAAAAGAAAAAATTAAGTGGAACATTGTGTAACATGCAAATAAATGAGGGAACTTAGTGTGACATGCAAAATTTTGAAGGATCAAAAAGAGAATTTTCATTCCATTATAAAATCTAAATTTATGCAAATTAGAGAGGGAATTATGAGTAGAAGGAGAGAGGGATGTCACTTTGAAGAAAAAAATAAATAGAAAGCAAATTTCTCACTTCTCTCTCTCTCTTAAAGAATTTGCTTTCTCTCTTTCTCATAAAAAGATTGAAACTTCTCCTTCTCTACCATAGAATCCAGCCCCTTTCACTCAAAAAACATCTTTATATTACTATCTTATGCAAAGAAGGAAGGATGAATTTAAAGATGCTTTCAAGGGTTTAAGAAAATAAGAAGAGTGAAAGAAGATTTTGAAGAGAGTTGGAATTTCAAAACAGGTTTGGGAACTCTTTAATTTGCATGTAATATTTTTGCTAAGAGCTAAAGAGTTATTATATGTAATGAGTATCTTTGAGATTATTATTATGATTTATAGTAGATTTTATTCTTGCGTGTGTTTATGATGAGGAGAAATTTCTTAAGGAATAAAAATTACAAATTTTAGTTAAAATGCAAACTTCCATTAAAATTTTGGGTTTGAGTTTACCTGACCTAGCTGTATTTTTTTATTAATATCTTGAGTTTTAAGATAGTAAATTGAATGATTCTAGTTGGTATTTTTTTCTAAGACATTAAGGTATATTTTTGTAGAAGGAAGCCACTTCTGAATCGGCCACTAACTTTCCTTAAAATTTCCTTGAAAATCATAAAAAATGTTAATTACTGTTAAAGAACAGATTATAGTATTTCGGGCATAAGTCATGGTAGAGAAGTCAAAATGATAGGATATAAAATTCTGGATAAACAGACATATAGGAGCACAATTATTGTTAATGAATTTATATCTGATTCTACACTCATTTTATTCTACAAATTTTCAAAGTGACATTAAAAATCTATCTTTGGGTTAGTTTGAGCAAATAAGAGTATTTTGCTTATAACTTGAGTTAGAGAATTTAAAATATGGTAATTCAAATTTGGATTGAATCCAAACTTCCATATCTACATTTTATATGCAGAAAACAAATCCTAAATTGGTCTAAATTTAGTTTAAAAATCGGAATTAACTGCTGCACTGTTACTGGAATAGCTTTCTGGAATTTTGAAATATCATGAGTTGTAGATATGATAATGAGATGATTTTTAATGTTTCAAAAACTAGAAATATAGAGGAATAATTTTATAGAAGATCATTTCTTCCTAAATTGTCATTTGCTATATCTAATTTAGTGTGCAAACTAGTCACTAGAATCTGTCCATGGAATTTTGAAATGCCATCTCATATAATTAATTGGAAGAGTACATAAATAACTTTGGTAAATTATTTAAGAACTTAATTACCATGTTGTTTAAAAAGGCATATAATTAGATATATTTATGATTCTAATAGGCTTTAAAAGAGAAACTAAATATATGTAGACTAATTTAACATTGAAGAATTGGTTTACAATATGTTACAAGTATATAGAGAAATGTAATTACTTTAACGTAAAAATAATTATGAATTTAAAGGAACTTATAGATATATATTTAGTACATATACAATCATAATAAATATTACTTTTTGGAAATAGTATAATTATGATTGTATGCTTATACTCTTATGTTATTATGAGATAACATATAGTTATAGTGCTATGTGCTTACATGTATTTGCAAATTCATGTGTGTATTTAAGATTGTATATATATATGTCTATATATGTATGTATGTATGTATGTATATATATGTGTGTGTGTGTGTGTGTGTGTGTGTGTAGATATGAACAAAATATGAACACATAAGGATTAAGTGATAACCTTGAGAAAAAGGTATGTGTATAATTGAATTTCCTTTATTGGATATAATAATTTGATCATAGATGTTCAACACACCAATCTAAGCTTGATAAATTATGATGTGTTGTAAATATAAGATGTAAAGTATTGTTACACAATGGATGGTACAAATGTATTTTTATGAAATAATAATAATATATATATGTTGTTTCCATATAATTATAGTGGTGAATATATCACCCAATAGTAAATATATGTAAGCAATAATGCTACTATAAAAAATACATGCTAATTGTTAAATGATGAATTTGCATTATATTAACACTTTGATTAAATTGATGATATATATATGTCCTTTGTGATCATAAACCTTATTTTTAAATGTATACCAATACATGATTTATGAAGGAACTTTTATTAGGTTAAAGAGTATTATAATATCTAATGGACGCAACAATTTTATAATTGCGTAATCATATTGCATATTAAAGATTATAAGAGTGAGATAGTAACAACCATTGTTTTTGAAATATTTTTCTTATGATTATAATTATGTGTTCTCATTATTTGTATGTACACATTTAATGAAAGTGTGTTTGTTATTTGCGGTGTGATGTATGCAAATCTCTAAGACCCTTAACCTTGGTATATAAGAATAGTCTGGCAATGATGTATAATTGTTATGCTTAATTGATAGGCTTGTTTTTGTAACTTGTGCAATATAAAGTAAGCTTGTAGTAATATAAAGATCTCATGGTATTTGGAAGTGTTGATTTGCTATTTAATTGTAATGTGTATATATCAAAGACATACAAGAATAGATGAAAAGATAATAGATAGTTATGCTTTTACTGTTTAGTATCAATTCAGAAACTAATCACATGATAATAAGTTGAATTTAAAGCCATAGGACATTGGAGCTTACATGATTATATATGGTGATTAAAGTATTAATGTAATTTTTATCGTTGAACTTTATGATTTTTGTAATATGATTTAAATGGTGGATTTTTATTCATTTCTTGAAACAAAGCTTTGTTATAATTGAGGCATGATATGTGCTTGTTGACGATCACTGTGAGTGGTCGTTTATCATGATTTTAGTTCCCCACTAAGCTTTATAGCTTAGCACGGGTGTTTCATCCATATAGGTTATTGAGGTTATATCTGCAGTAGGATGGCCAACTCAAGTCAATGAGAGAGACTAGTGTAGACTTTTAATTTGGAATCTTCATGTATAATTAAGAATTTTTTTTGTGATATTGGAAATATTGTAAGTAAATATGTTAATCAGTTGTTATATTTTGTAAAGAGACTCTAATGTATATTGTAAAGTCTTAATAGTATAGCACTCTTATGGATTAAGTATGAATATAAGTTCTCTATATAGTTGGTATATGTTTATGTTGTACAGTAAAACATATGTAATGAAATGGATAAAGTGATATGTATAGATCACAGGATAAGGGTGCTACATATATTCATATACGTTTATGAGCATAGTATATTTTACTTGTCCATACATGCTTTGCTATAGGCATGTCACCATACACACTATTGAGTATTACAACTCTTTACCTGTATTCTATTAAAGGGATGTAACTTTTCACATATGTATGATGATGATACTTATCACTTATACTTTATTTTTAATCATATTATATGTGTGCACATGATTGTAGCATCATTAACTTTAAAGTATACTATACAATTGCTACAATTTAATTCATGATGAATATTCACATATGCACACATATGCCTTACTATCATCCTCGTAGGATATTTTCATTGAAACTTTAATTATATGAGGACATTGCACATGCATCTTATCATTTATCATATGTATTTCTAATCACTCATATGTTGGTATGCATATTCAGATTCATGTAAATACATATCTTATTTACAAACAAGCAATTTCATGATCATGTAATATTTATAAACATGTATTATAGTATCATTACATAATCATAATATGGCCTTCACAAAGCATAAATGTTTTGGAATTTTTGTATCATTTCATATAATAATCAAAGTTGGAGACCCACAATTTTCCAAACACTAGTCATGCATTCATCTCACATTTCGTTTCATAAACACCTTTACAATTTTCTTTATAATACTAGCATCCTTTTTTTACATTTTTAACGCATCATATATGCATGTTATCATATAATGAATGTAAAACTTTACCATTCTCCACAATCCGTTTCCCATGTATTATTCATATTTAAGAACACATCATCACGTGTTCATGTATGATGGTATAAACATTTATGTATAATTTTACTATTATAATTAATCATCTATGGTCATACTCATTCATAGATAAGTCATACTAATAGGTAATTTGACTTTAAATTTATTGATTGTCATATACATAAGGTACCAATATGCTTTCATTTTCTCAATTAAAGTACTCTAAAATGAAACAAATGTTCAAAAGTAACATTTTTGCATTGAAATATCATGCATAAAGCAAAATAAAAGAAGGACATCACTAGGAGCAATTGGTTTCAATCGAGTGTAGTGGTACAAAATGATATAAAATTGTCCACTCGGTAGATACATAATGGTCTCAGTCGAGTGCACCATTCTACCTTATGAAAATTTGCAAATAGTTTTCTGAGACCAACTTGTACATTACTTTATACCATTCAAATTACATTTTTAGCAAAATTTATCTTCTACAAACTCATTCCATTATGTTTCTAATTTCTGAAGAAAAAAAAATCAAAATATCATCTCTAGGTTTTAAAATATTTACAAAACACTGAGGTCTACTATTTTTTTCTTAAATCATAATTATATCTCAACATATAAATAGATTTAGAATCCCATTTCATCATATGAAATCTAAATCTAGAAGTCTATTTTCTTACTGAAATTAAATCATTCAATTTGCTACTTTACAACTCCAGTTATTGTCAAAAGGGTATGATAGGTCAACTGAACCTAAACCTAGAATTTTGTAACAGGTTTGCATGTCAATTCTAACCTGATGTTACTTATTTTTCTAGCAAAGGTACTTTTAAAATATCTATTTTTCCTCACTTTTTAACACCATAAAAATTAATTTCAACTTAATATTAGAATTAAATCCAATGCTTATTGTAAAATAAAACATCATGCTTAACATGAAAATATATCAATTCCTGCACTTCATTTTATTTACTTTCTTCTTTTATAAATCTTTTTCACTATGTAAGTCTTTTAGCCTTAATTCATTTTGTTTAATGCCCTCAAAATCTTAACACAACCCATGTAAGAATTTTAATAAGCTACTATTCTTCAATTTCAACATTTCTATCCTTAATCACATCAAAACAAACACATGCAGAGAATTATTTTCATATCTCACAACTATTAATCATAATACCATTTAAAAGATGAATCCTTTACACATTAAATCTATATATTCACATGTAACAATCACATGCCAGATGGGAAAAGTTCCCAAACCTAACATGCATGCTTCAAACTTCTATCAAAACTCTCTTTTCCATTCTATCTCTATTATTCTTCTTCTAGCTTTCTTTTTCTCAATGATGACACCATTCACTAAGCTTCCCTCACATGCAAGCAGATGTAAATGAAAGAATATCCTTTAGGTGTAAGGTTAAATTTTTAAGAAAGATAAGGAGAGAGTTTTACAGATTTTTAGAGAGAGAGAGATAGATGAAGTAAATCTTAGACAATGAGAGAAGTAAGAAAATCTAAATGTCCCCCTTTAATGTGGCTGGCCATGCCATAATTTTTGTCCCTTTTTCCCACCATTTTCTCTCTCCTTCATACAAGCTTTAGAAATCTGTATGGAGAAAGAAAATTTCAAATAACTCCCTTTTTCACTCTTCATTTCTAAATCTACCCCATCTCAAATATTTCTTTAATTTTTTTATCCATATAGTTAATATCCTATTTTAATTGTACCACAAATTACTATTCTATTATTGCAATTGGCCTAATACTTTAAATTTTATCTTAATTAACCATTCAACTATATTTTCCTTTCAATTATTGCCTTATATACCACAACATCAAATGACTCTATTACCCTTTTTCATATTAAACCATTAATCCACTAGGTCTAAACTTATATTAATTCCTCTATTTAAACTTGACTAGACATTAATAACATGTTAATGTATGTGAATTCTACTAGAGTGTAATTTGAGTCCTTATAATTCTCTTCCACTTAAATAATTTTGCCTTTGAAATTCATACCTATAATCTTTACTCATATGCATCACTATTATTCTGTACCTCTGTATCCATCACAATATTCATTTTTATCCCATCTTATCTCAACCAACTTTACTTGATTCTTTCTTTTACTTAATTCACTTCTCTTATAACTGTATCTTCATATAAAGGCAACCTTGTCATATTGTTATAATATTACTATGCTTAATGTATATCCTATTAGTTTCCTTTTTCAGTTCATGCCTATACATGTGATATGATGTTATGCCATAAATGAATGATGTTTCATTATATGCAATGAAATGCAGATGTAAAATCTCATGTAGTTACATATGTTTTGCCCCATCCCAACTATGAAATGTTTAGTCAATTTGCCCATGTTTGTTAAAGAATCACTGACAGGTATACAGAGCATCATAATTAACCTCAATTTCCTCATAAACTCCTATATACTATTCATAAACTCTTTATCATAAACAATGTTGAAATAATCTTTATATACTCTATTAACACAATTGTACTATAATACAAACATTATTCATATATGCACTTCATATCATTTACTGTTCGGTCCGAACATAAAATCTTATTATCATACTATCATACATATAGTTTACTTTATAAATTTCCATCTTATCTAATATTCCAAAAATACATATAAGCATTACCAATATCAAAATTTCATCAATATAAACAAATAATAATAGCTCATTCAAAAATGTCTCACTTTTATAGAACCTTAGTCCTATTGGTTTGTGCCGATATGGTTAAATCTATAAACCTATCTCTTTTCACTATGATTTACCTTTTCTTCAAAGATATATCTGAACCTTAAAACTTCTTTTCACTCTATACCAATATGTCGTATGTCCATTACTTGTTTTCATCATGCACTCTTATTTTTATTTCTTTTAGTCCCATATTTTCTATCAACATCCCCTGCCATCCTATACCCATATAACATAGAATCATAGTCAAATTGTGGTTAATTTTCTTTAATCCATTTAAAAAAGAAAACAACTTCTCATTATGAGCTATCAAAGTAAATTTAGGGATAACTAAGCTCGAAACAGAAAGGTTGATAACTATACTAATCTCATCTCCAGATTCCTTCAAATCATCCAACTTTAAATCTATAACAAAGTAAAATAAGGGCATCTACATTAGGCCAAAACTCTATAGCTTCCTATGATAACATTTTCTAAACTCTCATTAGCCAGAAATTACTAAACCTAGGCATTCTGATACAACTAATTGGAACACCTTTATCCTATATTTAACTATAATCACTTTATCCAGTATCATTAAGTATGTTTTTTAATAAACATAAATCCAACCAATATATGTACTATACTATTAAAACTTTACTACAAACTTAAGAGTCTCTTTGAACATTTCAAGATTTATATCTGTTTAACATTATACATTACATCACTTATCAACACAAATAAAAACTCTTGTAGCTAAAATAACTCAACATCATAAACTATACTTTTAGTCTCAATCTTGTGTTTGTTCTCCCACTGCAAATATAATCCCTGAGAATATATCATACCTTGACAAGCTACATGGATTAAACACCTATACTAAACTATAAAGCTTAGTGGGGAACATAAAATATGTTGATAACCTCCTATTAAAGTCATTAATTCTCTCATATACATAGAGACATGTCATTATGTATATAAAAATCATGATAAAATTTAACTATGAGGGCCTAACCTTGACCCTAGCAGGGAATATGTTTAATAGTATGATGCTATATGTACAATTAAAAATTTTTATGGTTATAGCCACTATGGGATAAAACTTCTTGAAGGGCAATGTGGTAATTTTTGTTAAATTCATGAAAAATGGATTAATTGAATAATAAAAGAGATGTTGGGATAAGATTTATGATTTAAGTTTCTTTTGAGGTTAAATAGTAAATTATGAGATGGAGGGGTACTCTTAAGAGAAATAATTGGAGAATAAGGTTAAAAGAGTAATTAATGGTCTCCCCCACGTGATTCCAGTGAGGATATCACTGCCTGTCAAAAGGGGAAGACCATCACACTCTCTCTTTTATGTTTTCTCCTTCTTTCTTTCACTGGGTTTGGAACTAGGGTTTGGTAAGAGGAACTCCTCTCATCTATCTTTACTAACTAATGCAATAATTTAGGAGTACAAGAAGGAAAGCTTAGTATCTTTTATGGCTTGTTATAGGAGATTCAAGCAAGGATAAGGGCAAGGGGATCTTAAAGGAGTAAGAACGTCACTAAGCAGGTATGGGAGTATCGTTGTTTCCATTGTTGTCTATAGGTGTTTTATAGAAACTAGGTTTCTTATCTGAGTTATTTAGTTTTATAGAGGAATTTAAAGATGATTAATGAAAGATATTTATTTAAGATGAGTTTTGGTAAGATGTTATAGCCTACGAAGTTCTGTGTTCTTATCGAAGCATTACGATCCTTGAACCCAAGCAAATTGTGGTCACGCAAGCTTTGAAGCTTGTGAAATCGTGGTCATGCAAGCTTTGAAGCTTGTGAAGCCGTGGTCATGCAAGCCTTGAAGTTTGTGGAGCACGTGGCCATGTAAGCTTTAAAGCTTGTGAGGCACACGACCACGCAAGCCTCAAAGCTTGTGGAGCACGTGGCCATGCAAGCCTTAAGGCTTGTGTATCACATGGCCATGCAAGCCTTAAGGCTTGTGTAGCACGTGGTCACGCAAGCTTTAAAGCTTGTGAGGCACACGGCAACATGCCAGTCCACTGCCCTTCAATTCTCTATTTTGCACATTTGTCCTGATTATCATACAAATTACTTCCCCATTATTATCGACAAAGCCAACACTTTTTATAACAATAATCCACCCTTTTAAAGCAACCTAATAGGCACATTTTAAGAGTATGTTTACTAAAAGTAATATATGATTGTTTTATGCTATGCTTTTACTGTCAAGCCATAACAATTGAGGTAAAGTGATCATGGAAAGTTATCAAGTAGTGTTAATTACAACTTACTTCGATATGTGATCGTAATAGTAGTAATGTAATAATTTCATAAAATTACTATGAAATATGTATTTTTATGCGAAGTAGGATGATAACTTTCCTTAAATGAGATCGAATATATGGTATATGAGTTATAAGTCGGGGTAATAAATATGTATATCATCATATGTGTATGAAATGTGAATTCGGATGTGAATTATGGCTTGAACAAATATTGCAACATGTAAGAAGGAACATGATGAATCAAATATTCTCTTGATTAAGTGGTTAAGCCTGTGGGTCTTAGTTCAGTTGTGGATTAGATAGGCATGCCTAAAGGGATATAGTTGCAGCTGCCATAGTTGACCCCATTTGGGTCCATTGATTGTTACTTTGATGGAACCATAGTCTGATCCCTTGGTTCCATTGTTTGATATCTTCTAGATATCTATTGTCTAATACCTTAGGGTATCCATTGCTCCCGTTATCCACCCCTTTGAACTAGTACTTAGGCAGGCTATTAAGTTTAAGAGAATTGTTAAAGAAAGAAATACATGTATCAATTTCTTCATTTGTATAATGCAAGCATGTGAGTGATTGATTACCATGTTTTATCTTCACTTCCTTTGGCCGTATTGTCAAATTAAAACAACCTCCATATATTAGTATGATGAGGTGCTTATTGAAATGTTGTGTAAAGATATTTCCATTCGCTTAACTTTATTGGTCGATTATACTATTATTATTATTATTCTTATTTTTGTATGTTATCTCCCCGCTAAGCTTTATAGCTTAGCACGGTTGCTTTACATCCGTGTAGGTTTGGCTGGTGGTCGTTCAGGGACTTAATTCTACATCAATTGGCCAATAAGAGTCAATTCAAACTATTTGATGTAGGATATTTTGTAGATAGTTCTTTTAGTCTAGTCTTGTATTTTGTCATGTTTCATTGGGGGTAATGTAATATGGAGGACTATAACCTTAACTTAAATTACCATGCTTGCTTGCCCTTCCATTGTTGTGGTGGTTAATGTACGATTGCTATATTATAATTGTTGCATGACTTTCCAGTTTAACTATTGAAGTATGCATGCACCTTATTTGTATATGATGACATGTTGATGTAAGATTGTTGCGAGTTTTGGTTGCTGAAGGCATGATAGATGTACTGTTTGGGAGTCAGTATTAGGGTATGACATTAACAATATAATATTATCTTTTGCCAAATACTACTTAACATTCACATCATGGCCATTTTCGAAGTTGATCATGTAATTAACTTTACCACTTATTTAACAATTATTAACTCTTACGAGTAAGTACATATCTCATCTATATTCCCTAAGTTCCTACATTTCAAATTTATTTAATCCCTTTGATATATATATTCACCTATCTTGTAGGCTTAGCAATATCAATCCTTATTTATCTAAGTGCCATTATAAATTATAGAACCTTTAGTTAACTGGCCAAAACTTATACGTCAATAAAACTAGTAATATTTCCTTGCTATAAAAATTTTTGCAACACAATCTATGAGTCAAAACTTATATTAAAGGTCTTATCTTTTAACTATTCTTTTATGCCATCTCCCTCACTCCTTGTTTATCATTTAAATTTCTTATGCATTGGACCATATTAATTTATAAATAATTTATGGTTGCCCATAAGATGTTAGATATAATTACCTAATAAAAGTGTATGAAATGAGTAGCTATAAGGAAACATATAAGCCACTACAACTATTGAAAAACATCATTAAGCATACATATAAACAAATAACTTTTGTTCTCAAGTATAGGAAACACTTTCACCAATTTAATCATGGATAAAGCATTTTTATTATGCAAATACATAAGCATAATTCATCATCTCATATGTACAAGGAGTATTATTTGCCATGTATTCATATAAATAATGTTGCTTCATATATGCATCATGTTTTCCACATACTATATAGGGATTTCGTATAAGATTAGTATTAATGTCAATTTAACGGATATCATGCTTTTAAACATTTAGAGTAATATATTACTTTCCTTTTCTCTTTATTAAAATTGCACTTTTCTCAAGAAGTGGATAATGGGTTATAATATAACAATAACACCAGATGGTAAGAGTAAGATATCTGAAGGTAATAATTATAAGGACCCGAATGCGGTTGAGTTGCACTTTACTTTGTAACCTAAGCATGGTCAAACTGTACTTCAGATTTAAAACCCAAATGGGGGCAAACTATACTTTAGTTTGAAAACCCAAATGGGGTCAAATTGTACTTTAGCTTTAAGACCCAAATGGGGTCAAATTGTACTTTATGTCAATCAAACATACCCAAATGAGGTTGGCTATAACCCAAACAAGGTTGTTTGTGATCCAAATGGGACCATGTCTATATATTTTGACCCAAATGGGGTAAAAACTATATTATCGCAATTGTAAGGTACCATTATAGGCATGTCTATCTATCCACATCCTAGACATAACGCATGTAGTTAAATCTCTTCACTATAGCTTTCTTTACTTTTCTTTAACTCTATTCAAACATATACATGTATGAATAGGTAAACTTATATGAATCTATCAAAAGGTAATCATGTACCTATTCATGTGTAATTTTTTTGTAACATATATTCATGTACATTTATGAGTATAATATACTTTACTTGTTCATGTATACTTTGCTAGAGGCATGTAATCACGCACACTATTGAATATTACAACTCTTTACCTGTATTCCATTCAAGGCATGTAACTTTTCAAATATGTATGATGATGATACTTATCACTTAAAATTTATTCTTTAATTATATCATATGTGTTCACATAATTGTAGCATCATTAACTTTGAAGTACACTATACAATTGCTACCATTTAGTTCCTGATGAATATTCACTTATACAAATATACACTTTACTATCATCCCCATAGGATACTTTCATTATAACTTTAATTATGTAAGGACATTGCATATGCATCTTGTCATTTATCAAATGCATTTCTAATCACTCATATGTTGGTATACATATTTAGATGTATGTAAATACATCAACTTATTTTCAAACAAGCAATTTCATGATCATGCAATATTTATAAACATGTAATCTGGTATCATTACATGATCATAACATGGCCTTCGTAAGGAATAAGTTTTTTGACATTTTTGTATTGTTTCATATAACAATCAAAGTTGGAAACCCACCTTTTTCCATACACTAGCAATGTATTCATGTCACTTTTGGTTTCTTAAACACCTTTACAATTTTCATTATAGGACTAATATCCCTTTTATACCTTTTTAATGCATCATATATGCATGTTACAATATCATGTATGTAAAACTTTACCATTCTCTATATCTATTTCCCATTTATTCTTCATATTTAAAAACACATCATCACATATTCATGCATGATGGTGTAAACATTTATGCATAATTTTACTATTTGAATTAATCATCTATGGTCATACTCATTTATAGATAAGTCATTCTAATAGGTAAATTGACTTTAGATTTGTTGATTGTTATATACATAAGGTAACAATAAGCTTTCATTTTGTTGTTTAAAAATAATCTAAAATCATATGAATGTTCAAAAGTAACATTTTAACATTGAAATTTCATGTATATACCAAAATAAAAGAGAGACACAACTAAGACAAATTGGTCTCAATCAAGTGTAGTGGTATAAAATACTACAAAATAGTCCACTTGATCGAGACCAAATGGTCTCAGTTGAGTACACCATTCTACCCTAAGAAAATCTGCAAATAGTTTTTTGAGATCAACTTGTACATTACTTTAGACCTTGCAAATGAAATATTTAGCAAAAGTTGCCTTCTATAAACATATTTCGTTATATTTCTAATTTCTGAAAAATTAAAAAAATAATCTCAATATTATATCTAGATTTTAAAAATTTACAAAACACTGAGGTTTGTTACTAGTTATAGGGCAGTAGATTATTTTTGTTTTCAATATAAATTATGTCCCACATAGAAATAGATTTAAAATCTAGTTTTTTTCATTTGAAATCTAGATATAGAAGTATAGTTTCTAACTCAAATTCAATCATTCAATTTGCTACTCTACAACTCCAGTTATTGTCAAAAAGGTACTAATAGGTCAAGTGAACCTAAATCTATAATTTTGTAATAGGTTTGTATGTCAATTCAGACCTAATGTTACTTATTTTCCAATAATGTACTTTAAAATCTCTATTTTTCCTTACTATTTAACACCTTAAAACTCAATTTTAACTTAATATTAGAATTAAATATAATTTTAACTGTAAAATAAAGCATAATGCTTAACATGAAAATCTATCAATTTTTACACTTATTTTTCTTTACTTTCTTCATCTCATAAATATTTTTTCACTATGTAAGTCTTTTATCCTTAATCCATTTTGTTTAATGCCCTTTAAATTTTAAACAACCCATGCAAGAAGTTTAATGAACTACTCTTCTTCAATTTCAACATTTCTATCTTTAATCACATCAAAATAGACACATGTAGAGAATTATTTTCTTATCTCACAACTATTCATTGTAACACCATTCCAAAGGTAAATCCTTTAAACACTAAATCTATATATTCATAGATAAAAATTACATGCAAGATGAGAAAAGTTCCAAAACCTGACGTGCAAGCTTTAAACTTCTATCTAAACTCTATTTTCCTTTCTTTCTCGATTCTTCTTCTTCTCGCTTGCTTTTTCTCTATGATGACACCATTAACTATGCTTCCCTTACATGTAAGAAGATGTAAATGAAAAATTATCCTTTAGGTGTAGGGTTGGATTTTTAAAAGAGATGGGGACAGAGTTTTACAAATTTTTAGAAAGAGAGATAGATGAAGTAAATCATATAGAAAACTACAAGAAAATTGCAATTTAGAAACAAAAATTAGCAACGAAAAATGTCAATTTTCCATTGCTAATCAAAAATAGCAACGAAAATTTCGGTTGCTAATTCGGCGGTTACTATTTTTAGCAACGGAAATTTTATTCTATTGTTAAATTTAGCAATGGAAATTGAATTCCGTTGCTAAATTCAACAATGAGAGATTTGGTGAATTGGTCAATTTTAAGAACAAAATATAAATTTTTATTGCTAAAATTAGCAACAAAAAATTAGAGTCCATTGCTCCGTTGCTATTTTTAGCAACAGAAACCATTTTTCATTGCTAAATTCACCTATAAGCAAAATAATTAACGACGGTTTATCCGTCCCTAATCCATCGCTAAAAATTATTATAATTTTTTAATATCAGAAACCCATGCACTATGCTCATTCTAGGAAGGACCACAAATCTGTGAATAGAAGCAAAAAATCTGATTCTCAATAAATAAATTAATTACGCATTCATTCTCAAAGCATAATAGCCCATTTCTTCTCCACCCATACCCACACTATACGTGGTAAACAACCACACACAATTATTGAAAGCTAAATGCCCATATTCTAATATGTGAGGAGATTAGCATAACCATAATGTTCTTTTCCTACTAGAATTAGGAACATAAAATAATTAGTAAAATGAAAGCATCAACTTTTAGTATAAATATTCTCATAACCGTGTCATATTAAAACAATATTAAATATAAACAAATAAGTCATTAAATAAATAAAGCTAAAGCAAGTCTTTAGGCTTTATTCAGAATTTTGTTGAGTGCTTTAACTGACTGAAACCAAAACAATTAGTGATGAAGCCATTAAAAGAAGTTACCTGTCAAATTCATATCCTGAGAATGTGCATGCTTTGTTGAGCAATCAATCACTTTCATGAAAGTTGCTCAAGATTCATATCCTTATAATTGTTGAAATAGCTCCATTATTTGGAAGTTTGACAATTCCAAAATGGCTGCTTCCAATTTTCAACATCAATTCCCCATTATCGCCTTTACACAACCCCATCATTACCTGTCGACACTTCATTGCATTACAATTGAATTGCACTAACGAAGACAATAAATATGAGGCAATTAACTCATTATAACTAAAAACAACCAGTTATAAAGCTACATGGATCTTTTTTTCTCTATCATCCATTTTTGGGCCAAATCTATTTCGTGAAATATTTCAATCTATCAGCAAAATCCTCCTCCATATCTTCTACTTTTAAATGGTGGAATTTGAATTGAAAAATAAGCACCCTACGTACCATTAAAATTACACCAATGCCCTATCTGACTTACTATTCCTATCTTTCTTACCGAGCCCACCATGAAGGAAAAGGTGAACTTACTGTAATGAAGAGAATCGGAATGATTATAATATGATAGTGTTTAAAGACCATAGCTAACATACTCTAAACATGATATTTTTTTCTCTATCTATTGAAAATAATGTAAGTGATAGCAAGTACCTTGATTGGGAGCAGCCCAATGGTTCCCTTTTTCATGCTTACCTTTTCAAAATCTCAGAAATACACCAAATCCTTTCCAAGTGCACCAACAATAGATAAAAAAATATTTTTAGGTCTTAAAGAAAATCATGAATAATTACTAAAACAATATGCATGATTTTGAATGAAGAAAGACAAACCTCAGTAATAAATCAGTGATGCTATTATATATGAAAAACTAAATTGCTTAGTTACCTGATACTTTGTGTAGACATTATTTTTGAACCTTTCACTGTCCATTAACTTGTGCCTTGCCCTTCATCATCAACATAGAGGATTCCATTCTCAAGCAGGCATCTCATAGTGATCCAATTTTGTTTATTAATAGATTTCCCTATGTAACATACTATATGTACATAATTTAATGAGCAGCAGGAAATAAATTATGTAATATTCACCCCTCTATTACTCTAACCAAGAAAAGTAATCAATAAAAAACAAACCTAAGTTGGTGAATCTATCTAATGTTTTGAAATAACTGAACAATAATTCATTGTTAGGAAATTGATGCATATTCAGAAACCATGTGAACAGGTACTATCAACAGTAAACATCTCAAAAAAAATATGGAAAAGCTAATGTGATACAACTGACAAATAATATATGATTAAAGAGGAATTACTAATAGCCTTTCAATAGGTTGATTGTAGATTGAAAAGACAAGTACAAATTTGAGAATATTATGAGTTCATTTTTTCGCATTGATACTTTCATCGCTTCAACATAAATGATTATTTCATTCCCTATTAACAATAAAAGAAAACAAGCAGCAAAAAGGTTAACTGGATAGCCTAGAAGTACTATAAGGTTTATTTCTTATGCTTCACTAACTTTACAAACTAAGGAAAATAAGGGTAAAAGTACAAAAATTTTCCTCACATTTTCCCCAAGGCATTAAAATGTCCCTATCTTTTATTTTAGAGCAAAAAATAACCCCAACATAATGGAAATTAGTACGAAAGTTCCATAGGAGAAGCGCAAAGGAAATGGGCAAGTGTAAGTGTAAGGACCCAAAATAGGCCCTAGTAGAATTCAAGGGCAATTACATGTTATTAAAGTCTAATTGAGCATTATTTGATGAATTATTAAGAGTTAAGTTATTAATTGGGCCAAAAATATTATTAAGTTATCAATAATTATGTGATAAATGTGTAAATTATATGGTATGAATTTTATAAGATCATAATTAAATTATTATTGTTGGTTTAATAATATTCAAGGGTGTAATTGAAGTAAAAAGTATTAATTTGGGGTAAATTTATAATTACGGCATCTTTAGGGGCAAATGTGACTAAATGAATAATTGAGAGGCCAATTTAAGGAAAGGAATAAATGGTGGGGTTAATTTATAGAATAGATTAAATGGTGGGGACAAATTAACATGCATAGAAGTGTGGGCTTATTGTGTAACATGCAAATAGTTGGAGGATTAAAAGGGATATTTGTGTGGGACATGCTGATGTCATTTTCCACTTAACTCACCATGCAAACAATGTATTTAGGAGTATTTATAGAGGTTTGGTCGGCCATTTGAGAAGGAAAAACCAGAAATTCTTTATCCCTTATTCTCTCATTTCCTTTGTATCCTCTCAAGCAAACCAAGTTAAATTCATGATGGTTAATCAAGAAGTATTTGTGTAACAACTTTAAGGTAATTAATCTAATGAATTCCATCTTCTTCTTCTTCTTCTTCTTTTCATTCTCATTTTATTGAGGTAATGGTTGAGTATGGTGCTGGAGTTTTTGATTAAAAGATGATGTTGGTTATAAAGGAGAAGAGGAGGGTAGAAACAAGGAAAAGTAGTTACAAAGAGTAGAGAGCAAGGAGAATTTACAGAAGATTTGAGTTGCATTTCCAGTTGGAACTATTATTTCTTGCATGTATTAATATTGTGTTCATTATGGATTTTATAAGTATATTGACTTGAATTAAGATATTAGACATTAATGTGAAAGTGCTGTCCAGAAATTCGGATTGACCTCCAATGACTAATTTGATCATAAGTTGAGTTTTTGAACTCCGAATTTGATGTTACTAGTTGGGTTAGAACCGGGACTTCTGTGCCTACAAATGTTATTGAAATAACAATAATGAAATTTTTCCTTTAAGGTCCTCAAAAATGCCCAAAACAGTAGCTTTTGAAAGAAGAAAAGTTAATGAATTTGAAATTCTGAGTTAAGTTTCTATGAACCAGTTTCGGAATTTTGTGGATATCTTGAATTTTAAAACTCTGATTTGAGTAAACTCAGTTGGTACTTACTCTTAGGATTTGGACCTAAAATTTTGTAGAAGAAACCTATATTTAATTCTCCTTCTAAATGCTCCTAAAATTAATTTAAAATTCGGACTGAGCTGCTACCTAGTTGTTAAGAACATGTTACAGTATTTTTGCTATAAATATTTGTTGAGAAGTCTAAATCCATTGAAACAAAATTCTGGTTAAAATAGACTCATAGGAGCATCATCTTCATGAAGGAAGGTTGTTTAAATTGTGTACCTATTTTATTATATGAATTTATTAATTGGTGATAAAAACTGAATTAGGTGCAGTAAAGTGCTGCCTAGGAAACGAGAATGGACTTTAGTAATTTGAGTGTATCTCTTGTTATAGAGGTTGAAATGAGATGATTCCAAATTCTGATGAAATTAGACTTATTTATATACAACTTTTGTGAAGAAATCATAATTTGATTCCGTTTATAAATATGTCAAAAAGTGACTCGAATTTGGAACTGTTGACAGCACTTTTTCAGTGGACAGTTTGCAGTATTTTGTGCATAATTAATTTTGTAGAGGTCAAAATGCTATGGAAAAAAATTCCAGTTAAAATAGACTTATGGGAGTACAACTCTTATGAATAAATGTTAGTTCAATTCTGTGCTTATTTTGTTCCACGAATTTTTCAACGTGATCACACAAACTGTTTTCAATGACATTGCTGGTTGTATAATTATAGGTAATAATAGTGGTATTGTAAATTTATACATGACTATGGTGTTAGATGATATATGTATACGACAAAAAGGTATGATAATATTATTAAACTAAAGCTATAAGTGTATAAAAGTTTAGGAAATATAGTTTGCAACAAGACCATGAACCAGCATATGGATAATTACTTATTTTAATGAATATGATTATGCCTATATGCTTATGTCTACTGAATAATATGTTAAGGTAAATGATTACAGTATTATATAATTATAGTTGCTTGATTTGATACCTGAGTGTGATTGTGTGTATCTATATATATATATATATATATTGCCATACATGTATGTACGCATATAGGTTAACCTGTTGTGAACATGATCATACACATCATTGATTAAAGGAACTCAACAGAGCATGATGTTATCTATCATCATATTACATATGTAAAATAGCTACTTGATTTGAAGGGATTACAAGTACAAAATAGTAATACTTAATTGTGCTCAAGATAACATGTTTATAGAAAACTTATACGTTTATATCTATGACACCATGCTCGTATATATTTACATGAATATATATGTATGAACATCAATATGTATATGATGAGAAAAGAGCAAAGTACAGAATAGCAATACCGAATTGTGCATATGATCACATGTTTACAGAAAGTTATACGTGAGCATGTATATGATTACCTTGTACATAGTTATATAAGAGTATACATGTATATGAATGAATAAAGAAAAGATAACGCAAAGAGATTTTACTGCCTGCATTGAGTCTAGGAAGTGGATAGATAGGCATGCCTATAAGGGTACTTTGCAGCTGATTCTGAACGTTTAGACCTGTTTAGGTCCACTTGAATTTAAAAGTATAGTGACCCTGTTTGGGTTTAAAAGTTAAAGTTAATTTAACAACCCTCGTGTGGGTTGTAGCCGACCCCGTTTGGGTTCGCTTGACCGGTCCATGTTATTTGATTGACCCCGTTTGGGTCCATGTTATTTGATTGACCCCGTTTGGGTTCATGTTATTTGATTGACACCATTTGGGTCCATGTTATTTGTTCGACCTTGTTTGGGTCCACCGATTTATCATACAGTTTTATGCCTACAAGGGATCATCATTTAATACCTTCGGGTATCTTATTTGTACCTTCGGGTACCACCGTATATCCCGATATCCACTTCTTTAGAATAGTGCAGCCTTTATTATCAAGGTTAAGAAAAGTTTAATACGACATGCAAATTCTTAGTTGACTTTATACTATTCTACATATGAAATTCCTTTTGTTGCATACAAAACACATGTCTAAAAGAATGCTCAATAGTATATGTATCTTTACAGCTAGCATAAAAAAAATGCATGTTAATTGCTAAATTTCTCTATATATATGTCCTTTATTTTTATATGTATTATATTGTATGAGTTATGCTATAACACCCATTGTTTTTGAAATATGTGTTTTCCTATGCTTATATATATGTGTTCACATTATTGCATGTACACATTCTTTAACGTGTATTTGTTATGTTTGGTTGATAGGCTTATTCTTATGATACATATGCTATAACATGTATAACTTATGGAATATAAAGTAAGCCTATAGTAATATTATAATCTCACGTTAATTGAAAGTGTTGAATTGTTGTATAATTCTAATGTGTGTATATCATGGATATACAAGAATAAAAGTAAGTTAATTTCAACACTTGTGAAGATTGTTTATGGAACATTAATAATAGATAACTATACTTTTATGATTAAGCATTGATTAATAAAATAATCATACGTTAAATTCGTTTAATTTAAGTTCAAAGGAAGTTGGAACTTGTATGATCTTATATGATAATTGAAACGTTAATACAAATTCTTACGGTTAAACTTTATGATTTCTATAAGTGAATGTAAATATTCAATTTCTTTCATTTCATGAAATAAATCATTGTTGTACTTGAGGCATGTTGTGTGCTTGTTGACGATCACTGTGAGTGGTCGTTTATCATGATTTAGTTCCCCACTAAGCTTTATAGCTTAGCACGGGTGTTTCATCCGTGTAGGTTGCAAGGCTAGGACTTTCTTACAGGAATGATATCTGTAGCTGGTTGGCCAACACAAGTCTTTGAAGATTATAAAGTATATAGTCTTCTTTTTGGTTCCTTTTTGTATTTCAAAGGTTTTATGTTGTGTTGGAAATCTTGTAAAAGTACAACTATTTTGTAAGATGTTATCAATGGTTATATTTTGTAAAGAGACTCTAATGTATATTGTGAAGTCTTAATAGTATAGCACTCTTATGGATTAAGTATGAATATCAATTCTCTATATAGTTGATATATGTTTATGTTGCACAGTAAAACATGTGTGTTGAGAGGGATGAAGTGATATGTATAGATTATAGAATTAGGGTGCTACAGTAAGTGTGAGAAGTGGAGAAGATGATAACTTGGAAATTAAAAAAGAAAAGGATAAATGTTGGGGGGAAGCAGCCTATCATCACATAAGTGGTGGCGGTGCTAGTGCCACTTTTCTCTTTCATCTTTCACTTCTTTTGTCTTTATTATTGCATTTACTGGAGTAATAATGTGAAATTCCACCTGCACATGCCCTTTCCAATCTAATGCTACATTTTAAATTCAAATCCCAATTATCATTTTTTTCTATTATCTTTTTTAGCATTGGATCAAATGTACTTTAAAAATTCAATACCAAGTTTTTTTAATCATTCATATTGAGTCTTTAATAGCATTTGGTACGATTGTAAGTGTTTTCATACAAATCCATGAAAAGTTATTCTAGACTAGACAAGAGCAACATCATCTAATTATTTTGAAAAATTAATATGGCAATATATAACAAGTTCAATAGATGATTGATGCAATTTTTCACAGGTATGAAGTTGAGTGGATCAATCGTACCTCTTTGAATAGAGACTGAGAGCCAGTGACCTTGTTCTTAGCCTCAAGTTTGATAACATTTTCCATTGGAATTCTAGATCTTCTTTAGTTCTGCACATCAAATGCTATTGCATATTAGTTTAGCAAGCCTATTGAGTTCAATTTTAAAGATGAACTTTAAGTTCTTTTCTATTAATTATTTTAACTTAACTTGATGCAGGACGTATTTTGCCTTTTCCAACATGAACCCAACATCACCTAAGCAGAAAAAAACCAAAACTTTCCCCATCTAATTGTAGCAAAAATTCATAATCACCACTATAGCATACAAAAAGAACTAAAAAAAACGTTAATACAAATTCTTACGGTTAAACTTTATGATTTCTATAAGTGAATGTAAATATTCAATTTCTTTCATTTCATGAAATAAATCATTGTTGTACTTGAGGCATGTTGTGTGCTTGTTGACGATCACTGTGAGTGGTCGTTTATCATGATTTAGTTCCCCACTAAGCTTTATAGCTTAGCACGGGTGTTTCATCCGTGTAGGTTGCAAGGCTAGGACTTTCTTACAGGAATGATATCTGTAGCTGGTTGGCCAACACAAGTCTTTGAAGATTATAAAGTATATAGTCTTCTTTTTGGTTCCTTTTTGTATTTCAAAGGTTTTATGTTGTGTTGGAAATCTTGTAAAAGTACAACTATTTTGTAAGATGTTATCAATGGTTATATTTTGTAAAGAGACTCTAATGTATATTGTGAAGTCTTAATAGTATAGCACTCTTATGGGTTAAGTATGAATATCAATTCTCTATATAGTTGATATATGTTTATGTTGCACAGTAAAACATGTGTGTTGAGAGGGATGAAGTGATATGTATAGATTATAGAATTAGGGTGCTACAGTAAGTGTGAGAAGTGGAGAAGATGATAACTTGGAAATTAAAAAAGAAAAGGATAAATGTTGGGGGGAAGCAGCCTATCATCACATAAGTGGTGGCGGTGCTAGTGCCACTTTTCTCTTTCATCTTTCACTTCTTTTGTCTTTATTATTGCATTTACTGGAGTAATAATGTGAAATTCCACCTGCACATGCCCTTTCCAATCTAATGCTACATTTTAAATTCAAATCCCAATTATCATTTTTTTCTATTATCTTTTTTAGCATTGGATCAAATGTACTTTAAAAATTCAATACCAAGTTTTTTTAATCATTCATATTGAGTCTTTAATAGCATTTGGTACGATTGTAAGTGTTTTCATACAAATCCATGAAAAGTTATTCTAGACTAGACAAGAGCAACATCATCTAATTATTTTGAAAAATTAATATGGCAATATAGAACAAGTTCAATAGATGATTGATGCAATTTTTCACAGGTATGAAGTTGAGTGGATCAATCGTACCTCTTTGAATAGAGACTGAGAGCCAGTGACCTTGTTCTTAGCCTCAAGTTTGATAACATTTTCCATTGGAATTCTAGATCTTCTTTAGTTCTGCACATCAAATGCTATTGCATATTAGTTTAGCAAGCCTATTGAGTTCAATTTTAAAGATGAACTTTAAGTTCTTTTCTATTAATTATTTTAACTTAACTTGATGCAGGACGTATTTTGCCTTTTCCAACATGAACCCAACATCACCTAAGCAGAAAAAAACCAAAACTTTCCCCATCTAATTGTAGCAAAAATTCATAATCACCACTATAGCATACAAAAAGAACTAAAAAAAACGTTAATACAAATTCTTACGGTTAAACTTTATGATTTCTATAAGTGAATGTAAATATTCAATTTCTTTCATTTCATGAAATAAATCATTGTTGTACTTGAGGCATGTTGTGTGCTTGTTGACGATCACTGTGAGTGGTCGTTTATCATGATTTAGTTCCCCACTAAGCTTTATAGCTTAGCACGGGTGTTTCATCCGTGTAGGTTGCAAGGCTAGGACTTTCTTACAGGAATGATATCTGTAGCTGGTTGGCCAACACAAGTCTTTGAAGATTATAAAGTATATAGTCTTCTTTTTGGTTCCTTTTTGTATTTCAAAGGTTTTATGTTGTGTTGGAAATCTTGTAAAAGTACAACTATTTTGTAAGATGTTATCAATGGTTATATTTTGTAAAGAGACTCTAATGTATATTGTGAAGTCTTAATAGTATAGCACTCTTATGGGTTAAGTATGAATATCAATTCTCTATATAGTTGATATATGTTTATGTTGCACAGTAAAACATGTGTGTTGAGAGGGATGAAGTGATATGTATAGATTATAGAATTAGGGTGCTACAGTAAGTGTGAGAAGTGGAGAAGATGATAACTTGGAAATTAAAAAAGAAAAGGATAAATGTTGGGGGGAAGCAGCCTATCATCACATAAGTGGTGGCGGTGCTAGTGCCACTTTTCTCTTTCATCTTTCACTTCTTTTGTCTTTATTATTGCATTTACTGGAGTAATAATGTGAAATTCCACCTGCACATGCCCTTTCCAATCTAATGCTACATTTTAAATTCAAATCCCAATTATCATTTTTTTCTATTATCTTTTTTAGCATTGGATCAAATGTACTTTAAAAATTCAATACCAAGTTTTTTTAATCATTCATATTGAGTCTTTAATAGCATTTGGTACGATTGTAAGTGTTTTCATACAAATCCATGAAAAGTTATTCTAGACTAGACAAGAGCAACATCATCTAATTATTTTGAAAAATTAATATGGCAATATATAACAAGTTCAATAGATGATTGATGCAATTTTTCACAGGTATGAAGTTGAGTGGATCAATCGTACCTCTTTGAATAGAGACTGAGAGCCAGTGACCTTGTTCTTAGCCTCAAGTTTGATAACATTTTCCATTGGAATTCTAGATCTTCTTTAGTTCTGCACATCAAATGCTATTGCATATTAGTTTAGCAAGCCTATTGAGTTCAATTTTAAAGATGAACTTTAAGTTCTTTTCTATTAATTATTTTAACTTAACTTGATGCAGGACGTATTTTGCCTTTTCCAACATGAACCCAACATCACCTAAGCAGAAAAAAACCAAAACTTTCCCCATCTAATTGTAGCAAAAATTCATAATCACCACTATAGCATACAAAAAAAACTAAAAAAAACGTTAATACAAATTCTTACGGTTAAACTTTATGATTTCTATAAGTGAATGTAAATATTCAATTTCTTTCATTTCATGAAATAAATCATTGTTGTACTTGAGGCATGTTGTGTGCTTGTTGACGATCACTGTGAGTGGTCGTTTATCATGATTTAGTTCCCCACTAAGCTTTATAGCTTAGCACGGGTGTTTCATCCGTGTAGGTTGCAAGGCTAGGACTTTCTTACAGGAATGATATCTGTAGCTGGTTGGCCAACACAAGTCTTTGAAGATTATAAAGTATATAGTCTTCTTTTTGGTTCCTTTTTGTATTTCAAAGGTTTTATGTTGTGTTGGAAATCTTGTAAAAGTACAACTATTTTGTAAGATGTTATCAATGGTTATATTTTGTAAAGAGACTCTAATGTATATTGTGAAGTCTTAATAGTATAGCACTCTTATGGATTAAGTATGAATATCAATTCTCTATATAGTTGATATATGTTTATGTTGCACAGTAAAACATGTGTGTTGAGAGGGATGAAGTGATATGTATAGATTATAGAATTAGGGTGCTACAGTAAGTGTGAGAAGTGGAGAAGATGATAACTTGGAAATTAAAAAAGAAAAGGATAAATGTTGGGGGGAAGCAGCCTATCATCACATAAGTGGTGGCGGTGCTAGTGCCACTTTTCTCTTTCATCTTTCACTTCTTTTGTCTTTATTATTGCATTTACTGGAGTAATAATGTGAAATTCCACCTGCACATGCCCTTTCCAATCTAATGCTACATTTTAAATTCAAATCCCAATTATCATTTTTTTCTATTATCTTTTTAGCATTGGATCAAATGTACTTTAAAAATTCAATACCAAGTTTTTTTAATCATTCATATTGAGTCTTTAATAGCATTTGGTACGATTGTAAGTGTTTTCATACAAATCCATGAAAAGTTATTCTAGACTAGACAAGAGCAACATCATCTAATTATTTTGAAAAATTAATATGGCAATATAGAACAAGTTCAATAGATGATTGATGCAATTTTTCACAGGTATGAAGTTGAGTGGATCAATCGTACCTCTTTGAATAGAGACTGAGAGCCAGTGACCTTGTTCTTAGCCTCAAGTTTGATAACATTTTCCATTGGAATTCTAGATCTTCTTTAGTTCTGCACATCAAATGCTATTGCATATTAGTTTAGCAAGCCTATTGAGTTCAATTTTAAAGATGAACTTTAAGTTCTTTTCTATTAATTATTTTAACTTAACTTGATGCAGGACGTATTTTGCCTTTTCCAACATGAACCCAACATCACCTAAGCAGAAAAAAACCAAAACTTTCCCCATCTAATTGTAGCAAAAATTCATAATCACCACTATAGCATACAAAAAGAACTAAAAAAAACGTTAATACAAATTCTTACGGTTAAACTTTATGATTTCTATAAGTGAATGTAAATATTCAATTTCTTTCATTTCATGAAATAAATCATTGTTGTACTTGAGGCATGTTGTGTGCTTGTTGACGATCACTGTGAGTGGTCGTTTATCATGATTTAGTTCCCACTAAGCTTTATAGCTTAGCACGGGTGTTTCATCCGTGTAGGTTGCAAGGCTAGGACTTTCTTACAGGAATGATATCTGTAGCTGGTTGGCCAACACAAGTCTTTGAAGATTATAAAGTATATAGTCTTCTTTTTGGTTCCTTTTTGTATTTCAAAGGTTTTATGTTGTGTTGGAAATCTTGTAAAAGTACAACTATTTTGTAAGATGTTATCAATGGTTATATTTTGTAAAGAGACTCTAATGTATATTGTGAAGTCTTAATAGTATAGCACTCTTATGGATTAAGTATGAATATCAATTCTCTATATAGTTGATATATGTTTATGTTGCACAGTAAAACATGTGTGTTGAGAGGGATGAAGTGATATGTATAGATTATAGAATTAGGGTGCTACAGTAAGTGTGAGAAGTGGAGAAGATGATAACTTGGAAATTAAAAAAGAAAAGGATAAATGTTGGGGGGAAGCAGCCTATCATCACATAAGTGGTGGCGGTGCTAGTGCCACTTTTCTCTTTCATCTTTCACTTCTTTTGTCTTTATTATTGCATTTACTGGAGTAATAATGTGAAATTCCACCTGCACATGCCCTTTCCAATCTAATGCTACATTTTAAATTCAAATCCCAATTATCATTTTTTTCTATTATCTTTTTTAGCATTGGATCAAATGTACTTTAAAAATTCAATACCAAGTTTTTTTAATCATTCATATTGAGTCTTTAATAGCATTTGGTACGATTGTAAGTGTTTTCATACAAATCCATGAAAAGTTATTCTAGACAAGACAAGAGCAACATCATCTAATTATTTTGAAAAATTAATATGGCAATATATAACAAGTTCAATAGATGATTGATGCAATTTTTCACAGGTATGAAGTTGAGTGGATCAATCGTACCTCTTTGAATAGAGACTGAGAGCCAGTGACCTTGTTCTTAGCCTCAAGTTTGATAACATTTTCCATTGGAATTCTAGATCTTCTTTAGTTCTGCACATCAAATGCTATTGCATATTAGTTTAGCAAGCCTATTGAGTTCAATTTTAAAGATGAACTTTAAGTTCTTTTCTATTAATTATTTTAACTTAACTTGATGCAGGACGTATTTTGCCTTTTCCAACATGAACCCAACATCACCTAAGCAGAAAAAAACCAAAACTTTCCCCATCTAATTGTAGCAAAAATTCATAATCACCACTATAGCATACAAAAAGAACTAAAAAAAACGTTAATACAAATTCTTACGGTTAAACTTTATGATTTCTATAAGTGAATGTAAATATTCAATTTCTTTCATTTCATGAAATAAATCATTGTTGTACTTGAGGCATGTTGTGTGCTTGTTGACGATCACTGTGAGTGGTCGTTTATCATGATTTAGTTCCCCACTAAGCTTTATAGCTTAGCACGGGTGTTTCATCCGTGTAGGTTGCAAGGCTAGGACTTTCTTACAGGAATGATATCTGTAGCTGGTTGGCCAACACAAGTCTTTGAAGATTATAAAGTATATAGTCTTCTTTTGGTTCCTTTTTGTATTTCAAAGGTTTTATGTTGTGTTGGAAATCTTGTAAAAGTACAACTATTTTGTAAGATGTTATCAATGGTTATATTTTGTAAAGAGACTCTAATGTATATTGTGAAGTCTTAATAGTATAGCACTCTTATGGATTAAGTATGAATATCAATTCTCTATATAGTTGATATATGTTTATGTTGCACAGTAAAACATGTGTGTTGAGAGGGATGAAGTGATATGTATAGATTATAGAATTAGGGTGCTACAGTAAGTGTGAGAAGTGGAGAAGATGATAACTTGGAAATTAAAAAAGAAAAGGATAAATGTTGGGGGGAAGCAGCCTATCATCACATAAGTGGTGGCGGTGCTAGTGCCACTTTTCTCTTTCATCTTTCACTTCTTTTGTCTTTATTATTGCATTTACTGGAGTAATAATGTGAAATTCCACCTGCACATGCCCTTTCCAATCTAATGCTACATTTTAAATTCAAATCCCAATTATCATTTTTTTCTATTATCTTTTTTAGCATTGGATCAAATGTACTTTAAAAATTCAATACCAAGTTTTTTTAATCATTCATATTGAGTCTTTAATAGCATTTGGTACGATTGTAAGTGTTTTCATACAAATCCATGAAAAGTTATTCTAGACTAGACAAGAGCAACATCATCTAATTATTTTGAAAAATTAATATGGCAATATAGAACAAGTTCAATAGATGATTGATGCAATTTTTCACAGGTATGAAGTTGAGTGGATCAATCGTACCTCTTTGAATAGAGACTGAGAGCCAGTGACCTTGTTCTTAGCCTCAAGTTTGATAACATTTTCCATTGGAATTCTAGATCTTCTTTAGTTCTGCACATCAAATGCTATTGCATATTAGTTTAGCAAGCCTATTGAGTTCAATTTTAAAGATGAACTTTAAGTTCTTTTCTATTAATTATTTTAACTTAACTTGATGCAGGACGTATTTTGCCTTTTCCAACATGAACCCAACATCACCTAAGCAGAAAAAAACCAAAACTTTCCCCATCTAATTGTAGCAAAAATTCATAATCACCACTATAGCATACAAAAAGAACTAAAAAAAACGTTAATACAAATTCTTACGGTTAAACTTTATGATTTCTATAAGTGAATGTAAATATTCAATTTCTTTCATTTCATGAAATAAATCATTGTTGTACTTGAGGCATGTTGTGTGCTTGTTGACGATCACTGTGAGTGGTCGTTTATCATGATTTAGTTCCCCACTAAGCTTTATAGCTTAGCACGGGTGTTTCATCCGTGTAGGTTGCAAGGCTAGGACTTTCTTACAGGAATGATATCTGTAGCTGGTTGGCCAACACAAGTCTTTGAAGATTATAAAGTATATAGTCTTCTTTTTGGTTCCTTTTTGTATTTCAAAGGTTTTATGTTGTGTTGGAAATCTTGTAAAAGTACAACTATTTTGTAAGATGTTATCAATGGTTATATTTTGTAAAGAGACTCTAATGTATATTGTGAAGTCTTAATAGTATAGCACTCTTATGGGTTAAGTATGAATATCAATTCTCTATATAGTTGATATATGTTTATGTTGCACAGTAAAACATGTGTGTTGAGAGGGATGAAGTGATATGTATAGATTATAGAATTAGGGTGCTACAGTAAGTGTGAGAAGTGGAGAAGATGATAACTTGGAAATTAAAAAAGAAAAGGATAAATGTTGGGGGGAAGCAGCCTATCATCACATAAGTGGTGGCGGTGCTAGTGCCACTTTTCTCTTTCATATTTCACTTCTTTTGTCTTTATTATTGCATTTACTGGAGTAATAATGTGAAATTCCACCTGCACATGCCCTTTCCAATCTAATGCTACATTTTAAATTCAAATCCCAATTATCATTTTTTTCTATTATCTTTTTTAGCATTGGATCAAATGTACTTTAAAAATTCAATACCAAGTTTTTTTAATCATTCATATTGAGTCTTTAATAGCATTTGGTACGATTGTAAGTGTTTTCATACAAATCCATGAAAAGTTATTCTAGACTAGACAAGAGCAACATCATCTAATTATTTTGAAAAATTAATATGGCAATATAGAACAAGTTCAATAGATGATTGATGCAATTTTTCACAGGTATGAAGTTGAGTGGATCAATCGTACCTCTTTGAATAGAGACTGAGAGCCAGTGACCTTGTTCTTAGCCTCAAGTTTGATAACATTTTCCATTGGAATTCTAGATCTTCTTTAGTTCTGCACATCAAATGCTATTGCATATTAGTTTAGCAAGCCTATTGAGTTCAATTTTAAAGATGAACTTTAAGTTCTTTTCTATTAATTATTTTAACTTAACTTGATGCAGGACGTATTTTGCCTTTTCCAACATGAACCCAACATCACCTAAGCAGAAAAAAACCAAAACTTTCCCCATCTAATTGTAGCAAAAATTCATAATCACCACTATAGCATACAAAAAGAACTAAAAAAAACGAACAAACATGAAACCATCCCCAGCCAAAAGAGAAAGCAAACAAAACAACAAACCCAGTACAGCAGGAACCGAGAATTAATGAGAAAAATAAACATACAAGATGGGTATTGAAGGAGGATTATGGAGAAGGGACTCAAGGCGATCAAGCTTCACTGTTCGGTTTTTACCATTTTTGAGCTTTCGATTTGGCTACTGTGCACAAACTCACAAACTCCATTAGTGTATACCTTTACTACAAAAATGATTTCGAAAACCATTTACCTAAAAAATGATAAGCAAGCAGCTTCTGTAGAGCCTAAAAAGGTGATAACTCGATTGTAATAGTGGAAATCCTACATGATTTCATATAATTGAAAATCCAAACCCTAATATTGAGGAAATAAAAAATAATTAAAAATCAAATCACCTTGAAATATCTTAATTGAAGGAGAAAGTCCAATCGGCACTTTCAATGTCATCACATATTTGAAGAAAGAGGAGTTTGAGAGGGGGCGAAGGATGAAGATGAAGAGAAGAGAAGAGATGGGAGCTAATTCATACTAGGGAAACAAATAAGAAAATTACATAAATACCCTTTATTTTAGCAACAGAATTTCAATTCGGTTGCTAATTTAGCAATGGAATTTCAATTCGGTTGCTAAATATCAATGCAATTTATTTTCGGTTGCTAAAATAGCAACCAAAATCTATTTCCATTGCTAAATAGCAACTGAAAATAAATTTCGTTGCTATTTTAGCAATCGAAAATAAATATGGTTGCTATTTTTATTGAAAATGAAAATTAGCAATGGAATACTATTTCGGTTGCTATTTAGTAATGGAAATAAATTTTGGTTGCTAAAAATAAATTTTGTTGCTATTTAGCAACCGAATTATTTTTCGTTGCTATTTAATAAATTTTGTTGCTAAATTAGCAACATAAATCATATTCCGTTGATATTTTTCGTTCCAAGTTTTTTTCACAATCTGTTGGCGCCTTAATTAGCAACGAAATAGTAATTCCATTGCTAAATTTTGGTGCCAAAAATTCCCTCAACTTTTAGCAACGGAAGATAACCAAATATTTTTCCGTTGCTAAATCTATAAAAATTTACCAATTTTAGAAATGGAAATTATTTTTCGTTGCTAAATAACAACGAAATTTATTTTCCGTTGCTTATTTAGCAATGGAATAACTTTCGTTGCTATTTTTTCGTTGCTATTTTCAGATTTTCTTATAGTGAAAAGGAAATAAGTAAGAAAATCTAAGTGTCCCCATTTAGTATAGCCGACGGTGCCATAATTTATATCCCTCTTTCCCACTTTTTTCTCTCTTCTTCATGCATGCTCTAGAAATATGTGCAAAGAAAGAAAATTTCAAATAACTCCCTCCTTCACTCTTCATTTCCAAATCTATCCCATCTCAAATCTTTCTTTAAGTTTTAATCCTTAAAATTAATATCCTATTTTAATTATACCCCAAATGACTGTTCTATTATTGCAATTGGCCTAATACTTTTAATTTTATCTCAATTGACCATGACCCATAATCTTGCTATAAGGTAAAGGGGTATGGAGCATAAAATTGAAACCTTTATTGCTCAAGATTGCTATGGTTGACTCGCCTTCATCTTCTCTTTTGAATTATTAAGGGAAGATTTTTGTTTCCTTTTCACTTTCACATTGTGGATAATGTGCAATTTTAAGTTTGGTGAAGGAATGCTTCATTTTTAGTTGTTTTAAGTTTTTCATGTTTTTGTTTGCTTGTGCATATTTTGCATTATTTCATTTTAATGCATTATGCTATGCTATACTTATTCATATTCATTTGTCTTTTCTATATTTATCTTAATTTTCTCTAAGTTTATCTTTCTATGATTAAGTGCATGTCAATAGGTTATTTTTTAAAGCTTAATTGGTAGAAGCTTAAGTTTCATGTAGTGTAGGCTTTAAGTTTTTTTTACTATCTCTTATTGTTATTTTCAAAGTCTATAGGATTTTAGTAAAATCAACTCATTCAATTTACTTTTGCTTATCCATCTAAGTATCTATTCAGTTAATATAAAGCATTCCACTTTTCAACTCCCTATGCTCGACACCCTAATCCCTCTATCTAAGTCCTAAAGACTAAGATAATAAATGTACATCATAGCAGCTATGCTATATTTTTGCCTAATTTTATCTTCTCTACAATTATGATTATGCTTAGTTTTTCTTATGTTTATCTTGTTTATGATTGAGGTATATGTGTATTCCATGTCAGTAACTTATTTTTTTATGCTTAATTAGTGAATCTTAAGATTCATATAGTATAGGATTTAAATTTTTCTTACTATCTCTTGTTGTTATTTTCAAAGTTTATATGATATTTAGTAATTTTTCTAACTATTCTTAAGGTTAGGATGGCAATATTCAAATTTTGTTTTTATGAACTTTCGTAGCCTTAGGGAAATTATAGCCATAAGATGGGGCATAAAATGCACCAACCAAAGTGAAAAGAAACTTAGAAAATTGCAAAGTGTCTAAAAATGCCATGAGAATTATGAGTTAATGTGTGAGCTTAACCCTTGTCCCAATGGCTAGGTTTGTTCTTAATATTCTTAAGTTTGAAGATTGTTCATTTTAGTTAAGTAGCTTGACAAAACTCTTCATATTCTTGATTTTTATTTTAATAACTTAAGATAGTATGTTAAATTTATTATATATGTTATGTGACTTATCTACTCTATCATTGTTAAGAATTAGAAGTCAATTGTTGACTGTTTTTTTAAGTACTCTTTCATATTCAAGATAATCTTGGGAAATCTATATTTATTTTGAGAACATAAGTATTTTTTCTAGTTCTTTCACTTAGACTTTTGCATTCTTGCTTGAAGGCAAGCAATGTTTAACTATGGAGGAATTTGATGTCATGTAATATAGTATAGTTATTTAGGCTAGTTATGATTCATTTTCTTAGTTCATTACTTATTTTTTTGTAAATTTTGTTACGTTATTTTTCACCTCTTTTGTTTTCTTTGTCTTTATAGGCTTTTTCCATTCAATTATGTTTTTTGAAGTGCAAATGGGAGTTTTGGCTTAATGAATTGAAGGATAAAGAACAAAAGGAAGGATTTCTAGCAATGTTAACTTGTTTGTGAGTGCGTCAACACATTACAAAGGCTTCTTATGCCGACACTTTACTAACTTATTATAGAGACACCTTTTGCTAATACACTTAACTTGGTACCAGTGTGCTGAGCCATCACCATGGCCACTCAATATAACCCTTTAAGCACCTTTCCATATTCACACTCGCTTCCAAAAAAGCACTAATTTGGACACTTTAAGGCTTATAAGTATATGAAGTTACCCTCATTTTATATATGGGTAAACTACCAAAAAACTACAAATTTAAGTCAAAAAGATTATAAGGAAAAAGCAAATTCAAAAAAGAGAAGATTTTAAGAGGTCATTTGACAACCAAGTATTTTTCTAAAGAAGCATTGAGGAGTTATCAACCATTCTTTTTTCTTTCTTTTAAGTTATTTGCTTAATGTTATTTCTTATTCCTTGTATTTTGTTTGCTATGAATGCAATGTATTTGGGCTAAAGTTTTTTTAATAGGATTGCAAGTATGAATTGATCTTTTATAACTATATCTTATTTAATGCATGAATGATTTAAAATCAATTGGATGTTTAAATATGTTACGTATACTTGACCACCATATGTAACTTGTTAATCCATTTGTTCGTAATTAGAATTAGGGCATGTTGGTGGAAAAGTAGTTGAGTTTACTTAAAGCATATGAATCACTTGGAGATAAGGGTTTCACTTTAAGAGGTTAAAGAATAGGCATAGATCATTATGGTTTTCATCTATCTCAATAATATCATGAGAGTGTTTATAGACTCCAGAAGGGAATACACTTATTTAAAATTTAGAATTGCACTTAGGGAAAGTAGGTCGTATTCTCCAATCATTTGTATGCATGTATATTGAATTGATAAATCTTTTATTTGACCATTTCATTCTTGTAATTCTAATAACATGATTGAATTGTATTTATTTATTTAGAAGTAAAGTTTATTTTTTTATAGTTTAACTAATCTTAAAAAAATTAGTAATTTAACTCCAACATATTTTATTTTCCTATCCATCTTGCCTTTTGCCAGTGTTTGACACCCTACTCACTTTATCTATGCCCTAGAGACTAAGATAATAAAACTTACACCACATTAATGACTTTGCTATCAGTGATGATGAGGAGCTATATGTTTCTAAAATAGAAAATAATAGAGTCCCAAAGATAGAAGATCTAGTTATTAAGAAGATGTAGGAGAAATTAAAAGCCATGGCTAGGGTACTTTTAGCTTGAAAGGTAATCATTCCCAAGGATATGGATCTAAACAATGAGGATGTTTTCCCTAATCAATTTCAAATGCTTGATTTTCTAAAGTTCTATGGCACATATGAACCTTTGACACATATTAATTAGTAGTATGTATGATTAATGAAAAAGGACCATCCTTATAAAATGGAAAAAGGTTGATTACTTTAACCTTAGTCTCGTGGTTTCCTCGATTGTTGGTACCATGGTATAGATGGGACGACAAAAAAGGCTTTGGATAGATTGATTAAAGAATTCTTAAGGCAATATAATTGTAAAACTAGAATAATGGTTACTTTAAAAGATTTAAAGTTATTATAGTATAAGCTAAAGGAATCCTTGCATTAGTACCTTACTTATTGGAGGGATAGGCTGATAGAGATAAAGAGGAAATAAAAAACAACTAAACATATCAGGTTGTTTATTAGGATTGTGTGCCTTAATCTAAAAATAAAATTCCAAATGAATGGGGTTAAAGGATTAGGAATCCCTTAAGGATATAGCCATTGAAGTAAAGGGATAGTATTTAACCAAAAAAGCTAGTGCTACTAGTGGGAATTATGGCAAATGCTAGAATTATAATAACTTAAGGTTTTGCAAAAACATTGATAACACTAGTGGAAATAGTAGTGGAACAATAGTGAAAGTTTTAGTTACTAGAACAACCCAAAGGTATTATTCTAATTTGGGGAAGCCGTTGACTTGGTGCCTCAATCACCTTATAAAAGAAGGAAAATTGCAACCATTGACACCCAGGCCAATAAAGAATTAGGGAATGCATGGGAAAAAGCTAATTAGTATTGTGCTTTTCACTAATACACGAGCCATTTGACAAAAAACCATATAAAAGGCTTAATTAATACCAAATAGATGCTAGATCTAGTAAAAAAGGTAAAAAAGTAAGATGGTTATAATGTTATGCCACCACTTGTTTTTATGGTCAATTCAGGGTTACCAAAATGATTTGTGATGTGGAACTTATATGGAGATGATTATCTAGCCAATACTTATAGAGCTTAGGAAGGGAGTAATAGCATAGATAAAAAGATGTTAAGGGTCAATCCTATTAAAAAAGATTAAATGGAAATGCCAACCGATTTAGTGGACATTTGGGATAAAGATAATGATATTGACTTGGTTAAATTTTATAAAAGTAGTAAAGAAAAGTTAAGGGACTTGTGCAATTATGAGGAAGAAGAAAAATAGGAGAAAAAGGCAGTCAAAGATGTCACTATAAGTTGCAAGGTAGTGCTCAAGATTGAAAGATAGTCATATTAGTTCCACCAACTGAAGAGAGAATATATGATCATGATCATATCCTCAAACAGTTGAAAAAAGGCACGCTCACAAGTTTAAAATTAGAATTTTCTTAGGCAAACACCTTCTCATAGAAAAAGCTAGTTGAGGCTTTATCTGAACCTACAATTGTAGAAATGGTAAAGGGAGAGTCAAATGAGAAGATTATCTTTAGTGATGCAGATTTGCTTGTTGAATGGTGTAAACGCAATTGGAGTCTGTTCAAAGGAGAAGATTATCTTTAATAATGTAGATTTGCATACTGAATGGTGTAAACACAATTGGCCTATGTCATTCAAGCAGAAGTAAATGGAAAACATACATCCTATTCAATGGTGGATAATGGGTTCTTATGACATAGAAGAATCGATGCTCAATAACTCTAAGCTCACTGTCATGGCTTATAACAATAATTACAAAAGATAAGCCATTGGAACTATTAGATCTATTGTACAAACATGCCTTATTATGATAGAAGTAAAATTTATAATACTTCTCGTTCTAGCTAACTTTTCACATATGCTGCATAGGCCATGCATCCATAAGTTTGGGGGGTTATCCTTTTATGCTCAACTATATGATCAAGATTCCATACAAAGGTGGGATAGTAACTATTAAAGCTGCCAAAAAGAACCAAGTGTCAATGTTTAAGATAGCCAACCAGCCTTTTAATAGGTTTCATATAGCCATCATTAGTCCTGAAAAGAAGTAAGAATAGTTCAAAAGCACTTTGGTGGTCAACATGATAAAAAAATGAGTCATTTACCCAGTGCTAGATCAAGTAAAAATTCTCAAAGACTTTCACAGGCCATTGCTTTAGTTGGAAAGATAGATAAGAAATGCTTATGTTACATTTGAAGGTTTAATTAAAAGAAGGTTTAATTAAAGACAACTGGAATCCCTAACATCTTAAAGAGCTTTATACTCATTTCTCAAATATGCAAGTAATATGGAAAAGGTAAACCTGTGGTAGTTAATGGCAAGATTTTTTCGAGTTTTGAGATATTTAATGATGTTTTTTACTAGATCACTAGAATCATCAAGCCTACACCTGAATTTCAAGATGAAAAGGTTATGAACAAGCTTTCTAAGTGGAGCTTAGATCATCTAGAAGAGGTGATGACACTAGAGCTTTTGGCTATCAAAACCAAAGGAAAGGAAAAGATTGAACAAAGTCACAATAGTTGAAGGAGGACCTCTGTAGCTTACCCTAGGGATAGAAGATGGTGAAGCATTAGGCTCTACAATAATTGATCTGAAGAATAATTCTTTTGTTGATGTTTTTTATGTTCCAAAAATGCTCAATAATGATGTGTGCTTCCCTAGTTATATCAGTAATATTAACAACTTTGCTTATATATGCGATATTCCATCTGATTGCATTATACAGAGCACTAATCATAATTATCATTACATATTTGACATTAATTCAAAAAAAATTATTCCATTTTATCTCAAAATATAGGATAATCCTAAACAAATCTTAATTACATCTAATGTGACTTTTAAGGAAAGGATAAAATTTTAAAGCACATTAAAAGAATATGAAAAAGTCTTTGCCTAGATCTACAATGATATAATATTTGTGATTGATAGAGATGCTGCAGAACATGCTATTCCAAACTTCCCAAATAGTAAACTAGTAAAGTAGAAGCTTTGTAAGCTCAAACAAAAAATGGCAGAGAAGGTAAAGGAAGAAGTTTGCATATAAATTGAGGCAAAGTTTTTGATAGAGGTTTAGTATCCCACCCAATTAGTCAATGTGACATTAGTAGCTAAAAAGGATATAAAGGTTTATATGTATGTGGAATGCAACGAATTGAACAAAGCTTATCCTAAAGATGACTTTCCATTATTATGTACAGACCTATTGATCGATAATGCCACCATGTGTATGATGTATAGCTTTTTCGATGGGTATGCTGAGTATAACTAGATTCTTAACAAAATCACAAATCAAATTGAAATAACCTTTGTAACAAAGTTGGAGACTCATGCCTATAAAGTGATGCCATTTGGGTTAAAGAATATGAGTGCAATTTATCCGAGGATGGCCACTATAATTCTTAGTGATTTAATCCATTAAGAATTTAAGGTATACTTAGATCATTTGTTGATCAACATTGTAACCAAGAAAGGTTAGTTTGAAGCATTGGAGAAGTTCTTTCAGTGAATTGAAAATTATAATCTTCACCTTAACCAAAAGAAATGTGTTCATAGGGATACTTCCTAAAAGTTACTTAAAAAGGGCTAGCTTACCTGTATACATGAGCCAATCTTCAAGTTTCTTAAAAAGGGCCAACTGATCAAGTGGAATGGTAATTGAAAGAAAACTTCTGACATAATTCAAGGATATCTCCATGTGATGTGCTTTGAACCCCACTCAATTCGATTTTGCTCTCAAAGGCTCACTTTTACTGTTTCAAATTAGATGAAGCTTATAAATTTCATAAGTTTGCCACTTCAAAATAGAAAAGGGATGCTGTCCAATTCTATTTTTGATGGTCAACCTATGATGGCATCTAAATGGGCCTAAAAAGTAGGTATCATGGAGTTGCCACCTAACAAGATGTTGGGAAATGATCTAACTTTTGATGCCTACACCAGAAAGGTGTTTGGGATATCATTCTTACTTATACCCCTATTAGGTGTTGTTTAGAAATGAGTTTTTGACATTAAGTCCGCTATGCCCCTTCTTATACTATTCATAAGAAAAAATAAATAAACACATCACTCAAGTAAAAATGATAAAGTAAATAAAGAAATAATTAAATAAAATCAACTACTTAAATAATTACAACAGCAAATCATCCAACAAGAAAAGATAAATAAATTAACATATACAAATCGGGGCATTTATTGGATTGGAAATATTGGTTCACTTATGCATATTTACAAAAAGATTTTTTTATGATTATGTGATTTTAGGTGGAAAATAGGACATTAATCCATTTTATCACGATAAACTCAATTAAACTCAGTCAAAATGGTTTTATATGAATTTTATGTTTAAGTGCAAAAAATCATTTATTACTATTGCAATCCCAAAAAGGAATACATCCAAATAAAATGTAAAAAGGAAAAAAATGAAGGAAAAAAATGAAATAAACAAGTAAAATGTGGGAAAGTTACCCAAGGGAAATCCTTCAAGCACATTGACCTCTAATTCCCAAAAATTCCATTGCAAATAAATATTCAATGCTTGAAAGACACAATGGAAGAAAGTAATTAGTATTATGATCAAGTGAAAATAATTAAACAATACATTCTATAAAGGAACGCTAATAAGCATAATGATAAAAAAGTCTAAAAAATAATTAAAATAACATTTAAAGATGTAATTAAGCTTGTAAAATTTGCTAGAATAAAAATAAACATGAACAATAACTTAAAAGGGAATAAAATGGCCATATACGACCAAGATTAGCATATAGACGGCGCGGCAGGGAAGGAGCAACAAGATGGAAAGAAGGCTCCACTATGATAGATAGCCATCAGTAAGGCCTCCTTTCTGTCACTTGCAAAATAGGCAAAAAAGCTAAGAACTAGTTTCTCCTAAACATGCACATCTAACTTTTTAAAACATGCCAATACTGATATAAAAAATCAAAAATTATTTGTATCAAACTAATACAATAAACTAACATATAAATAGAATTATAATCAAAGAGAATAAACTTGAATCAATGGAGGATCAAACTACTATATCATGCCATTATATATATAAGTCATAGTTAGGATACAGTTACAATGTCAAAAAGGTTACAAAAGCATAAATATATTAACTAATTAATGATAAACTATGGCATTTCACATATGGAATGCTATTAAAGCAAATTAAGCTTACATATATCCATGCCATAAAAACAAGAGAGATAAAATGAGAGAGCCCCAATTATTAACGTCAAAAAGATGACTTTCATAACTCTAGAAAGCTCGCACTCTAAGTTCTAATCCAGATGATTTCCTTGTTTGAAGAATCATTAAAATATTTGCTTTGTGTGAGAGAAGCATGTAAGAATCCTTCTATTCTTAAGAGCAAAAAATGGATTTTCCTAACTCAATAATTTAGCCATTCTTTTTAGAATTATATCCCCTGTAATCTTGATTTTTTAGTTTAAATATCAAAGATAGTTTTGGATAGGTTCCAAATTGGAAAAACAATAAAAAGCCTCCCTTAATCCCCTAAAACCCATTTGAAAATTTTCCACTAAAAATAGATCTTTGACTCTATCAAAGTTGTTGGAAAAATGTGGGAATTCAGGAAAAACCCTATGGAAGGGTGTCTGTGAGCGACAAATGGGCATCTATGGAAAACCTTTTACCTAATGTCCTATTGCTATCTGCTAGAAGGTGGATAAGGGAAAATGACTGAAAATGACCATCTCTTAATGATAGATGATTGTTTATAATAAAAAAAATGCCCAAAATGCATGATTTTCAAACATGTTTTTATGCCCTAAAGATGTAAAGTTAAAAAAACCAAAAAAAATATTTTATAAATACGTGAAAACCATAGATAGAACTCAAAGTTTTCACTTTCCATTTGAAAATATGAATTTTTCTTCATCATTAGGTATTTTTGATTTAGGTTTCCTTAAGATTTGGCGTCTACAATTGTCCTCCACTATTCAAAAACTTAGTGCACTAGTGCCTAAGTAAGCTAAAATTTAGAGTAAAAGGAAAAAGCATGTACCTGAGGTAATAAATCTCTAGTTGTTATGAATGGTTTAAGTTTGATTAGTGCCTTTTGTCGATGTGTTTAATTAGGTTAAGTTGAACGGTAGTCACCATATATAGGTATGACTTACTTGGATTGAAGAATGATCGATGCCATATATTGGCATGAAGAAACACCTTAACTGACCCTTGCTAGTATCTTGGTATAAAAGTCACTTACTGAATGAAGAAACACCACTAACTATACAACCTATTAAATCTTTCACAAATAAAAATACCAATGATCAACACTATTTATAGATATAAAGAACCTAGTTAGATGAAAGATTAATGCCATCTATCAGTATGAATGTCACTTATTGAATAAAGAAACATTGCTAGTTATATAGCCTGTCAAATCCTTAATGATGGAAAACACCAATGGTCAATGCCATCTATCAACATGTTGAACCTAGATTGAGGAATGATCAATACCATCTTTCGATATGAAGAACTTCTTTGGCTGACCAATGCCATCTGTTAGCATAAAGGTTTTTCTTGAGTGGTTGATGCTACATGTTGACATATCTAGCCTCATTATTTGGTTGATGCCACTAGTCAACATGTCTAAACTTGTTGTTTGGTTGATGCCATTTATTGGCATATTTAACCTTGTTATTGTATTAAGTGCCTCTTAAAAGGGCATCGGTACCTGTGAAAAAGACTTGACATTAGTATGATGTTACAATGGAAAAATATACTAACCTTTTTGTGGCTTTGCATGATGAAAATTTGTCTTTGAACTAGATGCCCATCCTCTTGTAATTGCCCCCAGTAAAGCGATTTTTTTTATTTTTTATATTTTTTTTATTTTTCCCATGGGCTCAAAGCTTTGTAATTGATTATTACACAAAAGACTTGGGAGAATTGTTAACTTCGGCTAATTTCACCTTAACTACAAGATTATACAATGATATACGTAAAACATTATGTGTGCATGGAGAATTAAGTGTAAAAAGGCATGTATGAAATTATAACATACAAAGAAGGCACACATAGAATGTAAAAGACTATGCATATGAGATGTATGCAAGTGAAACACATGTGAAATATATATAAGATTACATATGAGGTAAGCGCATGAAGGCATATGAAATGTAAGTGAGATTATATATGAGATAGGCACATGAAATGTATGCAAGATTATATGTAAGATAGGCATATGAAGAACTATCGTGCATGAAGTATGTGTGAAGAAAATTATGTGAGTGAATGCATGAGCTCCATGCCAAGTAGTTTAGGGATTCATTGAGAGCATGGCTCAACTATTATTCTCTTTCTTCCTATTTGAACTCTCATATGGTTTTTAAAGGGATTATTCTATTGTTGTCATATTGTGGCCAAAGAAAATTTGATTCTTCCCTGGCCTATCTATGCCATTTGATGCCCCCTAAAAAAGCCTTTTTGCCTCGGCTCTATCTAAATGAGAACTATTTTAAGATTTATCTTTGTTAGCAACCTTTATTTCTCCTGGTCCCTCTAGTTATTATTCAAATCTCGTGTACCCCTTATTGGTTTTCACATTATATTTTCTTAGCGAGAAACATGTTCCATTAGGATTTTAGCATGACCTTATGCCTAACTCTTACTTAGAATGGACCCAACCCAATCAAGTAGCTTTTTATTTGTACTTGTTCATGTTGTAAGCTTCTTTGGCCTAACTTTTGCTTATAAAGCTAGTTACAGTTTTCATCTTTATCAGGCTTATCTTTTTTTTTACTTTAACATGTGTCCTTATTCATGTTGTAAGCTTCCCCTTTGCTGGTTAATCATATGTTTATGATCAACTTCTGCATGTGTCCTTATCTATATGCATCTTATGGCAATAATGATAAGAACAAAAAGACATGTAATGCAACAACATAAGTTTTATTCAATCTCGAGGACATTTTAGTTGTATCTGACTCCTGTTATCAATCAGCCCTCTCTGATTTTTTTGATTGAATATTTTCTCTCAACCTCTAATTTTTTGCTAGGGTACCTTTTTTGGTTTTTTCCCTAGTGAGGTGCCCAATTTTAGTAAGGTTGCCTTTTTCATTTTTAACCCATAAGTTTTTCTTTTTCCCTATTTTTTCCTTTTTTTTATTAATATTTTTTACATTTCTTTTCCTTTGAACCTTTTTTAGCTTATTGGCATAATAGTTTGGCACCATAAGGTATATCGACTCTTTTGATAAGTTGGGGTTACCTATTGGATCAATTGCTAGTATAGTGTTAGACTTAAAAAACTTATGGAAACTCTCTCATTTTCTCATTAAGAAATTTTAGCCCTATGAAGCTGCTCTATGATCACTTTAATTGACAGAGTTAAGAAAGAAAGGGCATATTTCATCAAGCCTCTATAAAAAATTCCCTTCCTTTAAGTGGCCTTTAAGAAATAAATTAAAGTTTGTTCTATGTCTTATGCAAGAAAAGTTATATTTGTTGTGGTTTTAAAAGAACACTAACTGCTACAATGGTGTTCAAGATTTGGCTTCAGCTATGTCCTATTTTGAGCTCATAGTAATCTAGGCTTTTTGATGAAATTATCAGTAAAGGTTTCAAAAAAATGATAGAGTATCTATCATGATGTTAAAATTCATAGTGGGAAAACCAATAGCCTATTGACATGGTTTTTAAACTTGATATAGGGCCTTTCTTATATGGTCATAATTATAAGAGGGAATAACCTCACCACTTAGACCTAGTAGCAAAAACATGTCGAGTTTGCAGCGAATGTACTTCATATCTTGCTTCTTGTCAACTTTAGTGAAAGGCATTCAACCCCCATGCAATAGTGCAATACTTTCTACCTTTTCCTTTTCTCTCGTCATTTGGAAGCTAACTTAATCTTTTAAATCATGCCTCCATAAAAATCTAGCCATCTTCGACAACATATACTTAGGATGCATTTGTTGATTGTTAGTGTCACCTCAAGTTTAGGCAAAGACTCTTTTTCTTTTTCTTTTATTTTTTTATATTTTTTTCTTTTTATTTTCTTTTTTTTATATCCCTTTATTTTTTTTCAAACAACGCCCTAGAATCGTAATGGATGCAATTAAGATGACTTTTTCTTTAGAGTAAATAAAATTGGATTTATTGAATTAATGTCTTGTAAGTGCACTATGATTATTGCCATGCATGATGCAAATAAAAAAGATATTGCATAAGAAAAGTTCAAATTATTGAATAGAAAAAAGGGAAAGAAATCATTTAAAGACTTTTATTACAACAAAAAACAAAACACTAGTGCCATTTATTTGTGGATGATGCACCAATGGTTGTTCAAGTAGTATCATGGCCTCTTCATCTCCTCTCAAGTTTGAAAATGTACTTGTTATCAATAAGGTCCTAAATCTTATTCTTTAATGCTTGGCAATGGTCCATTAGGTTCCTTATATGTTGGTGATAAGTGCAATACAAATCTCCTTTATGGTTCATTTGGTTGTGGTTGTAATTTCCCTTCCTTTATCAGCTTTACTAGCATCCAAGATAAGGATTTGTCTAAGTTAGAGTGGTGTCCTTTATTTGTCTCGATAGTGGACATTTTTGTTATTTTCCTAGTTCCTATCAAATTCCTTTGACCATTCGCTCTCTTTGCTAAGTATTCCCCTTTAGCCTCCTCTATAATGTATTTGAGATTCCCAGTCTTTAAGCCCCTTTATTTTTATCCCATATCTTAGGTATAGACTTGCATTTCTTATGAAAAGCCCAATTTAATCTGAAGTGTCAGACTTACCCTTTATCTCTATCATTCTATTTCTCTATCGAGTGAGCTACTCATCTAAAGATTTTTTTAAGCTTTCGCTGAAGTAGCTTTATATCCTTTAGTGTGACAACCATTTCGGTGCTGCAGCCATATTTCTTTATAAACTCCTTAGTCATAAGGTGCCAATCTTCCTTGATCTAATAGTCTAAGCCCAACATAACCTGTTAGGTTGAGGCAAAAGTACTTGACCTTTTACTTCCTGATCAGAGAGGTCCTCTTCATCAGAAGATAGTATTACTTGATACGTGTTAAAGGGTTTGATGTACTATTGAATGCTCTAGCATAAATTTTTAGGGCAACACATCCTCACCATATAAATCCCTATCTTCAGGATTGATCCCTCTAGCAACGGACAGGAGATGTTCCATTGCCTCTATTTTCTCTCCCAATTTCTTTAGGGCCTTATCCTTAACTCTAGGACTTTTGTTCTATGCTACCACCATTAGAGGCTCTTTTTCTTCCTCTTTTCTATATGGTCTTTTTCGGGGGTAACAGGCTAAAATTCAATAGATGGCAGAAGTACCCCTCTAATAATGGCCAACATTCTTTTTTCAAATTCTTGAAACCTTCTATTTAGCTTATATCTAACTCATTAGGTACTTGTGGCACATCTGGCATTTCTAACTCTAGTAAGGTAACTATTCCCTGAACTTCCAAGATGAATAGTCTATAATGGATGAAAACATAAAAAGTTATAATGATGCATGATGATGAGGCATGTGATATACAATGCATGAGTGTGAATGTGTTACACATAGTATACGAGGGTGATGCACATGAATGTTATACATATGATAAGTGATTCAATACATGATGATATGGGCGAATGATATACATATGATGTATGATAAGACATGTGACTAATATGCATATGATACATGATGCGATTGATGCATGATAATGCATGTGAATGATATACATGCCATGACTCATCATAGAAGCATTAAGCAATAACCACAACTGTATACAATTATAAAAATAGCCTTTTAACCTTATTGATCCCATATAAGAGGTCATGCAATATCTTTCCTATATGGGCTTAACCCATAGGTGAATAAGGAACCCAATGGATACATATGGTGCATAATGGAAAATCGATAGCATAACCTTTCTTAATTAAAAGCATAGGAGTATGAGTTTTGGCCATTATATATTTAAATAATTTAAATGAATTGGGTTGGGCCCACCAAGGCATGGTAGCCTTTAATGACTACCACCTAATTTATTTGAATTTGTTCAATATATTGGTGCCTACATAGCAAGCAAAAGTTATTAAGGTTATACAACCTAAAGGAAGTAGCTATTATCATTAAATGGGCTTGTAGTTGGGCGGTGAACCTTTAGAGATACCCAATCATGGTCCTTACAAATAGATCTAGCTCATTACAAGGATACCATTTGGTACTAAACTTAGGTTGGTGGTTCTCCTTTACACTTCCCTACATTAGGCAAATGTATAGCATACTCCAAGATTACATTGAGCCTTTAGCATGAAATTAGAAATACAATTTTTAAGGGAGATAGGATTAATATTAAAAAAAGCACTTATAAAAACATAACTAAGATACTGTAGGAGCAAGGTCTTTTAAAGTCCCTAATGGAGTCATAATTGTGACACACGTCAAACTCCTTTTGATTTAGTTTTGCTCTTGGAGGCTCGCTTTTATAGCCCAATACCAGATAAGGCTTATAAATTTCATAAATTAGCTTCACAATGGAAAAAGGATGTGGCCCAATTCTATTAATGGTGGTCAACTTATGATGGCATCTAAGTGGGCCCAAAAGGTAGGTATCATAGATTCACCACCCAATAAAATGTTGGAAAATAATTATAATCTTTGATGCTCGCACCAAAGAGGTGTTTAGAACATCAGTTTTACTTACACCCCGATTAGATGTTGTTTATAAATGAGTTTTTAACATTAAGTCCATTGTCTCTATTCTCATATGATGCATAAGAGAAAATAAATAAACACACTAATAAAGTGAAAATAAAAAAGTAAATAAATAAATAAAGTGAACTACTTAAATCTTTACAAAAATAAATCATCTAACAAGAAAACATAAATAAATTAAATTACACAAATTGAGGCATTTATTAGGTTCGAAACATTGATTCCCTCATGCATATTTACAAAAAAGCTTCTTTATGATTATGTGATTTTGGGTTAAAAATAGGACATTGGTCCATGTTATCATGAAAAATCCAATTCACCTACGCAAGAATGGTTTTATATGAATTTTTATGTTTACGTGTGAAAAATCATCTATTATTAACTACTACAACCCTATACATCTAAAAAAAATTAAAAAAATAATAATAAATGAAAGAAATAAATGAAATAAACAAGTAAGATGTAAGCAAGCTATCCAAGGGAAATCCTCCTAGCACATCCACCACCAATTCCCTAAAACTCCATTGCAAATCAATATTAAATGCTCAAAAGACATAAATGAAGAAAGTAGTTAGTATTATTATCAAATCAAAATAAATAATCAAGCAAAATAAATAAACTATACATTTTAAAAGGAAACACAAACAAGCAAATGTATTAAACATATGAAATATAATTAAAATGACATTTAAAGATGTAATTAAGCATGCAAAATTAAATAGAATAAAAATAAACATGAAAACACCTTAAAAGGTAATAAAAGGGCCATAAATGGCCAAGACACTACAGACGGCCAAGGAGGGAAGTTGATACGGAACCCCAGCCTATATGCCAAACTAGAATGCCAACATACCATGAATATTGAACATAAACAAGATAATAAACCCCAAATCTAAAGAACCCCTAAACAAGATTGATAGGAAACGCTTATAGTAGATTAATTTAGAAAACAAGAAGAAGAAGAACCAAGCATACATTAATCATGCAAATTGACTAAGTCTAATTCTTCATGCAATAGCAAGAATCAATAATGAATTAACTCTTACAAATTCAGCCAAGGCAAATAAAATTCTCATTAATCGAAATCAAGTGTGTTACAAATGAAGAATTCAAACCTTTATATAGGCTTGGCAGCCACCCTTCCCTAGATGAATTAAAATCAAACACTAACTCTAAGAGATAAATAATGAAATAAATAACAAAGATAATTCCTAAGCTTTATCTACATGTATTTGGACATAATATGGACTAAGTACATGAGGAAATAAAGATAAATACAATTTGAAAATAATCATAAAAGCTAGTGATAAATATGCATAATTATCCTATGAAAATTAAAGAATGAATGTAGGCACAATCTTGGCTATAAGTGGATTTTAGTGAGCCCTTTAAAGATATGTTCAAGCTATTATTTCTCCCTTAAACTCTGCTTAATAATATCCCAAAATAATAAGTATTTATCAAGGAAAATCCATTCATAAAATTTAGGACCCTAAGTTCACCAATATAGTCCTAAACCTAAATCTAACCCAATCCCATTAAAGCTCAGTTTTTCCATGTAAAATTTGCCCCCTAGATATTATAAGCCTCGAATAGCTATTTTGGCCCAACTCTTTAAAAGAGATAAGCCCAACTTTAGCCTACCTACTTAAACTATCCAAAATAGTAAAATAAGCCCAAAATTATACAAATCCAACTAAAACTAGCCCAATTAATTTTCTTAACTTTTAGGCTAGCCAAATAAACTTAATTACATGTTACATGAAGAATAAAAACTAAATAAAGTAGCTTGAAGGCCCATTACACCATTCGACCTAAACTTGTCTCTATAGTCCAATTTAGCTTCTTTCTTTTCTTGATCTTACATTTTCTCCACATAATGTCTCATGAATGCTTATAGGACTTCTTTAAGCTTCGTTAACCTTTATCTTATGATTGGTCCTTGAGGAAGTACTAGTTCATCCCCATTGTTGCCATTGGGCTTGGCCGTGCTCATATCATGCCTTCCCTCTTCAGAAAATATTCCTCCTCAAATTTTCATCTTGTTCAAGTTGGGAATTGAAACTTGAGGAATAAATTCATCTTCATGAATGATCTTTGGAATAGGTGGAAATAATATGAATGCTTCTTCTAAAAAGAACTCATCATGTTCTTGCAATTTGACAAAGAAACTGGGAAAAACATGGTCGGTCATTAATATATCCTTTCAAATATGATTATGATTTGCTTTATTTCCCATGTTCAATTCATCCTCCTTAAGCAATCGAGGAGCAGTAGTAACTTGTTGATATTCCATCTCAACTAAACAAACTTCGTCATTCTCATCAAATGATTAATAACATCTTTACTTTCAATTATCTCTTTATCACTAACAACATCACTATCAAAGAAAACTATATCTATAGTATCTCCTTCAGCTTCACAAATTATTTCTTCTAGGATAACTTCCTCTTCCTTTCTTTTTTCTTTGCTCTTTTTCAATCTTTTTAGTTGTTTGAACCACTATTTAAATTGCAATTCTATATGATTAAGGTCTTGCCTTAATAACTTCACACTTTATTTATTCAATTCATTATTGTTTATCTCTCAACTCACAAATGATGTCTCACAATTGCACTTTAGAAATAAACTCAAACAACATGCACTATTAAGTAAATTGATTAAAAGAAACAATAAATACCTAACAAGGATAGTAAGATACTAACTCTAAAGGAAAATTGATCAAATTTAACAAAAATCAAATATTAGTACACAAGAAGAAGATTTCATGCACTATAATATATATAAATGTTCAACAATGGGCAATATGTTAAACTAGTGTAATTGGAAGCAAAAATAGCTTAGACACACAAACTAATAACTTAGAATGAAGGAAAATTGACAAGACGGATGCACTTAAATACGATGTTTAATTAAACATAATGTTTAGTTTAAACAAAATTTGTGTAGACTTAATAAGAAAAATTCAAAGATGATATGCAATAAACACAACCCAAAGATTGGAATTAAAAGTGCCAGCCTGGTATTGAATTGTGAAAGTTCTAACTCCAATTCTTACTTAATTTATCAAAACTTACTTTAATTGGTGTAAGGCACTTTGTATATCAGAATTATATCAAACTAGGATCAAACCACTTAAACATTACAAATTACATGCTTGATATATTTAATGGCAAATTTGGATTCAACAAGAACAAAAGATTCATCAATTGATAAAAATTTAAACTTAACAAGATAGTAAACCTGAATTGATAACAAGGTTGTTTCTAAATGAATTTTTTTTCTCTTTTTTCATAACTTTAATCAAGCAAACTAATGATCAAATACTTAAAGACAGGTAATTAACACAATAAAGCAAAAACCAAATAAAGAACTAGATGCAAGATCCTATTAAGCCCAAATAGAAACTAAAATGCAAAAATAAAGGATAGTTAAGAATTTACCCCTTCTACTATGCTCTGATACCAATTAATGTGGAATCCCAACCTATATGCCAAACTAGAATGCCAACATACCATGAATATTGAACAAAAACAAGATAATAAACCCCCAATCTAAAGAACCCCCAAACAAGATTGATTGGAAATGCTTATAATGGATTGATTTAGAAAACGAGAAGCAGAAGAATCAAGCATACATTAATCATGCAAATAGCCTAAGTCTAATTTTTCATGCAATAGCAAGAATCAATAATGAATTAACTCTCACAAATTCAGTAAAGCCAATGAAAATTCTCATTAATCAAAAATTAAGTGTGTTACAAATGAAAAATTCAGCTTTTTATATCGGCTAGGCAACCAGCCCTCCCTAGATGAATTAAAATCAAATAATAACTCCAAGAGATAAATAATGAATAAATAAAAATGATAATTCCTAACCTTTATCTACATGTATTTTTCCACAATATGGACTAAGTATATGAAGAAATAAATATAAATACAATCTGAAAATAATCTTAAAAGCTAGTGATAAATATTTATAATTATCCAAACAAAAATGAAAGAATGAATGTCGACACAATCTTGGCTATATGTGGATTTCGGCCAGCCCTTTAAAGATATGTTCAAGCTATTTTTTCTTCCTTAAACTCTACTTAATAATATCCCAAAATAATAAGTATTTATCAAGGATAATCTATTCCTAAAATTTAGGACCCTAAGTTCACCAATGTAGGCCTAAACCTAAATTTGACCCATGCCCATTAAAATTGAGCTCTCTCATGTAAAATTCACATCCCGTAAGTATTCTAAGCCTCAAATAGTTATTTATTGGAAATTAATCGTTTATATACATCATATGTATAAGCAAAAATTTAAAATTTTAACCAATATATCTGATCTTGCCATGAATTTACAATATAAATATTAATGAGAATAAGAAAAATCACCTTTGATTTTTGTTGAACAGTTTATTTTCCTTCTCACCTAGTTGTCGCAAACCACAGTGTCCAAAATTGAACACCTCCAATTGTAATCCACACTAGAAAAGGATCAAATGATCCAATGAAAGATGGAATCACAAGGCTGGCTGAATTCCCCTTGATGCTAGCAAGGGAGTAGCCGTTAGGGTTTTGGAAGAGAGAGAATTTCTTTTCTCTTAAAATTTCACTTAACCCTAAAATCTCCTTAACTTGGATTTTTATAGCTAGGTTAAAATCCAACTTTATAATGGGATTGGGCTCTTTAAAATTGCTGGAGAAATATTAAATGGGCTTATGGAATTGTTAATAATTTATTTGGGCTCAATTAAATCCAATTTAAGTCCTTTCATAAAGGACTATGGACAAAACCCATAAACTAGGCCCTTTATGTATACACTTGGATTTAATAACCCAAATTAATTTCAAATCCATCTAAATTAATTATGTAGGCTTCATAACAATTATGAAATATATTTAATTTCTTTTAGTCCAAGAATTAGGCCTTACGGCCTTCTATATGGAGTTGGCATGGAACCCATTCTCTAATGGGTTTCTGTGCCAAAACCTAATCTCTAGACCTTTTAAATTTCTCCAATGGACCTATTAATTATTATATCATCCCTATAACACTTATAGTCAAATAATAATTAATTATGAAATACAATATTTCAATTGGGTCCATTTTACGGAATATTTTTAAAATGTTTTGCAAATATTTTTACTTGATCATAATTAATTAAACTCTTTAATTAATTATTCTCTTATTCATTTCTCTTCTCCCATAATAATATCAAATATTATTATCCTTGTAATTTTGCTGTTTTACCTTTTACTATATATGTGTGTGACCTATTGGGTTCCTACCCATATTGGCAGTATAATATGTAATTATGAGTTCTATTCAAAACTCATATGATTTAAACTTCTTTATATTATTTTATCAATCCCTTATTGATATTTATGATACGCTATTATACAAATCATGAACGGCCTCTAGCTAGGCATCATGACTACCCAAATGTAAAGAAAGTCAAGTGGTTTGTGTTACCTTGCAATTACTCCTTTCACCACTCTTATCTCAATTAGATTCTGAGTATGGATTTCTGTCAACTCATATAAATCTAATTATATATGTTTTATTAATTTAACCATAATTCCCAAAATGCCCTTTATGGATCCCTATGAATCTTGGCATATTACTCTGGCCAGGATTCTCTGAACAAGGCAATTATAGAATCATGTGAGATAAATTCCCTAATTAAATCTAGCATGGTGAATCCTTTATCGATTACTCAACTATCTTCAAGTACGTCATGATATACCTAACTTCCTAACCATTTTTACCCCCAGTTGGAAGTAATCAGTTATGGAGTCAAAGTATATCACTTGCTACTTAAGATAACCTTGATGATCTCAAATCTAAGGATACTTGCACAACCGCTATGTAGATATTCCTCACTGATATAGATTTAATATCCATGCGAGGATTCTCTTTGCAGGTCTCCAATGAACTTGTTCTTCAAACAAGCATCCACATGTTAGCTTTGATCATCTTCCATAATCATAGTTATGAGAACCACTGCTTGAACTATTCAATAAGCATAACATGTGCTAGTATGTCCGAATTAACAATGTCCTATCTTGTTAATTCTATGACTAGGGATATTTAGATATTATCACATTTACATGCAATAGACATCTCATATAATTAACACTTTCATGATTTCCTTTGCACTGTGTTTATAATATCTAGGACTTCATTTATTAATTTAAGATATGCAAACTCATGTATTTAAACATAGCATTAATAAATTTATGACGCCTTTTATTAAGAATATGAATTCATACATATGAAATACATCCTTTTTACATGGGCTCCAAGGCATACTCTCTAACAATCTCTCACTTGCACTAAAGCTAATCACTCATATGTCTTAAACCTATGTTACTTATATGGTGATCATGCTTAATCTGAAAAAGTCATTAGTGAGGGGATTTATCTTTATGAGAGATTCGTATTTAACCTCTTCAATACTTTATCTATTTATGTAATTTGAGAAAGACCTAGCAACCTATTGGATCTATCTTTATCGATCCTTATTCCCAGAATATAAGATGTTTCTCTAAATTCTTTCATGGAGAATTGCTTGGATAACCATATTTTAACAGATTGGAGAAGAGAAATGTCATTTCCCATGATCAATATGTCATCCACATATAGAACTAGAAAGACAATTGAACTCCAACTAACCCTTTTATACACACAAGGTTCATCTTCATTCTGTGAGAAACCAAACTCCTTGATTGTCCCATTGAATCGTATGTTCCAGCTCCTAGAGGCTTGCTTCAATCCACGAATGGATCTTTAAAGCTTGTATACCTTTTCACCATTTCCCGATGTGAACTCTTCAAGTTGTGTCATATACATAGCCTCAGTCAAATTTCATTTAGAAAAGTTGTTTTTACATCTATTTGCCAAATCTCATAATCATAATGAGCTGCAATGGCTAAAAGTATTCTTATAGACTTAAGCATCGCTATAAGAGAAAAAGTTTCATCATAGTCAATTCCTTCTCTTTGATGATAGCCTTTTGCTACTAAGTGAGCTTTATAGGTAAATATATTACCTTCCATGTCAGTCTTCTTTTTAAAGACCCATTTACATCCTATGGGTTTTATCCCTTCAAGTGGTTAAGCTAAAGTCCATACTTTGTTCTCATACATGGAGTCCATTTCAGACTGCATAGCCTTAAGCCATAAATCATATTTGAATTGTTCAAAACTTCTTGATAGCTTGTAGGCTCATTGTCCTCTACTACAGTTATGCATCCATCTGAATCAATGTGAAATCCATATCTCACAAGGATAAAATGCATCCTAGTAGATCTTCTAGGATTTTGTGTATAATTAGGTTCAACTGTAATCTCATCATTATGAGATTCAATCTCGAGTTCAATTAGTTGATCTACTTCTATTTATGGGTCTTGAACTTTAACAAGTTCAATTTTACTCCCACTGCCCTCTCGTAGTAGAAACTATCTTTCTAAGAAGACAACATGCCTTGAAATAAACACCTTTTGTTTTAAAGGATTGTAGAAATAATATCCAAATGTTTCTTTTGGATATCCCACAAATAAACATTTGTCAGATTTAACATCTAGTTTGTCTGACATTGTCCTCTTTACATAAGCAGGACAACCCCATACATTCATATGAGAAAATGTGGGTTTCTTGTTATTCCTTATCTCATATAGAGTAACATCAACTGATTTAGTAGGAACTCTATTTTACACATAAACAGCAATTTCTAATCCATATCCCCACAAGGACTTAGGCAAGTCTGCTCGGCTCATCATAGATCAAACCATGTCTTATAGTGTTTGATTTCTCCTCTTAAATACACCATTATGTTGTGGTGTATATGGTGGAGTCCATTGAGATAAAATCCCATTATCTCTAAGATAATCTTGAAATTCTTGGCTTAAGTATTCCCCACCTTGATCTGATCTAAGTGTCTTAATACTCTTACCAAATTGCTTTTCTACTTCATTTTTAAAGTCATTGAACTTTTCAAATGCTTTTGATTTATATTTCATTAGCTAGACATATGCAAACCTAGAGTAATAATCTATGAAAGTAATGAAGTAGGAGTAACCTCCTCTGGCATGTGTAGTCATTGGACCATATACATCTGAATGTATTAAGTCTAAAACCATTCTAGCTCATTCTCCTTTGCCAATAAAGGGAGCTTTTGTCATTTTTCCTAATAAATAAGATTCACATGTATCAAATGATTCATAATCAAATGATCCCAAATCACTTGACTTGTGTAATTTGGTCAGGCATTTCTCATTTATATGGCCTAAACAACAATGCCATAAATATGAGGTATTTAGATTATCTTGTTTCATTCTTTTGGTATCCATATTATACACTTCTTTAATTAAATCAAGCACAAATATACCATTCTCACTGATAGCTTTAGCATAAAATATATTGCTCTTGAAAATGTAACATTTGTCCTTTAAAGACATATCATAATCATTCAATAAACAACTTAAAGAAATAATACTTTTAGATAATGTTGGAACATAATAACAATTATTTAACTCTAGTATTAATCCACTTGGAAGAGGTAAATGATAAGTCCCCACAACTGTTGTAGAGACGTTTTGTCCAGTAGCTGACTGTAGACATATTTATGCGTTTTTAACTCTTCTACTGCTTTTAAGCCCCTGTAAATCATTATACAAATGAAATCCACATCCAATATCTAATACCCAAGATTGTTTTGAAGCAATAGAATAAGTATTTATTTCAATCATATGAATACCTAAATTAGAAGCATCAGCTTGCTTCTTCTCCTTGAGAGAATCTAGATAGGCCTTGCAGTTATGCTTCTAATAACCATCTTTTCCACAATGGAAGCAAGTTCCTTCGGGATTCTCTTTCTTTGCAACCTTCATCTTGAAAACCCCACCATGCTTTGGCTATGCCTTGGTCATCTTCTTCTTTTTCTTCTTCATGCCTTTAGCATAAGTGATAACCATGACACTTTTTGAATCCTTCTTAAAGGATCCATCAACTATTTTGAGCATATTGATTAACTTAGGAATGGTTACTTGGATCTTGTTCATGTTGAAGTTAAGCATGAAAGGTGCATAACTTAGAGCCAATGAATACAAGATTAAATCTATGTATAGATCATTATCCATTGCATAGCCAAGTCTACTCAAATGCTCAATATACCCATACATCTTTAATGGATGAGTAGCAGCCGAAGTGCCTTCCATCATTTTGCATCTAAATAGAGCTAAAGAAATATCATATTGTTTAGTTCTAGCTTGAGAAGAATAAAGCTCCTCAAAATGAAAAATGATGGTTCTAGCACCATCATTTCATGTTGCTTCTGAAGCTCTGAGGACATAGCACCCAGCATCAGACATGTCAGGGCTGCTTCACTATCCTTCATGTATTTTTAATAAGTTCCCTTGATCTCATCAATGGCATCATCTGAAGGAAGTGGTGGCTGACCTTTATCTAATACATAATGGATCTTTTTAGCTCTAAGAACAATTCTCACTTTTCTGATACAGTCAGAATAATTGCTACCAACCAGCTTGTTATCCAAGATTGATCATATGTTTATGTTTGATGTGCTTATGATGATGACCTAAATGTGAAAAAGAAAACATAAGAAAGTACGTTCTTATATATGTATGCATTAATTAGGTCTTTAATTAATCCATTTACTCCCACTATTTTATTGCGAATCAATAACCCTTACTATATAATGCGAGAAAACCCAGTGGTTTTCTTAGTGGGCCAATATCCAATCCTTGATATGAAATTTGACCTTGACTATGGTAAACAAATCAAACTCCATACCATTGAAAGGTAGGTATCTCTATACCAATTATGTCTTGACCGGTGTCTAGCAAGTGTACTAGATCGGCTAGTAATATAGGGAAATAAGATTATGATCCAAAATATCGAACCCAAGGGAAACTTGTGCTTGTATGTGCTATTTCAATTTCAAAACCAATTTTGTGTGTAAAAGAAAGAAGAGAAATCCCAAATTTATGATGATTAAAGAATTAAAACTAAAAAAAAATAATTTAAATCCAAACTAAAACAATTGAAACAGCTAAAGTAAAGAAAAGATCTATTGAAAGCAAGTAAATTGAATGAGGTGAAAATCAATATGAAAAGCAACTTTCACTAAAGGACTATCCACCTTAACAAGTATTGATATGACTTAAATAAAAGAAAACATACAAGTCATTATGGAAAATTCAGTTCAATAAAACCATATAACTTTATTCAAGATTATCATTCCAAGTATCAAATTTTCTTATTCAGATAAACTTAACACTTAGCATAAGGAACTGAATTAAGTCTCCTTGATGTCTATTAAAGAATTTCTCAAGAGATTTAACTTCAACCTATTCTTAGTTACACTTTTCTTAATCTTAACTTACTCAAATCAACACATAATTATAGCTTATTCAGATTATAATCATGCATTAATCCAACTAAATTAACCTAAGAGCATGCAAGTCATTAATCAACTTAAACCAATTAATTAACCAATGCTTAATCAAGTTAATAATCAACTTAAAATAGAGAAAAGACAATACTAGATTTAAGAACCAAGAAATAATCAACTTGTATTTGAATTGAAAAACAACTCAAGTCATAACAATACAAGTTTAAGGATTCAAGTATCCTTTAGTAAAAGTTAAAGAAACTACTCACAAACCATTCTTAAAAAATAAAAACAAAGTTTTGAAGAAAGCAATAAAAACAAAGAATGTAAAGTAACTAAGGAAAAGTAAAGCTTAATTCTCAGAATCGTTCTCCTTCTTCTGTGTTTTGGACTGCTATTTATAGGCAAAATTGTAGTAGACTCCTTGTTAAACTCCAGTCACAGAATAGGAATAAAATTCTGCTAAAACAGGAAGTTCAAAAATCCTTCGTGAAATGGGAAAACTGGATCACGTGGCCACGCCCTTAAATGTGCCTTCTCTACATGTGGTCACGTGTATTTATCTTCTTCCTCCACATGTGGCCACGTGTGGTCCTTCACTAAGAATCCACGTGGTCACGTGTATTCATTTGTTCTTCTTCAGTTAGTCTTTCACATGGCCACGGTTCTTCAATATCAAACCTTCACGTGGCTACGGGTAGAATTCTTCAATGACTTCACGTGGTCATGTCTTAAGGCTCTGGACTGGATGCTTGTTTTCTCGCCTAAATTCTTCATATTTGCACTTGTGGCCCTAATCTTTGCACTTTTTACAATTTAAGCCCTTTTATATCAATTTTAACCTGAAAATCAAATAAAACACAAAATTAACCTAAAAACATAAATATTAATAAATTAACTCTAATTTAACCTAAATAAAACCAAAACAACTAAATAACACAACTAAAAATATATCAAAAACTATATATAATTAACACTTATCAAATACCCCACACTTAAACTTTGCTTGCCCTCAAGCAATTTAGAACAATTCCACCTTCAAAACCATCAAACTTGATCAAAGATATACAATTTCAAAACCAAACTTAGCATTTTTAATAAAAGCACTTAATATAACCTCTAAATAAATCAACTTCAAACAAGAGAATATAAGCTAGTTTCCTTGAGTGTGTGCAATACCAAATCTCTTTAAGAAATTTTAACAATTAAAATATCAACACAACTAGGTAATGAAGTATAGAATATATAAATGCATAAGCATACAATCAATTTCATGCTTGAAATGCTAGAAACACAATAGGCCTCTCCTTTAGCGCCGGAACCCATAGGTCATCTCCGCCAAACAACTCAAAATAAGCTTAAAATCACATAGGTCTTTCAAAGATTGTAATGGGGCTAAGGGTATGGTTATCAAAGAATGGGTAAAAGATAAACAAAAGGAATAGCCACTCTAAGACAAAAATATATCACTAAATTCCATAACTTAATCAATATATATTTTGCTCATCCTTACCTTAATTCCAAACTTTCTTTATGCCCTTTATCAAGAAGTCATTATTTTTTTCATTTTTCCTTGCACTACCCTACAGTTATATTTTTTTCATATTTGCTAACTCTCTTTTTCTTTTTTTTTTCATACTTCAAAAGGTTTTTTTTTAGCATTCACAAGCTAACCTCAAGGTAATACAAGGTAAATTTCTCACTTTCAATGACTTTTCATAAGATTTCCTTGCTAAACCCAATAAAACTTTAATCTTTTCATACATCCATTTAATCCTAAAGTGGCCAACTCCATAGGGTGAGATAAAAGCTTTTTAGGTTATATGGTTGAAATATTAGGTGCAGCAAGAACACATTAATGGTATGCATTAAGCATACCCTATAGGCTCAAAATGGCTTAACAAAGGATAATTTTATCAAGTCGGACACAAGTCTTTTCAGAAATTTTATCAAGAAAATTGTTGCCTAGATCATTTTCTAAGTTGTTTGAGTTGTTCATATGCTTTGAAGGGTGATGAGGAAGGTTCTAGTGCTCTAAATTTCCTTACTTCACTACTTCATTGTATTGATTTTTTTCTTGAAGTCAAAAATTGGTCTAAGTGCTTTCAAGAATTTGGAAACTAACAAATATTATCAAGTTGAAGATTAACCTATTCAAATATTTATTAAACAACATAAATGTTCTCTTGCTAAGCAAAGGTTCAAAAACATGCATATCCCATATCCAAGCTCAATTTGTTCAAAGTTTTGAAGTAACTAGGGCAAACTAAGTTCTCATGCAAACTAAATGAAAAGGTGAACTACATAAGTCTTTAATATATTTTACAAACTTAAGAAAAGAAGACAAAACATAAACAAAACAAAACAAAACAAAACACAAAATAACAAAGTTTGATTCATGAAAAAGACAAGAAAAGTTGAAGACAAACTCCCTGAAATGAGGCTACCCCCTCCTCAAAATTTTGCTGTCCACAGCAAATGAAGATCTATTCCGGTGGAGGTGGTGGTGGAGGAAACTGCTGCCAAAAGTGATGGATAAAATGCTCAACTCTCTTATTTCCTTCCATGACCGTATCACGAAGCATATCCAATCTTCCTTGCAATTGATCGAGTCTAATTTGTTGAGCATCCATCCGGCTACTTAATTGATTAAATGGTGCTTCCCATTCCGGTGTTGTAGGCTCATTGATGGGGGAAGGCACAGCTATGGCAATATACTCCTCATTTGGTTCCTCTTGCTGCTCCTCTTGCTGTTCCTCAAACCGAATATTGTTCTTTCTTAAGTACTCCTCTCGAGTTGCCTAATGACCACGAGGCCTAGGGATCAGAATTTTCATCCTTTTCAGCATTTTATTATCAATACAAGGAAAATCTCCTTTAAGTGGTTCTCCATAAATCGGATGCTCAACTGCAGAAGCTAAAACTGTAGCTATCCACCCTATAAAAATATTATCAATATGTCCTGGCATTTTCTGCAAGTCCTTAATTCGAGTAGCTATAATGCCCGCTCCATTTATTGCTATTCCATCCATCATGCATCGGAGAACCATTGCTTGAGATACACTAATAGTGCTTGCATTCTTCAAATTGTTGTACATACTCTTTGCAAGAAAACGATGAATGATTCTTAATGCATGAGTCCTTAAAGCATGGACCTTGCATTATCCCCCTACCCATGGCTCATCTAATTCAAGATCCTTGATTCGTTTCCAATTCTCCACAGGCAAAACATCTTCCCATTCAGTAGGGGCATTCGACACAAATCCAAGAATTTCAGAGAACTGACTAAAAGTTAAGGAATATCCTTTCTTACCAAACTTAAAACCCACTTTGCCGTCCTCCATATCTCTCTTAAAGTAGCATTCAAAAGAAAACAAGAAATCCCGTGCCATATCTGGATATACTTTCGGTTTCTTTTCAATGAACTTCCCCCAGCCAATATTTTGAATCAATGGTTCTATATCATGATCCCACAAATTTCCAGCCGGAATATTGAGGAACAAATGGCTTAAATAGGCGGGCTGGACATAGGTACATTTACTGAAGTAGTCAAATTTATTGATCTTGGCCCTGTCCACATACGATGGAATGCGTATACCGGAGGAACTTACTACATCAGGATATTTGTTCCTTCGAGGTGCCACTACAAAGAAAGAAAAACACAATGTAAGTATCAACTCATAACCCAAAATAGACTAAGGTGTAAGCACAAGAAGCATGCATTGAATGAATTGGAATACTCTTGGGTGCAATGAGAGATGTGGATAACATATGTGAAGATCAAAATGATAGGCATAAAAGACATTTAAAGGTTGAGCACAAAGATTATGTTAAACATAATGCCTATCATGCACGAATAAACCTATGAACAAATCTTTGAAGAGGTGAATTAAGTCATAATGCATCCCTACAAATCATAAACATGATATCCAAGAGTGAAAGTTAAATGTTTTTCAAAAACAAAAATCATTGGGTCATTTCATCAAACATGTTGTGGGCATAAGTTTGAGCATTAATTTAAAGAGTATAACAAGGATTGTTCACTACCCAATTGCATACCAAGCATCTATAACATGCATATAATACTCATAATCATCCAAAAAAGCAAAAAGAATTAATCATGCAAACAAAATGTTAAGTGCGAAGTAACATAAAAACTAATCATTCATGAACAATAATAGCACAAAACACAACAATGGATGATAAGTAAACAATAAGTAAGGAGCAATGGGAGTAAATACTTACTTGAAAGTGAGAATCACACCAAAATTGCAGCACAAAGTTGAGGTAGTGTGTGTAAGTTGTGAAAAACCTAAAATAATGAAGAATATGTGGAGAAGGAAGAGATGATGGGTAAGAGAGAGAGAAAAATAAAGAGAAAGCAAATGGAGATGGCAATGATCGGTGGTGAGTGAAAATCCATGGGCACGGGTGAATTTTATGGTGGTGAGGCGTGGGCACGGTTTAGAGTAAAGAAAAAAACTGAGGAAGAAGAAAGAAAATGGCGTGAAAGTGTGTATATAGGCAGTGGGATGGAGCATGACCACGTGAGGTTCATGGGAAGAACCACACGTGGTCACGTGTGCCTTTACTCTTTGGGCATGCGTGGCCACATGATGGTTCTCCTTTGAACTTCACGTGGTCACGTGAATTGAAAATGGAGGAGCAGAACTTCAAGCCATGGCCACGTGATGTTTCTCTTGTAAAATACATGTGGTCACATGATTTTAATGGACTTAGGCACTACATCAACCCGTGGCCACGTGAGGTTCATGGGAAGAACCACACGTGGTCACATGTCCATGTATTTTTCTGTCTCTCGTGCATCTTTGAAACATATAAGCATAATTAAGCTTCCTTTAATGTAATTTTGCCATATCAAGCTTTTGAAAACACCAATTCTTTTCCAGGAAAAACATGTCTTCATTTTAAAAACCTTGATTTACTCACTCTTTTCATGAATCAAAACACACAAACACACAAAAATGCAAAAACACAAAAGCTTAACTGTAAAAAGAAAAGAGAGAGAGATTAGAAGTTTTGAGTTTTTAAAGTCTCCGGCTAGACTTTCCAAACCAGTTTTTAAGTATCTTGAAGAACTATGGTTGCTTCAGCAACCTTTTGCTGTCCGATTTGGTTTGGTTTAAGCCGTTTGGATTTCAGCTTTCGTTTGGTCTTTTCTTTGTAAAATGCTATATTGTCATATAACCATTGGTGAATTTTATCAAGTTCATTGAACCTTCATTGAGGTTGTACTACCGGTTTAAAATTATCCTCCATGGGTATACGATAATAAATGGGACAAATCCCTTTCAAATTGGATATTACCCAATCAACTTTTCCTTTGTGCTTCTTGAAGATTTCAGTAAGCTTTTCTTCATCCAACCCTATCAATAAAGATGAAATAATTACTGGCTTAGCATTATCATTTAAAGATACATATTTCAAATGTATTTGAAGTTCAAAATCTCCCTTAGGAGGGGACGGTTTATCCTCCGTTTCATCAAGTTCACTGTGCTCTTTGTCCAAATCTTGTATCAACTTAATCTCCCTTGCTTCCAACTCTTCCATTTCCTTGGGATGCATTAAAAAACTTTAAAGCTCATCATTGAGAATGATTTCCTCTTGTTTTGCGTTAACACATTCTTGAATTTCATCGACAAAACAAATGGATTCTTCAAAATCATACGAGGGGTGTTTTAAAATTTTATTGACATTAAAACTCATTTTCTCATTATTAAATCTTAAAGTAACCATTTGTCCATGAACATCGATTAAGGCTTTTGCGGCTTTCAAGAATGGTCTCCCCACAATTAATGGTACCTTTCTATCTTCTTCCATGTCCATCACCATAAAATCAACCGAAAATATGAAATTTCCTACCTTTACCAATATGTCCTCAATTATTCATTTTGGCCTCTTCACCAATCTATCTGCCAATTGAAGCGTCATTTAGGTTTCCTTTAAATCACCTAGATTCAATTTCCTGCAAATTGAATAAGGCATCAAATTAATACTAGCACCCAAATCACATAAAGCATTCCCAACAAAAGTCCCTCCTAGTTCACAAGGCAATATAAAACTACCTGGATCTTCTAATTTTTCAGGAATTTTATTGGTTAATATGGCACTATAATTACCGGATAATTGAACCATTCCTATGCCTTCTAACTTTTTCTTATTAGAGCATAATTCTTTCATAAATTTAGCATATTTAGGCATGTGTAGCAAAGCTTCAGTAAATGGTAAATTTATATGTAGCTTCTTAAACATGTCTAAAAATCTACTCAATTGTTCATTTTGTTTCTCTTTTCTAGCTAGATCAGGAAATGGTAATTGAGATTTATCAAGAACAGTAGAAACAAGTTTGTCCTTACCTTTACCCTTCTCAACTGTAGGAGGTACTTTTTCAGTATTTTATGAGTTAGGATTACTTACCTCCATTGTTGGTTCCACCCTTGAGGAAGAATTCTTACCAATTTCAGTCTTCTCTAACTCTTTCCCACTCCTTAAGGTGATTGCTTTGGCTTCCTCCTTTGGATTTCGGTCTACATTGGATGGAAATGTCCCTTGAGTATGGATTGATAAGGAACTAGCAAGTTATCCCATTTGGTTCTCTAAGTTCCTAATTGATGCCTCTTGGTTCCTCATCCAAATATCTTGTGATTTCCATCTAGCATCTTGGCTAGCTAAAATTGAATTTTGGGAGGCCATGAAATTTGCAATCATTTCTTCAATGTTGGATTTCTTTTCTTGAGGAGGGGGAGGTTGAGATTTTTAAAAATCGGGCGGTTGGTGGTATGATTGTGATGGGTATTTGTTTGGATAATATGGTGGAGCTTGGTTTTGGTATGGAAGTTGATTATTAGGAGGTTGATTATGATTAAATTGGGGTCTAGGATTAGGGTTAGAAGAGGAAACTTGATTACCTTCCCTCCATGAAAAATTTGGATGGCTTCTCCATCCCGTATTGTAAGTATTGCTATATGGGTTCAAGGCATTTACTTCTTCCATCATTCCTTCATTATTCTTCATTCCCAAAGGTCCTCGAATTCCTGCATAAGAATCAACTTCATTAGATAACATAGAAACATTTTTAGCTTTAAGCTTATTTATTTCTTTTAAATGTCTTTTTTCCATTAATTCTAATTGAGCTTTTAGCATGGCTATTTCATCAATATTATGAACTCCCTGTTTCTTTTGAGTTGCTCTAGAGGTTGCCCATTGAGCATCATTGGTGGCCATCTCATCAAGAAGCAAAAATGCATCTTCGGGGATTTGGTTCGTGAAACTACCATTTGTAGCTGCATCTAGCAGAGATCTTGTTGATGGATGGGCACCTGCATAGAAGATATGCATTAGTTGAAAAATAGGAACTTCATAATGTGGACAACTTTTTAAAAGTCTCCTAAATCTTTCCCATACTTCATGGAATGGCTCCTTATAAAATTGCTGGATGTCACTAATTTGTTTCCTAATGAGGGAAGTCTTAGTAGGTGGGAAGAACTTGCAAAGAAATTTTTCTTACATTTGTTTCCAAGAATGGATGGATTGATTTGGTAGCATTTTTAGCCAATCCCTAGCTTTTCCTATGAGGGTAAATGGAAAGAGTTTCAACCTAATTGCATCAGTCGAGACATTAGGAATTTGCACAGTGTCACTCACTTCTAAGAACATATCCAAATGTTATGCAGGATCCTTTATGTTCGAACTCAAAAATTGGTTTCTTTGTACCATAGTGAAGGTAGCGGGTTTAATCTCAAAAGGTTGGTGGTGAGGAATCCTAATAGTTCTATGTTCTCCATTCCACTTGGGGATAGCATAATCCCTAATGGTTCTAGGTCTATACCCATTCTCGGGAGCTTGGAGTGGTATGTGTTACTCTTCGATCCTAGTGATGGAATATGACATGGTATGATAATCATGATAGCACAGCGGAAAAACAAAAATTTTTATCACACATACCATACATATCAAAAACTAGGAACGAAAACATGCAATTTTAGGTTGTAGAACATACAAGTTAAGATGCCTTTTAGATATTGATTTCAGTGATGGCCAGCAACTAAGATGACTTTGTCCGCCTTAGATCTCGATCACCAATGCCAAGGAATAGCCTTTTACGCCACTCCCTCTATTCTCACACACACAATTGCACCGACGACTTAAAATCGAGATTGCTAGCTCTCTATTTTTTGTATTGAGTAATGGCTATGGATTGAAGCTACAAAATCTGATTTTGTACTTCTTTTAGGTTTCTATTACTACCCAATAACACAAGAGAATGAGGAACTATCCTTTCTCCTTGTGAGAAATTGGGCCAAAAGAATTGAGAGAGAGAGAGATTAAGGTCACGCAATTTTCACAGAAAACCCTAGGTTTTTTGCGCCAACTCTTCTGTGTCTCTCCTAGGGTTTTATTTATTTTATATCATTATCTCTTAGGCAAGTGTTTTGATCTGAATTTCCTACCTTAAGATAAGCAATTCAAACTCTATCACTTCCTAAAGATAAGTAATACAATTTGAATTAAAATCCTTTGAATTTAAAATTCAAATTTGAAATAAAACATAAGACATTTAATTAAATAAAATCACTTAATATAACTTAATTGCATGTGCCGAAATTCCTTGAATTCCATCTTGGAATTTCGGCCACTTCATTATATATTTATGTGATTTGATTTAATTTAAATTCCTTTAGGCTTTAATACTCAATTAACTTAATTAACACAAGATAATTAATTAATTGAAATTAAACCTTGTGGGCTGAATTTCTCTCTCTCATGGACCAAAGCCCAATAGTAATATTATAACCCATTACATACATTAATTTGACTTTAATTAAAAGCCCAAATTAATGTTCAACACTTAATTTAAACATTTTAAGCCCAATGCTTTGTGTGCGATCCTATAGGTCCATTTAATGTTGGCAATGAATTAATAAATTAATTCAAAGGCTATATATATTCTATAGCAAGATATTATAGCATTCCAAATTAAATGAAAATGCATGTGGCATTTAGAGACCTAATGCAATTTCGCATAGTCCCTTACCCTTAAAATATCAGAATTAATATAAGGCATGGAACTAGTCATCCTTATATATATTAATTCCTTTCTTGATATTCCAGTGACACTGAACTCTCAGATAAATAATGATTACTCATTATTCCATCTCGGTATGGCCATACACTTCTCAGTTCACTGATCAAGTGGCCGGTGATATTTTCTCTTTTATCAAGAGGGGTAATCCCTTCACTTCTCTCATGCTCTCTAACATGAATCAATGCATACCTAACATACCCATACTTGTCACTCTGTTACGAGCATGTTAGGTGTATGTCAAAGTACACAGTAATTCATAAAGAGTTTCATAGAGATTTCAGGTCTAAGAACTCCGATACAAAACTTGCATATGAGAAACACTTATGACTTGTACCATGTAGTGTTCTCATGAGCGGATCGAATCCAGATACCATGTTCTTTAACATGTATCTATGATCTCTGATTGACACTCTTGTCCTAATGATCCATAAGACATAACTCATAATATCAAAGAGAGCATACTAGTCTTAATTCATTTGTTATTCCCATAACAATGACTGACTAGGGATATTTAGAATGAAGTCTCATTTGTTTCAAGGTCGTACAATCCATGTGCCTCACACATGATAACTTAAACCGAAATGACATTCTTGGATAGTTTTATCAATTGATATGCACATGAATACAAAAGATAAAACTAATGCCTCATTTTATTAATTTCAAGTGTTTCGTTACAATGCATTGGGGCTAGGGCTTACACTAACAATCTCCCACTAGCACTAGTCCCAATTGGGCATAGCCCTAAGACCGAACGCTCTCAAATGAGCTTCGTGCAGATTTGGACGTAACTGTTTCATCAAAGGATCTGCTACATTGTCTTCACTTGATATCTTGCTAACCTTGACGTCCCCACGATCAATGATTTCTCTGATCAAGTGGTACCTCCTGAGTATGTGTTTGGATTTCTGGTGTGACCGAGGCTCCTTGGCCTGTGCTATGGCCCTGTTGTTGTCACAGAAAATTTCTAATGGATCTAGGATGCTTGGGACTACTCCTAATCAAGTAATGAAATTTTTAATCCAAACAGCCTCTTTTGCAGCCTCACTTGCTGCAATATACTCAGATTCTGTAGTTGAGTCGGCAATGATTTCTTGCTTCGAGCTTCTCCAGCTGACAGCACCACCGTTCAAAACAAAAACAAACCCAGATTGCGATCTAGAATCCTGAGTGCTGGTTTGAAAAGCAGCATCGGCATAACCTTGTATGACGAGCTCTTTTTGACCACCATACACCAAGAAGTGATCCTTAGTCCTTCACAGGTACTTCAGAATCCCTTTTACAGCAGACCAGTGCTTCTCACCAGGGTCTTGCTGAAACCTACTGGTTATACTCAGTGCATGAGCAACAACCAATCTAGTATATAACATAGCGTACATGATAGATCCAATAGCAGATGCATATGGGATTATACTCATGTTGTCCCTTTCCTCTTTGGTTTTAGGGCACTGTTCTTTAGTCAAAGGAACTCCCAAAGCCAAAGGTATGTACCCTTTCTTTGAGTCTCCCATACTAAAACGCTTTAGTACTTTGTCTATGTACTTTTCTTGACTTAGTCCCAAAAGCCGATTCGATCTATCTCTATAGATTCGAATACCAAGTATTGTCTCGGCTTCACCTAAGTCTTTCATTGAGAAACATTTTCCCAACCATTGCTTAACCTTTTGCAATGTTGGAATGTCATTTCCAATGAGAAGGATGTCGTCCACATATAGGACTAGAAATACTATTATGCTCCCACTAACCTTCTTGTACACACAAGGCTCATCATCGTTCTTAATGAAGTCAAATTCTTTGACTGCCTCATCAAAACGAAGATTCCAACTTCGGGATGCTTGCTTTAATCCATAAATAGATTTTTGAAGCTTGCAAACCTTTTTAGGATGCTTGGGATTGACAAAACCTTCAGGCTGTGTCATATACACATCCTCAAGTAAATTTCCGTTGAGGAAAGCAGTTTTGACATCCATTTGCCATATCTCATAATCATGATATGCAGCTATGGCAAGCAAGATCCTAATGGACTTGAGCATGACTACAGGCGAAAAGGTCTCGTCATAGTCTACACCATGAGTTTGTCGAAAACCTTTTGCTACTAGTCTACCTTTGTAGGTCTTATCAGCTTTGAGTTTGAATAGCCACTTGCATTCAATTACCTTAGCACCTTCCGGTGGATCAACCAAGGTCCAAACCTGGTTATCGTACATTGATTGCATCTCAGATTTTATGGCTTCAAGCCAATTTTCTGAGTCTGGGCTCTCAATAGCTTCTCGGTAGGTAGTAGGATCCTCACGATCTACTAACTCAATAGTGTCACTATCAGTGATTAGAAATCCATATCTCTCAATCTCCTGACGTACCCTACCAGACCTTCTAGGTTCTTGTGTAATGGGTTCTTGTTCCACAACTGGTTGTGAACTTGATCCCATTTCCAAACCATCCTCTATAGGAGTTTGTGGTGCTTGAAATTCTCCAAGTTCTACTTTACTCCCACTGTCTTTCTTGAGAAGGAACTCCTTTTCCAAGAAAACAGCCTTGCGAGCAACAAATACTTTGTTCTCGGCTTGTGAGTAAAAGTAGTATCCCTTTGTTTCTTTATGATAACCCACAAACAAGCAGACAGTGGATTTGGACTCTAGTTTTTCAGATGTTAATTTCTTAACATGTGTTTCACAGCCCCAAATCCTGAGAAAAGACATATTGGGTTCTTTCCCAGTCCATACCTCGTATGGTGTCTTCTCAACTGCTTTAGTTGGAGTACGGTTCAATAGAAATGCAGCAGTTTCTAATGCATAACCCCAAAAAGAGATAGGAAGATTAGCTTGACTCATCATAGATCGAACCATGTCCAACAGAGTTCGATTTCTCCTTTCGGACACACCATTCCATTGAGGTGTTCCAGGAGGAGTGAGCTGTGAAATAATACCACACTCCTTTAGATGACTGTCAAACTCTTGGCTTAAGTATTCGCCACCTCGATCTGATCGAATGGCTTTTATACTTTTGCCAAGTTGGTTTTCTACTTCATTCTTAAACTCTTTGAATTTCTCAAAAGTTTCAGACTTGTACTTCATTAGATAGACATAGCCATATCTACTGAAGTCATCTGTGAATGTCACGAAGTAGCTAAAACCACCTCTAGCATGTGTACTTAAAGGTCCACATACATCGGTATGTATTAGTTCTAATAAGCCATTAGTCCTCTCGCCTTTTTTATTAAAACGACTCTTTGTCATTTTTCCATGCAAACATGGCTCGCATGTATCATAAGACTCTAAGTCGAATGACCCAAGCACTCCAATTTTGTGGAGTCTTGAAATGCGTTTTTCGTTTACATGTCCTAAGCGACAATGCCAGAAGTAAGTAGGGTTCAATTCGTTTGATTTAACCCTCTTTGTATTAATGTTGTATATGGACTCTTTGTTTTGTAAATCAAGGATATAAAGGCCATTTTGCAACATGGCATTGCCATAAGAAATGCCTTGGCGACGAATATGAGCATTGCCATTTTTAATAACAAAATCAAATTCATCATTATCCAAACATGAAACTGAAATAATGTTTCTACTCATAGCAGGCACATAATAACAATTATTCAAAACAATACAAAGTCCAGAAGGTAAAGTGAGGTGATAGTCGCCTATCTCCATGGCAGCAACTCGTGCTCCATTCCCCACACGGAGGTCCACTTCATTCTTCCCAAGTAACCGCCTATTTCTTAACCCCTGCACATTTGAACAAATGTGAGAACCACAACCGGTATCCAATACCCAAGTGGTAGAAATATAAAGGTTAACTTCAACAACAAAAATACCAGAACTGGATGCCTTGGCTCCATTCTTCTTTTGTTCTTCCTTAAAGAGAGCGCAATTCTTCCTCCAATGCCCTATCTTATTGCAATGGAAGCAAGTGCTCTCACTCTCTTTGAGTTTTGATGCCTTGGGCTTGGATTGGGCCTGAGGTGCACTCCCAACTGACTTGGGTTTTCCTTTTCCCTTTCCCTTTCCCTTAGCAGGTCCCTTCTTAATTCCCTTTTGAACCATTAGTACGGGATTGGTCTTTCGAATGTTCTCTTTAGCATTCTTAAGCATCCCATGAAGCTCAGTGACCGACTTGTTCATTGCATGCATGTTATAATTCATCACAAATGGATCATAAGCAGCAGGCAATGATCCTAAGATCAAGTCAGTGGCCAATTCCTTTGGCACTAGTACCTCAAGCTTCTCAAGAGTATCAAGATACCCTTTCATCTTGAGTACATGGGTACTAACAGAAGTACCCTCAGCCATCTTGCAAGAAATTAAAGCCTTTGTTGTCACGAACCTCTCATGACGAGCTTGTTCTTGGAACATCTCCTTGAGGTGCACCATGATCGCATAGGCCTCTTGGTCCATAAATTGCTTTTGCAATTCAGGCACCATAGTGGCCAGCATCAGACAGGTCACATCATTGGAGTCGCTCTTCTTGGTCTCAAAAGTTTCCTTTTGAACCGCAGAGGCGTTCCTTCCTAGTTCATCAGGCAAGGGTACATCCAAAACATACGATTTATTCTCTTGCTTAAGAACTATTCTTAAGTTTCGAGACCAGTCTATGAAATTGGTGCCATTCAATTTGTCCTTTTCAAGGACCGATCATAATGAAAAATTGTTGTTTGAAGATGCCATTTTCAATCTACAATAAAATTTAGCAAGATTAAATAAGGTCTTATTAATGATCCCACAAACCGAATTAATATCCCTTTAAATAATTCGCGTTAGTGATTTAATGTGGGCCAAGATCCACTTTTCACAACAACTTATTAGTCAAGCTGAGCTTGTACACGTAACAAGTTAAGTTACTTAGGTAGGAAAACTCCAATCATGTCTCGTACATGACTCTTGGATCAAATGGGCTAACATCTTAAGATGTTATAGCACAACCCATTTATTAGTTGCCTAGGTCCGGGCATCCCTTTCCATGATAAGTCCAACCTACATTCACAACCCATGCCTCACAAAGATAATCGGGCGCATCTAGGACTCCTAGTCTACGTGACCGATGATCGATGCCTTGACATGTTTCGAATTAGGAAGGCAACTTTGTGACTTACTATTTTAGGGATTCATTTTATTACGGCTTACATGGCATACGCTTTGTCATCCATACATAGCATGCATATATATATAATTGCATAAAGTAAAGCGTGACAAACATGGGCCCAAAAACCTACAACTAAGATTCTATACTATTACATAAGAATCTTCGAGTTGGGCTTCTCCACTCCGGTGGGCTTCGTCTTGATTTACAAAGTCTTCAAATAAATTCTATTCTAAGAAATAAATGAAACTTTTACAATAAAATATAATGGCACGCAGGCCATATTTAATTACAAAAACCCAGGGCCCATGAATGCACCATGCATATCCATTCATCACACCAAACAAGCAAATAAATATACATAGCATTCATGGATCAAACAAAGTCCAATTAAAATTCATTTAATTTAGCCAAACCCATTAATGGAAATTATGTACTTGAACCTTTAAGAGAAGACCCCCGTGATGGGCCTGGGCCGAAGCCCAATGGACTAAATCCTCTTATTGAATAAGTTCTCTTAAAAGCCCAAAACACTAACTAGTTAGATTTGTGCCATAAATCAACTCTAGTATAATTTCCAATTTTGCCATTTTTAATTTTATGTCATACAGCCCATAAACATTAAAAATGCATATAATATGTGCTAACATGAATTAAAAATAAAATCATGAAGAACACATATATAGTACACGGCATTCATGCAAAAACAAACAAACAACAAAAACTAGTTGTTTAATGTTTATGTAATGCCATAAAATGCACAAACATTTAAATCAATTTTATGAGTCATTTAATAATCTAAATAAGTCCATAAACATTGATTTAATATTCTGTACAATTTTAATCTAAATGTGTTTTACCATTTTAATCAAAACAAAACAAACAATGTTGATTAAACATGTAACAAACACAAACTAGACATAGTTTTAAGTGATTTTAAAATTAATCAACTAAATTGTCATGGACCAGAATTAAAAACAAATTTAAAACATGTCCAGACCTGATATTTAATCTTTAAAAATCACTTACAAACATCCCAAAAATGTTTTTACATTTAATTTTGAAAACTAGTTGTTAAACTAGCAATTTACATGCCAACTAGCACCTAGTTTCATAATTAACATGTACCATCAGGTATAAATAATTAAATCCGACCATTACCAGCCCTAATAACATCTTAGGACAGTATATTAACATGTCATATTAATTATAATACCTATCTAATCAATTAAAATCGTTTTTACACCAAAACAATGCAAAAAACTCAAAACAGAAAATTTCAGATTTGCATGTTTTCAAAATAACGATTTTTAATTAATTTTTTCATGCATCTAAAGCACTAAAATAAGCATGTTTAGGCTCTGATACCACTGATGGAATATGACATGGTATGATAATCATGATAGCACAGCGGAAAAACAAAAATTTTTATCATACATACCATACATATCCAAAACTAGGAACGAACACATGCAATTTTAGGTTGTAGAACTTACAAGTTAAGATGCCTTTTAGATATTGATTTCGGTGATGGCCAGCAACTAAGATGACTTTGTCCGCCTTAGATCTCGATCACCAATGCCAAGGAATAGCCTTTTACACCACTCCCTCTATTCTCACACACACAATTGCACCGACGGCTTAAAATCGAGATTGCTAGCTCTCTATTTTCTGTATTGAGTAATGGCTATGGATTGAAGCTACAAAATCTGATTTTGTACTTCTTTTAGGTTGCTATTACTACCCAATAACACAAGAGAATGAGGAACTATCCTTTCTCCTTGTGAGAAATTGGGCCAAAAGAATTGAGAGAGAGAGAGATGAAGGTCACGCAATTTTCACAGAAAACCCTAGGTTTTTTGCGCCAACTCTTCTGTGTCTCTCCTAGGGTTTTATTTATTTTATATCATTATCTCTTAGGCAAGTGTTTTGATCTGAATTTCCTACCTTAAGATAAGCAATTCAAACTCTATCACTTCCTAAAGATAAGTAATACAATTTGAATTAAAATCCTTTGAATTTAAAATTCAAATTTGAAATAAAACATAAGACATTTAATTAAATAAAATCACTTAATATAACTTAATTGCATGTGCCGAAATTCCTTGAATTCCATCTTGGAATTTCGGCCACTTCATTATATATTTAAGTGATTTGATTTAATTTAAATTCTTTTAGGCTTTAATACTCAATAAACTTAATTAACACAAGATAATTAATTAATTGAAATTAAACCTTGTGGGCTGAATTTCTCTCTCTCATGGACCACAGCCCAATAGTAATATTATAACCCATTACATACATTAATTTGACTTTAATTAAAAGCCCAAATTAATGCTCAATACTTAATTTAAATATTTTAAGCCCAATGATTTGTGTGCGATCCTATAGGTCCATTTAATGTTGGCAATGAATTAATAAATTAATTCAAAGGCTATATATATTCTCTAGCAAGATATTATAGCATTCCAAATTAAATGAAAATGCATATGGCATTTAGTGACCTAATGCAATTTTGCATAGTCCCTTACCCTTAAAATATCAGAATTAATATAAGGCATGGAACTAGTCATCCTTATATATATTAATTCCTTTCTTGATATTCCAGTGACACTGAACTCTCAGATAAATAATGATTACTCATTATTCCATCTCGGTATGGCCATACACTTCTCAGTTCACTGATCAAGTGGCCGGTGATATGTTCTCTCTTATCAAGAGGGGTAATCCCTTCACTTCTCTCATGCTCTCTAACATGAATCAATGCATACCCAACATACCCGTACTTGTCACTCTGTTATGAGCACATTAGGTGTATGTCAAAGTACACAGTAATTCATAACGAGTTTCATAGAGATTTCAGGTCTAAGAAGTCCGATACAAAACTTGCATATGAGAAACACTTATGACTTGTACCATGTAGTGTTCTCATGAGCGGATCGAATCCAGATACCATGTTCTTTAACATGTATCTATGATCTCTGATTGACACTCTTGTCCTAATGATCCGTAAGACAAAACTCATAATATCAGAGAGAGCATACTAGTCTTAATTCATTTGTTATTCCCATAACAATGACTGACTAGGGATATTTAGAATGAAGTCTCATTTGTTTCAAGGTCATACAATCCATGTGCCTCACACATGATAACTTAAACCGAAACGACATTCTTGGATAGTTTTATCAATTGATATGCACATGAATACAAAAGATAAAACTAATGCCTCATTTTATTAATTTCACGTGTTTCGTTACAATGCATTGGGGCTAGGGCTTACACTAACACCTAGGTGGTGGATCATTCATAGGTTGTTCTATTTTTGGGTCATTCATGTTGTCTCTTAACCTTCTAATTCTATGGAATTTCCTTTCAATTTCAGGGTCTAATGGTAAGATGGGGTTGTCTCTCACCATAAACCACTAGTCACCTAAAAGAAAATAAGAAAATATATGAAGAAGAGAAGAAAAACACACAAAAATAATTTTAAAATCAAAATAAATAAACAAACACCAATGTATTCCCCGGCAACGGTGCCAAAAACTTGACCGGTGTCTAGCAAGTGTACTAGATCAGCTAGTAATATAGAAAAATAAGATTATGACCCAAAATATCGAACCCAAGGGAAACTTATACTTGTATGTGCTATTTCAATTTCAAAACCAATTTTGTGTTTAAAAGAAAGAACAGAAATCCCAAATTTGTGATGATTGAAGAATTAAAACTAAAAACAATAATTTAAATCAAAACTAAAACAATTGAAAGAGCTAAAGTAAAGAAAAGATCTATTGAAAGCAAGTAAATTGAATGAGGTGAAAATCAATATGAAAAACAACTTTCACTAAAGGACTATCCACCTTAACAAGTATTGATATGACTTAAGTAAAAGAAAACATACAAGTGATTACAAAAAATTCAGTTTAATAAAACCAGATAACTTTATTCAAGATTATCATTCCAAGTATCAAATTTTCTTATTAAGATAAACTTAACACTTAGCATAAGGAACTGAATTAAGTCTCCTAGATGTCTATTAAAGCCTTTCTCAAGAGATTTAACTTCAACCTATTCTTGGTTACACTTTTCTTAATCTTAACTTACTCAAATCAACACATAATTATAGCTTATTCAGATTATAATCATGCATTAATCCAACTAAATTAACCTAAGAGAATGCAAGTCATTAATCAACTTAAACCAATTAATTAACTAATGCTTAATCAAGTTAATAATCAACTTAAAATTGAGAAAAGACAACACTAGATTTAAGAACCAAGAAATAATCAACTTGTATTTGAATTGAAAAACAACTCAAGTCATAACAATACAAGTTTAAGGATTCAAGTATCCTTTAGCAAAAGTTAAAGAAACTACTCACAAACCATTCTTAAAAAATAAAAACAAAGTTTTGAAGAAAGCAATAAAAACAAAGAACGTAAAATAACTAAGGAAAAGTAAAGTTTAGTTCTTAAAATCGATCTCCTTCTTTTGTGTTTTGGACTACTATTTATAGGAAAAATTGTAGTAGACTCCTTGTTAAACTCCAGTCATAGAATAGGAATCAAATTCTGCTAAAATAGGAAGCTCGAAAATCCTTCGCGAAATGGGAAAACTGGATCACGTGGCTACGCCCTTAAATGTGCCTTCCCTACATGTGGTCACGTGTATTTATGTTTTTCCTCCACACATGGCCACGTGTGGTCCTTCACTAGGAATCCACGTGGTCACGTGTATTCATTTGTTCTTCTTCAGTTAGTCTTTCACATGGCCACGGTTCTTCAATATCAAACCTTCACGTGGCCACGGGTAGAATTCTTCAGTGACTTCACGTGGTCACGTCTTAAGGCTCTGGACTGGATGCTCGTTTTCTCGCCTAAATTCTTCATATTTGCACTTGTGGCCCTAATCTTTGCACTTTTTACAATTTAAGCCCTTTTATATCAATTTTAACCTGAAAATCAAACAAAACACAGAATTAACCTAAAAACATAAATATTAACAAATTAACTCTAATTTAACCTAAATAAAACAAAACAACTAAATAACACAACTAAAAATATATCAAAAACTATATATAATCCACACTTATCATGTCTCTACACAACTATTAGATCATTAGGTTATCAACTCTTGATACATCATATCATATATGCATTCCCTAATCTTGCCTCTATAACCATTAGCCTTGACTGTGGTCAACAAGCTAATGGGCTAGCTAAGATGATCCATTTAATTAGATTTGAACATATTTGATATAATGTGAGCTTGACTGTGGTTAACAATCCACACTATAAAGAACTCTGGTTCTTCTACAATTAATGGAAGGCTTATATACCTTAGTATTAGTTTGAGAGATTTTAGTTAATTAAGTCTCATCCTACATGGTTGGCATACATTGGTACGCATCCTATATTTATCACATAAATATAAACATACAAATATGGCATAGTATGGACTTTGCTACTTTGATCTTCCTGAGCAAAAAGGGAAATCAAAAGGTCATACCTAGGTAATATGCATGATTCAAACAAGTAAAAATTTATATTATCTTCATTCTTGTTGGATCTCCATCTGGCCCATCTTGCTCCTTGATAGTGGTCTCCATTTCTATCTCTAATTCTAATCTAAGTAATCTAATTACATATTACAATTTGAAAAAGAAATGCAAACCAAAAACAAGTGGCTGGGACATGAAAGTCCTCATTAGGCCAAAACATCCATTATGCTCAATTACATTAAGCCTTTGTCCATAACTATCTATCACGCCAATCATACACCCTTATATGCACTTCTAATGCATAAAGTAAAAAAATATAATGGAATACAAACTATGTTTCAACTCTTGAAACTTACTTTTGAGTTATTTTAATAATGTGATCAAATTAGGAAATTTTTTCCATTTTGGAAACTTTCTATTTTAGGTAACCTTTTTGCACGCATGTGTTCTTTTCTTAATTATCAATCCAATTGATTATTAATTGATTATTTAATTCATTAATCACATTAAATAATTAAAGAATCAATTTTGGGTTTAAAAAAAATGGGTAGGCCGAAACCTACGATTTAAACCCTAAAAGTGTGTTCATACACAAACTAATTTTGTATCTTTTAGACCATTTGGGCCTTTTGGAATGAACCAAGCCCACTTTAGCCTTTAAAATCCATTAATAAACTTAATTAAAGTCTATAATATTTAATTTAAATAAGCTCTATAGGCCCATTAAATGGCTTTAATGAATTAAAATTAATTTGATTAATTCAAGGCCTATTTTAATTAATATAATTAATTAAAAACACATTAATATATTAGATATATCAAATTTAGGAGATTAAAAATCGTTCCAAACTTGAACTTACCAAGAGCACACAAAGTACACCAATTTATCGAACTTTTCAATTAAACTAGTTTTCATGCAAAACTTGTTTGATTTTAATTTTGTTTGATCCTATGGCTTAATATCACAAATTAAACATATAAATTATCATCAAAATAATTTTAGAGTGGATAAATAAAAATTTAATTTAGAACAGTCCCTAAACTTTATTGAAAAGTAAAAAACCTTCATGCCAAAAAAAATAATTATTTTCTTAAAAGAATTGTTTTAATTTTTATTTTATATATTTGATCACATACATCAAGAAATCAATATTTCTTATTAGGACTTCTTTAAGCTTCGGTAACCTTGCACTTATGATTGGTCCTTGAGGAAGTGCTAGTTCATCCCCGTTGTTGCCATTGGGTTTGGCCATGCTCATATCAAAAGGAGTGATGGCATAGGAAAAAGTCTTTGCTACATCATGTCAGTCGCTATGACCTATAGCCATCAGTGAGGCCTTCTTTAATTTCCATCTATGACTTGCAGAGAAGGTAGAAATGCAAAAAATCAAATATAATACCTAGTTTCTCCTAAACATACACATCTAACCTCTTAAAACATATAAAAACTAATCTAAAACATCATAAAATATTTATATTGCAGCACCATATACCCAAGTACTAGAATATTATAACTATCTTCTTATTTAACTATATTATGAACTAATTTCCTTATCATTCTTCCCAATATCAACAAGTATCATACGTATTCAATAAATCATAAAGATAAAATTCAATGTTATTTTCTAAAAGTATACATAGAATCCGAAATTTCTCAAAAAATATTAATACATTTATCTAAGCTTACTTCATCACTTACTCATTAAACATTATACATTCCATGTATATAAAAAAAATTCTTCAATGTGTAACTTATTTTGTATCTAGTGCCTATCCCTTCATACGTCCTATTTATACCCTCGAGTACTAATGCATAGTAAATAACTACATGCTAGCATATAATGCTTAATGGTGGATACCCAATTAATAAGTTTCACACACATGCACAAAAAAAAATTAAAATTTTTGTTTCTAACTCACACTTATTGTTTTAATTCCTTTTTATTTATTATTCTTGAATCCTTATTTCTATATTAAACCTTACTTGTATTTTTAGTGACTTAATTGTTTTTATTGATCTTCTACCAAATCACTATCCTTATTTCTTTCAATTTTCATTTCAATTTCAATATGGTATTCTCATTTAATTTTCCTTGTAATAGGATGCCAATTTATTTCTATTATTTACACAAAATCAATTAATAACCGTCTTCTCTTTATGAAATTATTTTAGCACCATATTTACTTTCGACTACTTATTTTTAGATTTTCATGGTTGAATTATGATTTACCTTGAACTTTCTTATCTTGGTCTCTAATTTCATTACATCACTTTAATTCAATGTGTAATATTTAGCTAGGTCTTCATTAATTTATTTTTTTTACTATTAATCCTTATCACATTTTGCTCCTACTAGATAGGAGTGTACATGGGTTTGATTCATTATTTATTACTAATTTATGTGTTTGGCCTCTTTTATCTTTTATTTGCATAATTACTAATTTTTCATTATTTCTTTAAATTTTTAACCTTGACTTACATTTATTTACATATTCACTCATTTTCATCCATAGTCTATGTACTTCTTTATTAGTCATCATAAATTGCCAATCAAATTCCTATTTTACCCCTAATAAGGAAATCCTCAAGCTAGATATATGGGATATAAACCTTATAGATCCACAATAAGTTGGAGTGGCCACATATCATGAATAGGTAGACTAGTGGTGGTCTACAGTTTGATCTCAACTCATCATTCTACCACAGTATATGTGTCTCTATGGCTAGCCATTGTTTCTTATAATTTTGGTTTTGTTACTAAGTACTAAGGCAAACACTCTTTTTCATAATTTCAAATAGTATATACATCATTTTAATATTTTTTCATGTTCTCACATCATGTCACATCAAACTTCATATCATGTAATTTATATTCATCACATTATTACTTTTATCACTTAATATTAATTATGCCAACACATTCACACCAATTAGCCATCACATATCATATGGCCATCATATGGCATACCTCTTTGCTATACATATATATATTATCATTTATCATAATAATTCATCATTTTTATATTCAGTTATTGATCTTATACTTTCATTTGGCATTACACATCAAATACTCATGATTATATCATATATTTATGATATGGACTATATAGTATTTTCATCATACACTTTATTTTCTCATGCTTTATTATTATGCTTATGTCCATTTATGCATTTCAATCTTCCTTTGTTATTTCTTATCAAATAACTATGATTTCGCTTATCATTATCATTTGGCCATTCAATAATTAATTACCATTCATTATGTTTTCATTTCATTTGGTTTCTAATCTTGTTTAAGTGTCTATTGCATTCATTTTTATTAAGGTTTCATTAAATCACCCTAAATTTTTTTTATTCTTCATTTACCAATTGCTTATCTTTACTTGTTTCACATTTACTTCATATTATATTTTTTACAGAAATTACTTATAATTTCATCCTTAAACATATATTTCATAAATTTCCCTTATTAATTCATTAAAATTTCCTACGTATACACTAGTATGCTATTCGACTATACCTTTTTTCACAACATCCATACTTCTTTTGATGCCACACACTATCCCCATCATGTTCTTAATCAAGGTTTGAATTATATATATTTACATTGGTTCACCAAAATTTACATGTTTTTCTTCACAACTATGCCTATTATTATTCTGCCATTATAATGTCTTACATATACAAATATGCTTAATTCTTATAATTCATATCAACCATATTTTTCATGGATAATTAACATATTTCTAACCATTAATCAAATTAATTCCATTGATAACCTTAATTTCTTATACTTACATAATAGGTTTCAATACTAACCTTCCATTTTTAATCTTGTTTTTATACATTTAACTTCACAAATCTCATTATTTATCACTTAATTTTATTTATTTACCATTATTTTGAACTATAGCACATATTTCATACAAGGACCCTAAGTAACATAATGACTTTCTAGTCCATTTCCCTAAAATTACACATATTGTCATGCATTTTCTTATACCAATCTCATTATGTGACATCTAGTTTCATTTATCTATCATTAATTTAATTTTAACTCAACTTCTACATAAAAACCCTAACTTACATAACCTTAATTATTATAAATAAATTAGTTTAGATATCCACACACCTATTTTTCCAAGCTTTCTCATTTTCTTATATTTTTTTCAAATATTTGTCTTTTTTCATTTGATTTCACTTGATTTTCCTTAAATTCCTACCTTATCTAAATTCCTGTATGACTTATTTCCTTAATTTCTTTCTTCCATCAATTTCTTTCTTCTATAATTCAAAATATTAATCTCTACCTAAAAATCCATTAAACTTATTAAAATTTCACTAAATTATCTTATTTGAATTTTTGCTCCAAACATTTCTTCCATAATTTCATCCACTTCCACCACTTGGAATATGTTCTTAAGATGGCTATAGATGAATTTAGGGCCTTAGCATTACTTGGACATAAGATTTTATGGAATTAGGTTGATAAAATTAAAATAAAAATAAAGAGTAGTGGGAAGACATGAAGAATGAAAAAAGTGGCAGAAATTGTTAAAATTTGTTGGCTATTGGCCCTTTTATACCCATGCTAATTGGACCAAATCAGGTTAAACCAATTTGGTTCCAACCAATTAGGCCTAATTACCTTAATTAACAAATATTTTGGTCCAATTATTTTTTACCTCTTATGTTGCACCATTTCTCATAAAAATATATCCATAATCATAAAAAAATATTTATTAGACAACATAAATATTTTCGGGTCAATCTAACACTATTTTTCGATTCGATAAATTTTCATTGATCGGAAAACTCATTTTTCAATGTCAACGTAAAATTAAATTTTCACTGCTAAATTATCCCCCATAATATTTCAAGTGAATCCATCTGTTTAAATAATTTTTCAAAGGCCTTTAGCATTATTTTAAAGCCTAATCAAAGTTCTGGTCAAACCCTAATAAGGGCTCGATAATTTTTCAATGAACCTCTTTAGGACTTAGTTGACCTCAATCTTACCTTAAATTATATCATTAAAATCATCATGATTTGTATTTTCTAATGATAAAGAAATATTTTTATGGATTTCAGGTGATATTGTTCACCTTAGTGTCACTATTCATGATTTGAAAAGTACTATTCATGAAAATAAAATTTTTTTGCCATTACAACTCTCCCTCACTAATAAAAATTTCATCCTCAAAATTTATGCGTACTAAAAAATTTAAAATACTGTTATTTCATTATACCTTCTTGACCTTATGCAACTTTCATTTTTCCCCAACTCTACAATAGAAGGGATAAGTTTACCTTATTTCTCTAAAACCACCTCAACTATAAATATCCTTCATGCCATGTATATGTAATCATTTAACCTCAAATTGTTTGACCTCCAATCTTAGGATCACCTAAACAATGCTTTGATATGACTAAATGTAACACCTTATACTCGAGTGTCTAATAGTATCGGAATATTATAACTATCATCTTGTTTAACTATATTATCAACTAATTTTCTCATCATTCATCTCAATATCAATAAGAATCATCCATATTCAATAATACTTGATATAAATCAATGCTATTTTCTAAAACCATACAAAAAATCCAAAATTTCTCAAACAAAAATAATAACATGTTTATCTAAGTTGATTTCATAACTTACTCATCATACAAATAAATGCCATGTATACAAAAGCATAAAATTTTCTTCTTTAATGTGTTACTGCTTTAGTATATAGTGCCTGTCCCTTTATAACTCCTGTCTAATACCTCAAGTACCTACGTGTAGTACATAACTATGTGTTAAGCATAAAATACGTAGTGGTGGATACCCAACTTACAAATTTCACAAACATGCACACAAATAAATAAAATTTTTGTTTCTAACTAACTCACACTTATTGTCTTAATTCCTTTTTTCCTGGAATCCTTATTTCTATTTTAAACCTTACTTATATTTTTAATGCATTATTTATTTTTATTGATCTTCTACCAAATCACTACATATATTTATGTAATCTTCATTTTAATTTCAATTGGTTGTTCTCATTTCATTTTCCTAGTATTAAGATGTCAATTTATTTCTAATATTTACACAACAACATTCAATCATCATCTTATCTTCATGAAATTATTAATAAATTTACTTTTGCCTACTTGTTTTTAAATTTTCATGCTTGAATTACCATTTACCTCGAAGTTTTTTTACCTTGGTCTCTAATTACATCACATTAAATTAATTCATTATATACTATTTGTCTTAGTTTTCACTAATTTACTTTTTTACTATTATTCCTTATCACATTTCACCCCTACTAGACAAGCATATTATCTTTAGTGCCCTTACTATCTTGAATTACTTCTCATTATATCCATTTGGTCTGGTTATTATCATTATTATTTTATTTTGGTTAGTCATTGAAATCTTTTCAATATCAACATTTCATTTCAATCCCTAAGTCATATATTTTTTCTGCATTTTATATTATACTTCAAATTTAATTACTTTTGTTTTATTTACTTTACTATATTTACACTTTTAACTTAAGTCTATACTGGATTTATCAATACTAGGTTATTCCACTAATTATTCTCACAAGCAATAATTATTTACTATTATAATAATTATATCATTGTTGAATTCCCAATTTATTTATTTAATAATTTTTCTTATTTCTATATTACATTATATTTTTAATTATTCTATAATACCTTAAATTCTATGTCACAAGTTACATGTTTCATCTACTGTTGACTTAATCAAATCTAAAATTCTATCCCTTTTATTACTTTTATTCCTACTACAAATTTATCCTCCGTCTTTCTCTCAAAGTCATTATCTTTGTCAAATTGCTATTTAATCCTTAATGTGGTCCCACATTTTCTTTTAGTTTTATTTAATTCTTGATGTATGTTCCAATATTAGTTCTTACTCTTATTTTATCTTATCGATTTTTTCTACTTATTTACAATTAGACCCCTGATTCTTTTATTCAACATCTAAATTTTACTCTTTCATCTTTTAACATAGCAAACTATATAATGTTCAATTTACACCTTTAGTCCTTATAATACTTTTTAATTACATCTTTATCCTTTTAAATACTTATACGTGTCAATGTTTCCCTTTGGTCCTTAATTCCTAATTTACTTCCATTTCAATCTTTAAAATCTAAATTTTAATTTTAATCCCTTTTAATACTTATTTCTATCTTTTATATATGTATTTTATCATTATTTAGGTGAAAATTCCAATTTGGTCATTATTTTTTATTTTATAATATTTTTCAAAATTTACCACACAAATTTTATGGTTTTGTCCTTTTTGTACTATTTACAACATTTTTGCCCTTTAGTTTACATTTTAGTCCTTATGAATTCTTAATAAGGTGATAAATTACCATTTGGTCCCTATTGATTTTATTCTCATACTTTTTCATCCCTTTTGATTATTTTACCCCCTATTTGCCATGTATTAATGTTAATTCACATTTTATCCCTTTTTTCTTGTTTATTCATATATTTACCTCTATTTAAAAACTTATTTGCATTTTGGCCACTTTTATCTTTTATTTATGTTCATATCATTCATAATCACTAATACACATGTTAATTCGATATTTACTACTAATTTACATATTTGGCCCCTTTTTAACTTTTATTTTCATAGTCACACTTTTATTATTTCTTTATATTTTTACCCTTTATTTACATATTAACTCATTTTCACTAATAATTTGCATAGTTTTATATTATTCATCATAAATTGTCGTTCAAATTCTTATTTTTCCCCTAATAAGGAAACCCTCAAGCTGGATATAAAGGACATAGACCTCGTAGGTCCATAATAAGTTAGAGTGGCCATATGGAGCGATCTACAACTCTAGTATATGTTAAGGGATAACATGATATGATTACTGCCTCAGCTGATAGTCTAATGTACATATTAAAAATGGGTAGACCAATAGAGGTCTACAGTCTAATCTTAACTCATCATTTTACTGCAGTATATATGTCCTTATGGCTAGCCATTGTATCTTATGCCTCTAGTTTTGCTACTAAGTACTAAAAGCAACATTCTTTTTCATAATTTCAAATAGTATATGCATCATTTTCATATTTACTCTTATTTTCACATCATGTTACACCAAACTTCATATCATGTAATTTATATTCATCACATTATTACTTTTATCACTTTATATTAACTATGCCAACACATTCACATCAAGTAGCCATCACATATCGTATAGTCATTATATGGCATATATTTTTTCTATACATATCAATTATCATTTATCACATTAATTTATCATTTTCATATTTAACTATTGATCTTGTGCTTTTATTTGGCATTATAGATCAAATACTCATAATCATATCATATATTTTTGATACGGCCCATATAGTATTTTCATTATGCACTTTAATTTCTCATGTTTTATCATTATGCTTAAATCCATTTATGCATTTCAATCTTCCTTTGTTATTTGTTATTAAATAACTATGATTTTGCTTATCATTATCATTTGACAAATCAATATTTAATTACAATTCATAATGTTTTCACTTTATTCGATTTCTAATCTTGTTTAAGGGTCTAACACATACATTTTAATTAAGGATTCATCAAATTACCCTAAATTTTCTTTTTATTCTTCATTTACCCTTTATTTATCTTTACTCATTTGACATTTACTTTGTATTCTATTTTTTACTTAAATTACTTATAATTTCATCCTTAAACATATATTGCATATATTTCCTTTATTAATTTTATCAAAATATCCTATGTATACACTAGTATGCTATTCAATCACACCTTATTTCATAACATCCATATTTCTTTTCATGCCACACATTATTCCCATCATTTTCTTAAGGTTTGTAGACATCGGGTCTTGAGGTAGCTTTTGCCCACAATTACCTAATAAGGAAAGCATTTCTTATAGACAGACAAGGAATAAAAGTTTATGCTTTCTTTTGAATTTTAAATTTTCAAAATTCTTTTTTGGGCTCTCAATGGTTTTAAATTTTAAAAAATCTTTTTGGATGTTTTTCCTCTTTTCTCTCTATCAGCGAAGTTAAATGGGTTTCAAGGTTTAGAAATAAAAAAAGTCAAAGTTAAATTTAAATATAAAGGATGTGAGTCACTCATTTGACACGCAGTTCAAGCCCATGACTCACTCCCATGACTTATTTTGAGTAGCAAAATAGGGGAAATGGAAGGGATTTTATTTTGTCCTAATCCAAAAAACACTTAATGTTTTTAGGATATTTAATCAAGGAAAATATAAATTTTTGAAGGGGCTCTCTCTGTCATATTTTCTCTCTCCTAACACATATTTTGTATTTTGGAAACCAAAGAGCAAAAAAATAAAAATGAGAAATGGAAGGCCAAAAGCACTAGGTTTCCTTGGTCTTTGATGGAACCAAGCTAAAGATAATATTCTTGAGCCCTAAAATCACTTAAATCTAGAGTTAGATTTAATTTATAATAAATATTCATTTTATTTTTTATTTTATTTATTGTTTACACTTGTTTGGTTTCTTGGATTTGAGCATGTTAATTTGTTATTAGTTGAGTTTGATGCTTATTTCATTCATTAATTCACGTTAACTAGTTAAAGTTAGGTGAAAATTGAACAAAATAAGTAAATTAGAATGTACTATTTATCATTTTTTCCCTGAATTCATGAATTTGAATTCTTTATTTTTTGCTTTAATATTTGTTTTCTTCATGAAAATCATGTCTTTCATACATTAAAATGAGTTCTTTAGCCTTTTAAAGCATTAAAATGGTTAAAATTGTATTTTTGATGGATTTTAGAGTTTTTCATGGCTTCTAGCGTCGTTCAGGAGTTGGAATTTATGTCTAGGCTGAGTCATGGCCTTGAGTTAGAAGAGTTAAACCCTTAGACCATGACTTAACTTGACTCTGGTGTGACTTATCCCTACACTGCCATCCTCCTCTCGCACATATTTGTGGCCTTGCATCACCATTCGTACACTCCTTTGCTCATACCTCCCTTTTCCGTTGTTTTATAATTTCTTTGCTACTATATATTGGCCTAAATGCTTCTAACAATTAATTCATTTGCTTTTGTTCTTTCCTTTCATTTGCATCTTGTTTCCTTTTTGCTTTTTATTCTTTTGATTCATTTAACACATATTTTTTGCACAATATTAATTTATGATTTTAATTTATTACTTTAGTTTATTGATTTATTTGTTATTTACATTTAATTTATAATAGTTTTATATATTATTTATTTTATTAATACTACATTTTATATTGTTATTTGTTATTATTATTAATATTATATTTATATATGATATCGTTTAATTTATCGATATTATATTATTAATATTCTTCCATTATATTTTTTGCTAATATTATTTTTATATTTTTATTTGTTTATATATTCTAATTAATTAATACTTGTAATTTACTTTTTTTACCATATATATTTATGCATATATTTAATCTCTTTTAATTATATTATTGTGTTATTGCTCATATTTTTATTATTGATAATTTTTTCTTTTTACTTAATTTTAATCCATGTTATTTTATGCAGTGCAGTTTATTATATAATAAGTATTTATTTTTTTATTCACATATTTATTCATTTATTTATTTATTTTTACTTATTTAATTAATATAGTCATTAAAATTCTATTTTAATCTTGTTTTCTATTTATTTATTCGTGTAATATGCATATGGTTATTATTTTGTTATTTATAGTAAATATGTTATGTCTTTTAATTAACCTTTTTTATTTTTATTATTATATGTTTATATATTTAACTATTGAATTTATTTAAATACTTTAGCTTGCATATGTCTATAAATGTTACATGAATTCCGGATCCATCATACATTTTATCCATTTTGTCTATTTTGTTATATAAAATTGATTATCTATCTAATTTATTTAAATTAGCTAACTATTTGTCATTTATTTTTTATCAATTTATTTCATTAAATTATACAATTATTATTTAGTGTGTTTATCTATTTGTTCTAGCATACACGCATTAATACATGTTGTATGAATTTCAAATGCATTATACATTATATCTATTCTATCTATTTTATTATTTAAGATTAATTACTCATATAAATCATTCGATTTATCAAATTATTTATCTTTTATTATTTGATTTAACTCATTATTAGTCAGTATTACTTTCATGCCATATTTCAATATACACATCATGCATTCCAAGTTGGGATGAAGAATGAGATGGAGGGGAATAGTCTAGGATTTATTTCATTTGCTATTTATTTATTATTTGGGCTTGTATTTAATTATCCCTTCAGTTTGCTTTATTTCTTGCAAAGCATGTAATAATAAAGGTTTTTCATGTACTTAAATTAAAAATAACACCAAAACTATTTTTTACTTAATTAATCAATCTTTTTGTAACAAAATAGACCAATGTCCACTCTTTTCCTAAAAAATCACACAAAAGAGTTTTATAAACATGTATGAGAGAATGTTCCCAATTCAATAAATAGTCTGATATATATATGTCATTTTTCTTGTATTATTATTCTTCCATGCTTTTTTTTAATAACTGCAAATGCTGTAATAAATGATTTTTTGAATGTCAACCTAAAAACTCACTAAATGATTTTATACAAGCTTGAATGGGATTTTTCTTCAATAAAGGAACAATGTCTTGATTTTTACCCATAAAATAACATGTAAAATTAAAGATTTTTATTTATAAATAAAAAAATATTTTTACCATAAAACGAACATGATTTTTGTTTTAAGTAGTATGGGCTCAATATCCCCATTTTTATCCAAAATACACCTAAAACTCTTTCTTTTTTGTAAATGTGCATGCAATGATCAATTTCTCATCAAAATGGACATTCTAAATTAATTTCCCAATTTATGTATAATCTTATCTTTACATTTATTCTTATATTTTTTATTACTTTTTATGCCATGCTTTTACAACTTTCAATATTCATACTTTATAGCTTTTCAACATGCTTGAGTATGCCTTACTTTTCTAGTTTGATATCTAGCAAGAAAAAAGAGATAAAATAAATTAATCATTAAAATTCATGTATATAATGCTAATCAAAGGTATAAATAAGAGTAAGTCCTAAACTATATTTGGTTTTGGCCTCATAAGGTTAGAAATTACTTTTTTAATATTTTATTAGATGGCAACTACATAATACCTGCCTTGTGGTGCCTAGTAGACCCCTTTATAGGTTGATCATCAATAATAGATAGGAATAAAACCCTATCTCTTACAAAGCTATTAGATTTTACAAGTTAAATAAACTTGGTCCAATCTTAAGCCTTAAAAAGTAGGCTTTTGAGAGCAAGTAGGATGCCTTTCGGGGTTTGAAATATGTCATAGTTGTGATTCCATTGGGAACCCATGAAATTTTGCTCCGAAAGTACATTTGGCAAATTTAATATAAATGAGTTTAGAGATTAAAATGTTTTTATCTCTTTTCAAACATTTCCATTGCATTTATGCTAAAGCCTTGGAATTAAGTTAATGCGACATGCACTAGAGCCACACTAGTATCCAGGTTTGCTCTTGAAGGCCTATTTTTATGGTTCATGATTGGAAGAGGCTCACTATAACTCATAAATTGGCTACTTTGTAATAAAGAGGGGTCAAACCCAAATTATTATTCATAGTCAACCTATGAAGCCATTTATTAATGGGTTCAAAGATGCAGGTGTTATGGAGTCACCACCCAACAGGACATCATGAAATGAATTTTGAACTTTTTTATGCCCAAATAAAGATTGGTGTTTGAGACATCACTCTTACATGGAACTTGGTTACATGTGTTTTATAATTGTGTTTTAAGCATTAATCCACTCTCGTCTCTCTCACTATGCATTGGCAATAAAATTAAATAAACATTCCAATAAAAAAAATAATAAAATAAATAAAAGTAAAGTCCTGGTTAAGTTATTATATAAGCAAATCATCCAATAAATAAATAAATTACATATATAAATCGGGACATCTATTTAGGTTGGGAACATTGGTTCCCTTGTATGTATTTTACAAAAAAGCTCTTTTAAACTTTATTTGATTTTTTGGGATGGAAAATTAGATGTTGGTCCACATTTTAAGAAAAAGCCCAAGTTAATTAATAAAGATCATTTTAAGCGCCTTTTCCATTTAAATGTGCTAAAAATTCCTCTTTTATTAACTTTTACATCCTGAAAATGAATACATCCAAAATACATAAAAAAGCTACATAAAGCAAAATAATAAATAAAATGATAAAATAAAATAAATGCAAATAAGATCAAATGACTAGAGAGAGGAACAGAACTCATTGAGGTATGACTCCCAATGCATGATGATCTCAAGGGATCCTTCAAAAGCTCATAAGGTCAATTACTCACACAAAGCCATAAAAATTAAAAGAACAACCATTACAATTAAAAGATTAAAAAAGGGATGAAAATGAAAGCACAGACTAATACCATAAACATTAACATGCATACAAAAGGAAAATATATGCAAAAAATGGATTAATGCTTCAAGTATCAAAAAAATGAATGTATATACAAGAAAGGTGCTTACAATACATAAAAATAAACCTATAATCAGCCACATATGCCCCTGGACAGGTGATGGATGGCCATGACTTGAGAACAAATAGAATAAGAAGGAATAACAATAACATCTCATCGATTGCATTGACAGATTGCCATCTGTGGTGGTTTCTTCCCATCTATCACTTAAGGAAAAAAAAGAAGTCAAAAATTGCACTAAATTCACAAAAAGCTTAAGTAAATCCTAGATGTTCAAATATAAAAGCCCAAAACATGCCAAGCTAGAATCCTAGTCCTAAATCATGCTTCATTTACACTAAATGACATTAATATCTAAAATAATGTAATAAAAAAAACAAAGCTTTAAATTACACAACCATGGAGGAAATCATATATTAATTAATATTTCATATGTGTAAAGATCTAGATTAGTATGGCATTCAAATGAAATATGAGTTCCATAATAATAACATACTAACATGTTAATTTTAGCAACAAATAACATGAAAATACATTATTAAATATAGAGAGAGAAAGGTGGATAGAGATCCTAGAATATTACTTTCTGGAGATATTCTAACTCTATATATCTTAAAGCCTAGACCTCCACTTCAGTCTAAACTTTGTGTTCAAGAAAATAAAGCAATTTTTATATATGTATGTTTGCTGGATCAAAAAGTATTAGAACCTTTCCCTCAAAGAAAGAAGAATTGCTTTTTTCTTCTTAAAGAACTTGCCCTAATTTTCTTATATTTTATACCTAAAGAGGAGTTAGAATTGTATTCTAACTCTAACTCTCTCAGTCTAGAGGGATCAATCCTTCAAAATTCAAATTAAAATTCCTAAAGAAATTTGATCTTCCATTTTTGAAAACCAAAAATGTAGGGAATTTAAATATTCAACCACAGACAGTCATCCATTATAGAAAGATGGTTGTCCCTTAGATGAGAATCCAAATTTCACAAAAATGCACTTGATCTAACCTGGATAGGAGGGAGGTAGTCATAGATAAGTGTCCCTCACATTAAAGATGACCGTCCATCATCACTAAAGGCCAAAATCATGGTTTTTAATTTTATTTTATTAAAACCTTTAAAATACTTGAAAAATCATAAAATTCTTGTGAAAACTTTGAAAAATTTAGATCGAAGCTTCAAGATCCTTGTTCCTTATCATAAATATACAATTTTCTCTTCATCAGGTAACCCTTATCTAGGTTGTCTTAGGTTATTGTATCTACAACTGTCCTTAATTTTAGGGAACCAGCGCATTAGTTCCAAAGTAAGAAAAACTTTAGAGTGAAAGGAAAAAGATATGTACCTAAGGAAGCAAATCTCTTAGTTGATTATCTTAAAACAAGCACCATCTGAGGTAGCAAATCTTTTACTTGGTTATCTTAAAACACATACCATCTAAGGCATTGAGTCTCCTAGTCATAGCTACCGTTCGCTTGTTGATGTATTAACCCTAGTTTGGATAGTTAACATAAGTTTGTAGATATATTAACCTAGGTTTGATTGTCTAATTAATGCCAACTTATCGACAACCAAAATTGAGTTGAGTTATTTGTATATGATTAGCTCAATCTTATCGGCATGCAAAATCAAATGAGACTATATAATGTTGGGTTGGTGCAATTTATAGGCATACCTAACCTGTCAATTGACACAATTTATAGACGTGCCTACCCTTTTTAAAACTAAATTCTTTTTGGAGGATTTATAGCAAATATACATTTGTAAGGAGTCACAAATGTGTTTGGAAATTTGCTCTTCAAGTGTTGAGGTCTACCTTAGAGGCATTACTCCATGATTCTTTCCTCATTATTAAAAGTTAAAACAACCCCCTAAACCATATGTCTTTTAGTGTGCTTCAGTTTTATAATATGATCTTAGATAGATTGCATACACTTTCCAATGACTATGTCACCATTTTACAAATTAGCACCAATGTAAGGAAAACCATTATTATTAAGGCTACCAAAATATCTAGTTTTGCTTTATGTCTTTCAAAAATTTACATTGTCATCAGGCCTTCGCCTCTTATCAAATAGTTTTTTTTATTGTACACATCAACCTTATAGCTTCTTATGTGTTCAGATCTTAACATCTTACATTCTGCAAATGTATGTTTCATTACCAAAGAATCATCTTGGTTGTAGTCTAAAAAAGCGTTGACTACTACAATGGCATCTTGACCATTATATAACTCTAGCTTTTGTGGTATTATAATCTAGGCTTTCCAAGGCAATCAATGTTAAAGTTTAAAAAGGTAGCCTTTAGGGATAGTGTAGCTAGTGAGATACAATACACCCTAATGTTAGGAATTTTTTGTGAAAAATCCCAATAGCCTATTAAGAATGCTTTTGAACCCCATATAGGACTTCTTACATGGTTATGATTACAAAAGAGAATGATCCCACATCTTAGACCTAATAGTAAAAGTGTTAGAGAGTATGTCCTAGAGCCTATGTAAAAGGGATGTATTTCATATGTATGAATTCACATTCTAAGTAAAAGGCATCATTCATTTTACTAATGCGATGTTTAAATACATGAGTTTGTATATCTTAAATTAATAAATAAAGTCCTATATATTATAAATACAGTGCAAAGGCAATCGTGAAATTGTTCATGATATAAGATGTCTATTACATGCAAATGTGATAATATCTAAATATCTTTAGTCATAGAATTAACAAGATAGGACATTGTTAATTCGGACAGACTAGCACATGTTATGCTTTTTGTATAGTTCAAGCAGTGGTTCTTATAACTGTGATTTTGAAAGATGATCAAATCTAACACGTGAATGCTTGTTTGAAGAACAAGTTCATTCGAGACTTGCAAAGAGAATCCTCACATGGATATTAAATCTATGTCAGTGAGGAATCTCTACATAGTGATTGTGCAAGTATCCTTAGATTTGAGATCACCAAGGTTATCTTAAGTAACAAGTGATATACTTTGACTTCATAACTATTACTTCCAACTGAGGGTGAACATGGTTAGGAGTTTGGGTATATCATGACCTACTTAAAGATAGTTAAGTAATCAATAAAGGATTCACCATCCTAAATTTAATAAGGGAAGTTATCTCGCATGATTTTATAATTGCCTTGTTTAGAGAATCTCTGGCCAGAGTAATATGCCAAGATGGATAGGGATCCATAAAGGACATTTTGGGAACAATGATTAAATTAATAGAACATATATAATTAGATTTATATGAGTTGACAGAAATCCATACTCATAATCTAATTGAGATAAGAGTGGTGAAAGAAGTAATTGCACTGTAACTATTTCTATGGAAGGGTATAGTCAAACCACTTAACTTTCCTGACATTTGGGTAGTCATAAAGCCTAGCTAGAGATCGCTCATGATTTATATAATAGTGTATCATAAATATCAATAAAGAATGGATAAAATGATTTAAAGAAGTTTAAATCATATGAGTTTTGAATAGAACTCATAATTACATATTATACTACCAATATGGATATGAACCCAATAGGTCACACACATATAGAGTAAAGGATAAAATGATAAAATGACAAGGATAATAATATTTGATATTATTATAGGAGAAGAAAAATGAATAAGAGAATAATTAATCAAAGATTTTAATTAATTATGATCAAATAGAAATGTTGGCAGAACTTTTTAGAAATGTTCTACAAAATGGATCTAATTGAAATATTATATTTCATAATTAATTATTATTGGACTATAAGCATTATAGATCTGATATAATAATTAATAGATCCATGGGAGAAATTTAAGAGGCCCAGAGATTTGGGTTTGGAGTAGAAACCCACTAGAGGATAGGTTTCACGCCAACTCTATATAGAAGGTTTTAAAGGCCTAATTTTTGGACTAAAATAAATGAAATATATTTCATAAGTGTTATTGAGCCTACATATTTAATTTGGATAGATTTGGAATTAATTTGGGTGATTAAATCCAAGTGTATGCATAAAGGGCTATAATCCTTTATGAGGATTATGATGAGGGATCTTCAAGGAATGCCATAGCATAGAAAAAGGAAGAAGAGAAAGTCAAGAAAAAAAAGGATTTGATGGAAGATTTGGTGTTGCATGAAAGGTTGGGGAATTTTATTAATTTTTCATGTGATTATTATGGTTGAGATGAGGGGGATGACAAAGGCAAACAAAGAATGGATGAAATTATCTCTCTCTCAAAGTTAATCTTTATCCTTCACACTCTCTCTCTCTTGAAAAATCCATCAATCTCTTTTTTCTCTCTCTTTATGAATTTGGCCTTTTCACTATTTGGAAAGCTTTTGAGTTGCTAGAAGTTAGCATGTGAGGATTATGATGAGGGATCTTTAAGTAATTCCATAGCAAATAAAAAGGAAGAAGATAAAGTCAAGAAAAAAAGGATTTGGTGAAAGATTAATTGTTGCATGAAAGGTTGGGGAAGGAATTTTATCCATTTTTCATATGATTATTATGGTTGGAAATGTAGATTTAAATTTGTAATGGATGTATTTAAGTTGTTAATATAATTATAAAGATGAGATCTAAAATATTTATATCTTGAAGATGTTTATTTGATGAAGATTACAGAAATAGAAATCTGTGTTGGTTTACTAGGAACTAATTTCTATATTTTTAGCATATTTAGAGCTATACAAATCTAAATTAGGTATTTCTATTCGGTAGTTACACTAAGATATGAAATTATAATTTTGTAGAAGAAACCTAAGTTCGATTCTGCCTCTAAGTATGTTTAATTTAAAGTAGAATTTAGATGTAAGCTTCTATCTAGTTATAGTGAGCAAATTTCAGTATTTTTGGCATAATTCTTGGTGGAGAGGTCAAAATGCTATGTGACAAAATTTTAGGTATACTAGACATAAAGAACCACAATGTTCATGGAGAAATGTTAGTCTAATTCTATACCTATTTTATTCCACAAATTTTCATAATAGTAATAAAATTTGTTATCCTTTGTTGACAAATCTATCTTTGAATTAACTTGACCAAAAAGGAGTGTTTTGTTTATAACTTGGGTTTTAGAGCAGCAATTTGAATAAATCCAATCTTGTTATAAACTAGACATCCATATCTAAATTTCATATGAAAATATAATTCGAAACCTTTCTCTAAGTTGGTCAAATGTAAACTTGATTTCGGATATTCCTGATACCTTGTCAATGGGAACAACCTATAGTTTCTCTTAATTATCTTATGATTTAGAGTGATAATTAGTTAATTTTTGAATTTCAAAAAACTAGAAACATAGAAAAATAAGTTTATAGAAGGTCAATTTTCCTAAAAATGTTGTTTTATACTTTTAAATTATAATGCAAGTTAGTCACTAGAATCTACTAATGGAATTTCATGAGCATAATGTAATTGATTGTTTTTACAATGATATAATAAGGAGAATTAGTTATGCCATGCTCTATAATTTAGAAAAAGATCCTAACTCTATAGTATGATCATGTATAAATAGGTGTTAACTTTTGTTAAGATTTGCATGCATGGAAGTTTGTGTGTGTGTGTGTGTGTGTGTATTGAGTTAAAATATGTAATAAGTTAATTATAGGTGATGTAAACAACATACTGTTTATGTGAATGAAATGCAGTAATCTTGACTTCATGAGAATGTTATATTATAAATGGTATGAGTGGTAAGTTAATGCAACAACTTTTGGTCTATGGTGTTTAAATGAAGATAGTATTAAGATGATTATTAATAGGTATTATAGCCTATATGAGATAATACATGTATCTAATTATAGGTTTAGATGAACATATATAGGAATGAATATAGTATGAGCATTGATTAAGTTTAAAGCTTTAAAAAAGGAGTATCATGTATATTGGGCAACTCTATTGATTATGCTATTTTCAAAATACATGCCTAATATGCTAATTTAGCTTGGACATATAATTATGTCTTAAATATAAAGTCACATATGAATTGTACATTGTGTGTTACGCAAATGTATGTGATTAAGGAATAATAGTATTCATAAGATTAATTTCATATAATTAAAGTTCTTATGTTTATATCATACTATTATTATAGTGAATTATACATGCATGAAATTATATGCATAATTAGTCTGTATTCCTAAATTACAGTATATGCTTAATAGAAGAGTGAGATATAAACATGTATATTCATATTATGTTAATAAAGATAACATGTTAATAAGAATTACATTCATATGTATAAGATGAGTTATGCATATTTATTTACATGTCCAGAATTCAATCACTCACTATTAGAAAAATGAATTTTAATGAAGGGAAATCTTATCGTTAAAAATCAAAATTCGATAGTTAAAGACCTATAATGATCAAAAAATTCGATCGTCAACCACTTGGTAAAAGCCCCTAAGTTAAAGGTACACACGATCGGTTCATATTTGATCATTGAATCTTGATTTTTAGCGATCGATTTTTCCCCTCGCTAATAGTGTTCACTTTCAACAAAGATGTTGAATGAATTAACAATCATTTTTATTTCAGTTGTTAAAGTATATTTCGATCGCTAAAGGAATCCACAACCCATAAAATTTCGATCATTAATGTATGTTCGGTCATTAAAGTCATTAATGATTGAAACATTTATAGTGTTAAATACTAATTTTTAGAAATCAAATTTTCTCATCGATAATTGTGTTCACTTTCAACAAAACAAATTTCGATTGTTAAAGGTACATTCTTGCAACCGAATTTTCCTTCGCTAAAAGTAAATTCGATCACTATTATTAAATTTTTAGAATAATTAAAATATTTTATTTGAGAAATACTTGTACAGATCATTCACACACATATATATATCTAAAATTATAATTAATAAACCTTTCATATGTTGCAAAATATCAATTACAAAATATATTGATGTTTTGAAATTGTTTTAACATTATATTTGTCTCATAAAAGTTTGTTAACAAAAATAATCCCTATGGATACTAATTTATATTCATTTAGAATCTTTAAAAAAATGCATAATGAACCCCATACTCTTCTTTTCTATTATTTATAAGACCTACAAAATTTAAAGCATAAATTTATGATTAATATTGATGCTCAAATTAAAGTCAATAAATCAAATGGTAAAAAATAAAATACTTTCAATTTAAAATATCGTATACCTTAAATATTTAAAACATCTAATAAGTGTAATTGTATATACACTTTAAAATATCCAAAATCCAACAACTGTAATTTTATACAAATTTCAAAATATCCAAAAATTGATAGGAACTACAAAGAAAAAGTAAAAAATAATATTAAGTTTGATGACATAAATAACAATGAAAAAATAGGGTACAACTTACATGCATAATAGATAAATAAATAAAGAGATAGAAAACAAGCTTGCAAAGTTATATCAATTTTTGGAAAACAAAGTTATATCCCCTATAAAAATACTAAATCAAAAATGACAACACAATTTACATAAGAAGCAACCAAAATATGCCAGAAAGGAAACCATCACCATGTTAGATGTAGTACATCTGAACCATATGCATTCTATCAACATCTCAAACATATGAGCATTAAGGCAACAAAGATAAACAAATATTTCAATATAATTCATATGGTTGATTAATATATTATAAACATTTATACACTTGAAATACAATTTTTGTAATTAAAGCCATTCATATAGTCCATCAGTAATATTTAAGCAAATTATGCTTTGATTCAAATACTGTAGTCATTACTATACTTGGAATTTTATCTGCTTAAGTTTTAAAGGTGGACAATGAAAATGGTAGATACCTTTAGGTATCAAAATGGAGGACATCAAAGATATCAAATCGATAAACTCAAATGGGGTCAAATTGTACTCGAGACCGATCAAGCAAACTCAAACAAGGTCGGCTAATGATCTAAAAGGGATATACTATACTCTGGATCCATCCAGGCCAAACGGTGGCAGCCGCAATTATCTCTATAGGCACCTATCTATCCATCATTGAACTCTAATGGCAGCCATTAATTTATTCATTAACATTTCCATATCTTACATGTACTTTTGCTATATATTTCATCCTATATATAAATATATCATCATATGGCAAGGTACACAAGCTCTTATGTATACACATAAATATTCAATTTCATATATTCTTACAAATAAAAGCATATAAGCTTATAGCATGATAATCATATACTTAATATGGTATTAACACTATGAGTAACTTGTTCATGATCATATCCTTGTAGTCATAACTATGTTTTTGGCTTGCTAACATATAAGTATGACATATAATTATAACATATAAGCATGATCTATATTTATAACATATGAGCATGATCTATTTTATAGCATATGATCATGATCTATTTTCATAGCATATGAGTATGATCTATATTATAGCATATGTGCATGATCTATTTTTATAGCATATGAGCATGATCATGCTATGCTAATTAAGTAAGTAATAACAAACTTGTACTTGCAAGTTTCATCTACATGATTCATAAATTATTTAAACCTATTTCTTATAATATGGTATTATCATATGTTCAATGAATTTAATTCTCTTTATGTACTATATTTATATTGTGAAATACTCTAGAAATGCTTAAGAAGGTTATGGTAAACTCTAGTACCAATTCTATCTTGAGATAGATTTCTGATCTCATATTTAAAACTATTTTTGACCTATTAATAGCCATTTCTTGCCAAAATGATCTTCTACAAACATGATCCAATATTTTCTAGTTTTAGGAACATTAAAAATTACATTAATATCATTTCTACTTTTTAAGATATTACATAAATGCTGAGGACTGTTCTAGGAAATAGTGCTGCAAATAGTTTAGAAATCAAGTCACATTTTGACGGATTTAAAAGTAGAATTAAACCATCCTTTCTCATATAACTTGTATACATATAAGTCTAGTTTAACAATAAATTTTACTCATATAATTTTGACCTCTATAACAAAAATACACCCAAATTACTATAACCCACTTGTGTTCTCTAGACAGCACTTCATTGTAACCAAATCAGTTTTTATCACCATTTAGAATATTCATAGAATAAAATAGGTACATAATTTAAACAGCATTCCTTCATGAAAAATTTACTCTTATATGTATAGTTTGTCTAGAATTTAGCCTCAAAAAAATTATACTTTTCTATCAAGGTTTATAGTTAAAATACTTCAACCTGCCCATTATTGCCAAACAACAGTTCCTTAAAAATTTTGAATTAAAATTGAGACTTCTTAAAGACAAAATCAACCGTAGGTTTCTTCCACAAAAATGTAGATGCATGTCTTAAATGAAAATAAAAAAAATATAATGAATTCAATTAGAGTTTTTTACCCCAGAGTATGCCAAAAATCCAAAAAGTGGTTCAACAATCCTTACACATGTTCTTTTATTTAAGCTAACTAGGGGTAAATTCTTATTTTCTTTGTTCATGATTTCTTACATTAATCCATATTTCTCTTTAATTGCCACCATACATGCAAAATAAACATATAATTCCCTTACCTTGGCTGAATTCCCAAATCCAAGCTTCAATCTTGAAGTATGTCTTTCCCTTTATTCTTTCTACTAGTCCCTTCTTCTTTTACAAAAATCCATTCTTATAAGGATTGATTTACAGCATTTATCCTCCATCAAAATACCATGCAACATAAGAAGGAAGAAGAAAAAAAGATGGAAAAAGTCTTGAACCATTACCTCTTATGAAAGATTCCTTAATCAGCAACATGTACTAAAGTTTCTTGTGAATTAAAGAGAGACGCCATGCAAGATCCTTAGATGAAAGGAGAGTGAGAAGAAGAAGAACTGAAATATGAATACTCATCAAGAGAGTCCATCCAAGATACTTTACTCCTTTAAAAATATGATTTTCTCTCTCTCACATATGCAAGGACTCAAATTATTAAAGTTTATGCAAAAGTCTCTTTTTGGTCCTTCATTAATTTGCATGTCATACATTAACCCTTCTTAATTCTTCTTCTAGTAAATCATTCCCTACTTATTTAATATTCATAATTAACCCCAAATTCTTATCTCCACTTTTTAAAATTGACCCCACATAAGTTACCTTTACAAATTGGTCCCTAACTTATTTTTTATATCTCAATTAGACCCTTGAAAAATTTTTATGACAAATAATTTACATTCAATTCATATATTAAAATAAAATTATCACTAGTCCTATAACTCATATCCGAAATTCACTCACTTAATTTAATTTTAATTAAATGTAAACCTGTAAAATCATTCATTTTCGACTATAGTTATAATTGGGGCTTTATAATTCAAGTATATATAGAGGAAGTATTATATATGCTATTCCTTTATACAATGCAGAAGTAACCTTATTCTAAATAATTGAAGCATTGAATGATATTAGAGAAAAAATACCCACAAATAATTAGCACTAGCTAGCATTTAGGTGGAATATAAGATGTTACAAATTTTACATGCATAACTTTCTTACAGTCCAATCGTTATAGCATATGATTTTGTAAAACTAAATTTGTAGAGAAAGTTGCAGTGCCACCTATCATAACAAAATGAAAGACTAAAAAATCTTATACATATTTATAGAAAATCACCTTCCAAAAGGAATAATTGGGCAAAGGATGTAAATAAAGCCATCATTGAATAATATAAAAACCTACAGAATATGAAAAACAATCACCAAAATAATATCAAAAAGTGTGTAGAGAATAGCAATACTCATATAAACACAATAGACATACAACATAGAGGAAATGACAAATACTACTAAGTTTTAGACTATTTTATGATGCCCCCTAAAAGACACTTTTAAACAAAAGGAGGGTCAATTTCATCCACGGTCATTGGACTTACAACTTATCACCCTAAAATAACTAACTTTTTCGCAACTTAAAAGTCACTAAACTTATCATATTTTTGCATAAGTCATGTTCACCGATTTTTGATGAGGACTCTTGCCGAATTGATGACATGGTATGCCACATCATATGCTTAGACACACGTGGCACATCTCATGTTTAGATTAATTTCAACCATGGTCACTGGACTTACGATTTATCATACAAAAGTAACTGATTTATTTTTCATGACTTAAATATCACATAACTTATCACCTTTTATAGAAAAGTCATCTTGATCGGATACTCATGGTGATGGATATATTGCCACATCATCTCGATCGGATACTCATGGTGATGGATTTATTGCCACATCATAAGCTAATGTGTCATATTTGACACGTCAGCAGCCAAATTACCGTCATCAACTAATGTGTCATATTTGACACATCCATAATCCATGCGTGTCCATAGCTGATGACGTCTATAGCTAATGTGTCATAGCTGATGATGTGACAATAAATCCATCTCCACGTATGTAACACCCTATAACTATTGCCATTATCATATCCCATGCCATACATTTCAATCATATTATATTAGGATGTTAACCCAATTAGCCAACATTAATCATTCTAATGATCCATTTAATTTAGTCAACCAATATATTAATTAAGTGTATCACACAACTTAGTTACTACATTTACATATGCGCCACAGCTCATCATATAAACTACATATCATATTCATACTAGATATTACTACTCTAGTTTTCATATTTAATTTTATATATATCATCTAGTATTTTATAATATATATCCATTCTAACTCCTATGTGTATGCACCTTCTAACATTCTTATAATAAGATTAATACAACATTATCTTTCCATGTGAAAAAAATATATTATATAACCTTTTATGCATATTAAACATATTAAAGAAACTTATACAAAATTAACCAAAAATCCATACATCAATGGCTATGAATTTGTGTTGGCCTTCCTAATGCAGAGAACGTACCTAAGCATAAGCTTTGTCTACAAAACCTACACAGATAAAAATAACCCATGCTAAGCTATAAAGCTTAGTAAGGATACTAAACATGGAAGACAACCACTCTCAGTGATCATCACAATCATTTAACATAAATTAATTGAAACATTAAAATTAAACATTTAAAAGAAACATAAATAATAAGATTTAAGTTTTAAAACAAACAATGAATTCAAACATTTTGATTTAACATTCTTAGTATCAATATCACTTAAAATGGTCTTAGAATTTATACATGTAATCCATTCAATAAAATCAATGTCCATCATACTATTCTATATATCATAATTAACCATTATATTGTAATTGTTTGTATTGCATTATACTTCAATTTAGCATGCTTAAGTTCTAAAGGTGGAAACAGAAATAATGGATACCCAAGGGTATGAAAACAATGGATATCTAAAGATATCAAAACAATGGACCTGAACAATCAATACAATGGTCCTTAAGGACAAACAAAGGACCAAAATGGGTAAATACAGTGGTCTTCAAGGACAAAAAGAGGACCCAAATGGGTTAATATAGTGATCCCGAAGGATAAACAATGGACCCAAAGGGGTCAATACAGTAGGAGCTACAATATATATATATATATATATATAATTTCGTATAACAAGCCTTGGACAAGTTTTTTTTATCATACATGTATACACATAACACTTCAATTATTCTACATTCTATTTGTAAATCAATGTATTTCCATGTATACATACATTTAACTCTACAACCGTTAAACATTAAAAAAAAATTAATCATAATCTCAACATATATCCCTTATAAACATATCAACATTTAAATATTTTATGTTCATATTCATAAGCTCAATATATATCCAATTCATATTCATAAACCCAATACATATATTCCTTGTAAACTTAATAACAATTAAAATTATACATTAAAAATTATGCCTTTAAAATTCTACACAGCGATAAAATTCCAAATCCGAATTATATACTATTTTTGACCTGGAAAACATCAATTTTAGCAAAAATGTCATTCTACAAACATATTCCCCTATATTTCCAGTTTTTGGAGCATCAAAAATCATTTCAATATCATTTTTGGAACTCAAGATAATTGAAAATTATTGATAATTGTTCATTGTGGCAAGCAACATATGATTCTGATTTCAACCTAAATTTAGATAGGATTATAGGCATGTTTAGGCTTTTCTTTCTGCATAAAAAATTTAGATATTAAAGTGTACTTTATAAACCAACTATAAATATCTAATTATCATTTTTATAGTTCAAGATATTACAAAAACATTGAGAACTATTCCTAAAAATAAAGCCAACAGTTTTGGATTCAAGTTACTTTTTTAGATATTTAAAAATAGACCCAAATTATGCTTTCTTCATAGAAATTGTATACATATAAGTCTAGTTTCATTAGATTTTGGAATTATAGCATTTTGACCTCTATAAAATTACTTATGCTCAAAAGATTACAAACTATTCACTAAAATAGATAGCAGTTGAGTTTCAACTTCAATTAAAAATTAAGACCATTTAGAGGCAAAATTAACTTTTGGTTTCTTCTAAAAAATTGTCGATATATGAATTAAAGTTAATCACCAACTAGAATCAATCCATTTTAAGGTCCGTAACTTGAGCTATGCTAAAATTATAGAAGCTTATTTTAAACAATTCTTCACATGCATTACCATTATCAAATCCTATCTTAAAAATTAAACCTCATTCTCTTAGATTCACTAACTCATGCCATAATCCTAATATTTTACTAAAATTTCCAGCATTTGTTTGCAATAAAAACTATTAGAAAGACACCCACTCCCATACCTTTGTCGAAATTCCCTTAAGCTTCAATCCTTTGCAATTCCTTTTCTTTTGTTCTTCCTACGTTCTTCTTCTTCTACACATAAATTCACTCTTATAAACATCCATTTCAAGAATTTTCTCCAAACAACCATCAACAAAATAAAAAGAAGAAAGAGATGATTATGTGAATTAAATTTGAAAACTATTACCTTAAAAATCAATACCACTTTGTTCTTGAGCAAGCAACATGAAATGGATTTTCTTTAAGAATTATTAGAGAGATTGTAGAATCAAGTAATGTATGTGAGAAATCCTGTAATTATCCCTAACAATGTCATCCTTTTCACTCTCTCTCTATCCACTCTTAATTCTTTCTCTTTCTTTCAACTAATCTTAGCTTTTATAATAGTAGGAAAATTTTCCTTGTTGGTCCTTCATAATTTTTGCATGTTACACATAATTCTCTCTTGTTTTGCATGTTATACTTTGACCACTCTCTATATTTATTTCTCTTAAATCAACCCCTCTTCTCTTTATTTTATTTCATAATTGAACCTTTAATTGACATATTAACCAATTAACCCCTCAATTAATATTTCATGCTTCAATATACACCATTGAATATTCTTATATCAAAATAATTTCATGCAATTAATATAATAAAATAAAATTATCACTTGTCACATGCCTCCAATATGAAATTCACATCTTTAATTTATCCTTAATCACATTCAATCCTATAAAATCATGTATTTCCAACTAGGGTCATATTAGGGGCCTTGCAATGTAGCCCTACGCAATAGTCGCTTTGGTTCAATAACCGATTCGAAAATCGAACTTTTAAGATTTTAATCAATTGAACTAAACCAAATTTAATTATAGAATAATAGAATTCAAATCAAACCAAAATTTTTTATTAGTTTGGTTCATTAATCGAAAAATTGAAAATTTAAGCTATTTTTTAAAAAAAATAATAAAATTATGCCTAAAAATTATACAAAATTATAAATCATATTATGCTAAAGTAAAAACATCTAAATTGTACAAAATAAAAGTCCAAATTAAAGATACAATCCCAAAATATATAATAAATAATACAACCAAATCGTTAAATATATAATAAATAATACAACAAAATCCTAATGTTATAGTATAAGACAAGCAACCACAACAGTAAATTCAACCTACTAAATAAGTTTTCACAATCACATATCATAATCAAGAAACAATTTCTAATGCTTATACATCAAAAAATATGCTAATCTAATTAAAACACAAGAAATAGACTTTTGATTCTAAAAGAATTAACCAAATTTTAACAAAAACTATGAATTCATTTAAATAAATTAACTAAAAGCTGATTTGGTAGTCACATATCATTCAGTGCCGAATTTTTAAATTTTCCACCCATTCTGGCCATCACTATATTTACTGGATCGATGATCAGAGCTTCATCGGAGCTCCATCTGTGTCACCCTAACACTGCTGCCACGAAGATCAAAATCTCATATTTCCATTTTTTATGACCACATGCCCAACCATTATGTCATTTGGTCAAAATCTCGTAAAAACAGTCGGTGGCTTCTCCTTTTCGATCTCCATGCTACCAACAAGTGAGGGCGATGGAGGGAATTAGACATTTCATCTCGCTGTAAGGAGTCGTTAGGTGATGGTGGTGTCGCTAGCTGCCATCATGGATTGCTGGAGAGAGGAAGAGGAGCAATCGATAAGGAGAAACAAATGGGGAAGAAGAGAGGGGCATGTGATACAATATCGTGGATAGTAGAGTGAAGTGGCGCCACCTTTTTGACTGGAAACAAAAGGCACCGATGACATAGGGATCATCGACAGTGGTGCCGTTCTCTCCTTCCATCCCTAATTCTCGACACCATCCTCCTTCTCTCCTATTCCCTTTCTTTTTTTCTTATAATTTTCCTCTACTTAATTCCTTTTTTTCCCCTTAAAAAAATGAAACACCCTAATCTAATACCTTTATCATGTATCATGTTATACCTTTCAATCACATAATAGTAGGTTATTAACCCAAAGTTGTATACATTTATCATATCAAATAGTCTATTTATATAGGTATCCTATGCATCAATTAGGTATTTCCCACAACTTCAGTCTCTTAATTACATATTCATAATGGCTTATTCTATAACATACTCATCATTTTCATGTTAGTTATAACTGTCTTAACTTCATATCTTATCATGCATAACTTTTATCAATTGATCTAGCATATTTATGACTAAGCATTTTAGCTACTATATGCATGCATGCTTTAGCATTCTTTTACTAAACTTATTACATCACTTACTTCATATTACACATATATATATTTAATAGCCCTTTTATACATATTAAACGTGCAAAAGAACTTGCACCAAAATAACCAAAAAGAATCATACATCAACTTCTACGAATTAGGTGTTGGCTTGTCCTGATGCAGAGATCATTCCTAAGCAAAATCTTTTACAGCAGTACCTACACAGATTAAATAACTCGTGCTAAGCTATAAAGCTTAGTGGGGATGCTAATTTTGAAAGGCAACCACTCATAGCAATTGTTGGAAACATATAACATACAAAAGTTGATAATAACAAGAATAACATATTTAAAATAAATAAATGTCAGAATAGAATATCATCATTAATAATCAATTCTCATATTTATATTAACATGCTTGAAATTAAAGCATAACATAAGAGGATCAGTATCAAAAGTATCCAACTATCACATATACAATGGGAAATACAGTTAAACATATTATCTCATATATCATGCTTTATTTATCTAAAAATTAACTGTAACATAATAACACCACAGTTTAGCATGCTTAAGTTCTAAAGGTGGATAACGGGAATGGTGGATACCCAAGGGTATCAAAACGGTGGATATCCGAAGATATCAAAACTATGGACCCAATCAAGGCCAACTGTACAATAGACCGATCAAGGACCCAAATGAGGTCAAGTAACAACGATAATGGGCTGTGTAAGATCCAACAGGATCAACTACACTGTAGACCTAAAAAGGTCGACTGTGGCAGCTACAATATCCCTATAGGCGCCTATCTATCCATAATTGAACTTTAGTTGCAGGCAATACTTTGTTACATTATGTTTTCATACACCATTTTTACACTTGATTAAAAGTCAATTTGCATACATATAACTATGGTATAGATATATTACTACTACTGTAAAACTATGTATGCAAAGTTCATATATATTAATACACATAGTTTCTGATCGTGTTAATATTAGTCACCATATTTAGCTTGATCATAACATGTCAATCAGTTAATATTCGATACCTGCATAAGTGCTCAACCTAAGTCATGCCTTGTTCTTCTAATTTTCCAATATAGCACAACTAGGTGTATGATCATGTAAAAAAAATCCAAAATCTCTAGTTTATACAAGTACATGTAACAATTTTGCCATTTAACAAGTCAATGTTTTGGCAATTGAGCATATATTATCTTATAAATACTTTAACATGTTATCCATAAGACTTTACATGTGATATGGTCATACTATTATATTAATTATTTCATGACATAGGTACATGTCATAATATAGGCTTGCTCACCATAAAAGTACATACAAACATTAATCTTACATAAAACAATCATGCACAAATTTCATCACAAATATATGTTAGATATATTCATCACAAATCCTTACCCATGTACAGGTGTGAATGTATATGTATACATATAATCTTGTATTAATAGTCATATTAAATGCCCTATCCAATTCATTATGTAATCATATAAACACATATTTAACTCAATTAATTGAAAACCATAAGATAAAGTACCTTAAAAATCTGCACAAGGCAGCATTCTGGACTCAACTTGTGAACCATACATGAATTTGAAAATGTCATTTTTAGGCTAAATGATTGTTACAATCTTGTTCCCCTATGTGTCTAGTTTCCAGAGCATCAAAATTCACCTTAATATCTTACCTATAGCTCAAGATATTTGAGAAATACAATACGCTGTTCATAGAACCGAAATAGTGTTTGGTGTCACTTATAAAAATTCATAGCATAAAATTAAGAGGGATTTAGACCAACATTTCTTCATCAAAAACGTGCTCCTAGGTATCTAGTTAACCAATAATTTTACAGCATAATATTTTGACTTCTCTACTAATACTTATGCCTAAAATACCAAAATTCTATACCTTTACAGTACAAACAGAATCAACGAATTTCATGCTAATATTTGACATAATTGGAAATAAAATTAGGCATTACTTCCTTCATATGAAATGTATAATTAGAAGTATAGTTTGCATAGGAATTAATCTCATATCATTCTAATCATTGTACATATAGATATCTCAATTTTTCCCCAACCTATTCCAGAATTCAAAATTAGAAGTTCTCCTAAATTCAATAAATCATAAAAAATATCTAGAGGTAGAATTGAAAGTAGGTTCCTTCTTCAATTTTGTAGGAAAATGTCTTATATAACTACAGAAATTTGATTTGTTACAATTTTAGGTCTCTATTACAACTTACACTAAATTTTCAGTCACTAGGTCAGAATATTCATCTCATCCCTTCATGCACATTTCTTACATTGTACTCTCTTTCAATTACTACAAATTAAATTTAATCCAACAAGTTCCAGCAACCATATTCACATGCAACAACCAAATTCACATGCATTAAGGTAGCCCTAATCCCATACCTTGGCCTAATTTCCTTTAGCCAATTAATCCTTTACAAGACATTTTTCTTTGTCTCTTCTACCTTCTCCTTCTTTATCTACAATATAAATCATTCTCTAATCCATCATTTCCAGCGGCCTTTTCCAACTAAAATCCAATTAGAGAATGAAGAAGAAGATGATGATGATGAAGATAACCAAAACTAAAGCCATACCTCAATAATTTACATCAATATTTTCTTGAACAACCCACATGCATGAAATTTTCTTCAAGAATTCATAGATAATTGAGAGATCAAGATATAATTGTAGGAGATAAAGAAGAAATAATTCAAGGCTGAAGATGCCGACCCTCTCTCTCAATTCACTCTCCCATTTCTCTTTCTTTCCCCTAAAATCAACTTAAATAATAGTAGAAAATATCCCTTCTAGTCCTTCAACAATTTGCATGTCATACCATTAGCTATTTCATTTTTGCATGATATAAAGTTACCCCTCCACTAAATCCTTCTCTTAAATTGACCACACAATTATTCTTTTATTCACAATTAACCCCTAAAATGTCATAATTATAAATTTACCCCTAATCAATACTTTATACTCCAATTATACCCTCAATTAATATTAAACCACACTATTAAATTTTATTTTCATGCAATTAAAATAATAAAAATATAATTTATCCCTTGTCCCATACTTATACAAAATTCTCATTTAATTTTAATCTTAATCAAATAAAAATCCTACTAAAATCATGAAAATTTCAATTAGGATCATTTAGGGGCCTTACAAAAAATGTGTGCCAATAATATTCTCTCTAGGAATTTCTAGAAATTCTAGAAATTTTTAACCTTCTCTTATTATTGTTATTATTATTATGATATTTATTTATTTGAATTTCTTGTTATTAGTTCTTAAATTGTGCTTTAATTAAAAATTATTAATTTAAAAACCTTTAAGTTATACAAACTTATATTGTATCCTTAATAAATCAACCCTTTCTAACTAATATTAAAATACTGTGTACACAAAAAAAATACTCTCATGCGATTCCAATTTTTGGGCATTATAGTTCTCCCCCCTAAAAAAAAAATTATCCTCAAAATTTTTTCGGCTAAACATAAGACACAAGTATATCTCTATTATTTTGTGATCTCTAGTTAGGAAAAATTACTTTATCTTTCTTTGGTACAACTAGAAATTTAGTTCTACACACAAGCTCATATAATTCCTTACTATTATATTACTCTTAACCAAGTTTAATATTTAATAAGTTGAGGAGAAAAGAAAATTCTTATCTTCTAGACTATACTTAAGTAACAATGGCAACCAACTAAATTATTACATAAACTTCCGCCAACAACGAATTAAACTCATCCAAAAGAGTTCATTAGTTGCTCTAATCTATCAGCATTTAGTTATTGTACATGTGTAATGTCAATTAAATTCCTTCTCTAGTTGGTTTTCTCCCACCAGTACCTCAAAATATCCCTATTTACTTCTAATCCCAATCGACATTACATTCTTCAAATGGATTCCAAATATGTCCAAAGCAACCTCCAAACTACCAATTCCAAAGGAAAGGGAGAAAGCCAAATTCTCCATGGAAATAAATCCTTTAGAGCTGATAGATGGTAGGTAATAATACCAACTTGGAATGAGTTACCAGGTAATTCATATCTATCAGCTTCACTTATTTCATCTCCCTCTATGTGGTTTCTAAGAAAACCCTAAAAGCATTTTAGCTCATTTAATTAGCAAAATTTTAGTTTTGCCTACCCACACCAGATACAATTCATGACATTCATCAAAAGCAAACTTCTGGATTCTAGGAGATAATTCTTCTTTACAATCCTCTCAATCAATTTAACATTCTTAGTGTGAGATTGCCAATAATTTAATTGCATCCTTATATTCCATGAAGATCACTATCACTTGTCAATGGCAATGCTTCATGTATAGTTTGTGAAGACAATGGAAAAATGAAAGACCTGCTCTGAGTAAAAAGATTATGTATACACAACCCTTTTACCTTGTTGTAATACAAAATATTTAGAACCAACAAATTCTAGCTAAATATCATACGAGAACCAAGATTTAATAGTCCAACCCTTTAGGAAGAAGTGTTACATTGTTATGACCCCTGAATCAGTAAGAACTTCAAATCCAATCAATGAATATAAAAGACATTGCATTTCATCATTTTTAGTCAACTTCTTCTTTTCAATACATCGTATTCCTAGAACTCTTCTTTTTGTGTTTAAAATGGTCCTTTGATAATTAAAGCCAATTATAATAAGTCCTAGCAGTACTTTTATGATGATTTTCCCATATTACTTTCATAAATACAGCCTTATATAGATCTCAATTAACTCTTAGTCTTAATTGTCATCATGATATTATTATTCCGACATTAATCATGTTGTTGATAGAAAATTTCTAACAACAAAGTTAATCGAAGCATTAACGATGAACAATACCTCATTGCTGAGGTCTATTCAAGAAAGGAAAATTTTATCCTTATATCATGCTTAAGAAAATGGATTCATTCCCAAATCACACTTCTTCTTAGTATTTATTTTGGCATGCACACTTACTATTCTTCACTTGCTTTCTTACCTAACCAATTCTAATTCATACTATCCTTTCATAACCCTAACATCTCTTTCCTTATTCTATACAATCATTTTGTTACTTGTAAGTCTCCTTTTATCTGCTCATCATATCTAATTTTAATCCACATCATTCCTCAATGTATACATCATATCCTTCCTCACTACAATGTATTCGATAACCTATCAGTTTTCCATCAATTAGGCCGTATGTATAAAATTTATGCAGTCATGGAAAATGAGATGATGCTAGTGCAGTGTATGTAAAATGTTGTATGAATATATCATTATACAGATGTACATTTCATGAAATGGCAATGCAAATTGCCCAATCCCCATGCATAAATGTTTAAATCACTACCCCAAATATCAAGTTCACTAATAGGTAAACAAATTACCACAACTTCCACCTTAACTAAATTCTATTTCCATAGGCCCAAAACTGCCTAAACTGATGGTCTGATACCATTAATTGTAACACTCAAAATCCAGTCTGTAATTAAATCAATGAAAGATGTCACAAAATGATCTATGATCTGTATAATACTAAATCAATTTGAATTATGCTTAAATCATCAGCTTCTAAATTCTTTACTGTTAATATTTCTAAAAATTTTGGCAAAATTTCCCCTAAATAATAACAACCTTCTGTAGAAAAAGAGATAAAAACACTTCTAATATTATCCAACTATCTCATCACAACAATAAGCAAACTCCAACACAAGTATTCCCATCCTCCTCAGTAAATAATTAAGCTAATCTACCTATCACTATATTACTATTTCAATAATAAATTATTTTGTTCTTAATAATGATTATACAATATATCATGAAAAAACTGTATTGATAATACAATATTGAATCTCAACTAGACACTTATAAAATACACTCAAATCATACAATATTAATACTTGTGTACATGCCAAATAACAAAATACATAAATAACGAAATCAACTTACTTTGTAACCATGATCGCCCATAACTTCAGCTACAGCAACTTATGTAGGTTCCTTCATTTGCATCGATGATACTGACTATCGAATCAACCTATGTGCGGAGAAAACCACGCGCTAAGTTATATGCTTAGTTGAGACTACCAACTTTACTTCTTGAATAGAATAGCTTGAATTATATTTACGAATGAAATAAATAGATACATGCATTATATAAGTCTAAATATTTAGATAAAGAATATAGTTGCTGAATTTATAGTCAACTATCGATATTATAGTTACATAAGCAATAGATACATATATAATATGTAATATAAAAAGTAACCTAATTGAACAACAACAATTCATGTAGCACTCCAATACTAACATTTCAGTATTCATATAACGTAGCCCTTTAATTTACTTACATAAAATTAGTTTTACCGTATTTATATATTTATTACTTTACACACTGTAAGATATTTTACCTATAATCATAAATTTATATCATGCATTCATTAGTATTAAAATTTTCAAGGTAGCATCATTACGTATGTCCAATCATGGCTCGATTTGCTCATTTATAATATTTGGGTAACATAACTTATCCTTCAATACAAGACTTGGCACATGCATACTCAAATTCTTGTCTACTTTTAGTTATATCCTTTATATTCTTTATTTTTAAATGACACACTTTTACTCATATTATAACATATCTAAAAACTGTAGTTATCACTTTTTCTTAGTTTACATGAAAAATTACCATTTTGCCCCTAGTTGTCAACAGCAGGAAACTATAAACCAGATAAGCGGTTGATTAAATCCAATAAGTGGGAGTGTCCATACCACTAAGGGGTATGTGGCTACTCCAGTAAATGGGAGTGTCCATACCACTAGGGGTATGTGGCTACTTCCCAATATATCAATAATTGAACCGGCAACTAGTATAATCATATTTCTCAATACAATAGCAAACAGTAAACAGAACAGAACACCGCAGGGTAAGTGCCCCTATGGCTAGCCATATTATCCTAGAGTCTTGAATCACCCACTGACAATAAGGGCATTAAAATTGTTATATTTTCTTGCCTTAATTGTTCTTAGCACAATATATCAATTGCATTATGCCATAGACCGTTCTTGTATAATCTTGATACTTAATAGTTCTTCACATATATGTGTTTAATATTATGATAGATCGTACAAATCAAGAATTCCTTTAGATCATAACTTATTCAATTTATATTATCGTACATATAAGGAATTATTTGCCATAATATATACTTAAGGCACCCATATGCTAATCATATGTTTTATTCAACTATTGAAGGTTAATAATTAACATAATTTATTAAAATAAGTTTAAAATCAATACCCATAATAGACACATAATCTATATACCATAGCTAAAAGGAGCCACATACCTTGTAATAGTCATAAGCTAAAACATAAAAAAGTTTGATCAATATATATATCTTTAATAGAACAACCGAAATAGCCAAATTAGCAATCCAGCAGAATTACATTCTTACAAAGCAAATGATTAAGTGTTCTAAACCCTATAATTTAAATAATTGATACAAATTAACCTTTTAAAAGAAAATTTAACTAGTTAGACCCTGTGGTTTAATAGCTTGTAAAATTTTTCTTAATTTGTTTATTAAAACTAAAGTTGCATAGTTAACAAGTCATTGTGCACATAAATCCAAATCTTTCCAATGTTTCTTATTTCTAATTATACCCTTATACTTTAAAATTCTAATTATATATATAGTACATTTTCAAAGTTTTATATCCTAAACATCTTCTTACTTGGTACAACCTTATCCTATCAGTAATACTAGTGGAATAATTTAGCTAGATCTCGAAAGAAACTCAATCTTGGATCCTTGTAGTTAACTAACTTTATGATCCTTATCTATAGGTTGGTACAAAACTAATTCATCCCATTGAAATTCAATTAATTTGTCTCTCATAATTATTAGCACATTAAAATTAACTAGTTTATTTCTTCTACCTTCAAGTTATATGCTTGAATGACCTCTAACATAATTTGTTAAGTTACCACATTTCACATTTAATTCATACCAAATATCTTCCAAATTCAAACATATTTAGGTATTGATTTCATATTCCTTCAACTAGTATATCCTCTTGTTTAGGAATTTTATTCATATGCTTAAACCCACTAATAAGTGCATATGATAATTTTTCCAAGATTCTTCTCTTATTTATACCTGATATCTCTTAACTTTAATTTCTATTCATCATTAAACCCCTCACTTAATTTCTTATTCTCACCAAGAACCTATCAGCAATTTTAGTTACTGGTACACTCATGACTTCCTAATCATTAACTAAATACCATATCCTATTCATGCATTTTTCCATGAATCCAACATTTTATCCAATATTCCAAATTGTAAATAATGTACAATATTGAAAAATTGTAAGGTAATCATATTATTCAAGCCAATGTTTACCAATTATCAAATTATTTATGTCATTATTTTTTAAGAATAGAATATAACCAAACTCCTAAATTATAAGACCACAACAAATTAAACCATAACCAACAAAATTTAACTTCACACATGCATATACATTTTAATTCCTTATGTAAGGTAGAAAATTTAAACTTAATAACAATGCCACCTACTTGACTTAAGCTATTTTCATTAAATAGTATTTTAAATTAAATTTTATGTATTATTATTTGTATCTAATCAATTCAAGCACTCAACAGTGTCTAATTACTTGAAATTACCTAATGTCATATTATAAGATAAGCGGCCATAACAACAATAAATTCAACCTACTAAATAAGTTTTCATAATCACATATCACCATTAAGAAACAATTCCTAACACTTATACTGCAACACCCTTATCCCCTATATAGTTGTAAACACTATATCCTGTATCATTAAGCATGCTTGCCAGGTTTAATGCTAGAAATATTTTTTTTTGTCAAACGTCAAACATAAATCTGACATATAAACTATAATATTAATACTTTACTGCATACTTAAGAGTATTTTTAAACAATACAATATTTATATCTATTAATCATCTTTACATCACATCCTTGTCAAAGTAAATAAGAATATTGTAATCAAAATGCATTCAATAGTAGACTATACTTTCAATCTGTCTCTTGTGTTGGCCATCCCGCTGCAGATATCATCCCAGGGAAAAATTCTTACTTGCAACCTACATGGATGAAACACCCATGCTAAGCTATAAATCTTAATGGGAAACAAAAACATGTAGACAACCCCTTTTAAAGGTTGTCAAGATAAAAACCCATATATACACATCTTAAAGAAAATAAACCAATCCTTATAAACAATATTCATAATAATCTGCCATAATTATATTCCCTTTTGCTATACTTATAACCAATATCAATACCTATTGATATTTCCTTTGCTTATCAATTTAGTACCTTTATCATTATTCATTCACTACTTTGAATCCTATACATGAAGCTTACTTTATGGATTTCTATATGTTACTCTTAACCAATTACTTTGAATTATTAGTTGTCAAACATTGATGACTATATTATTCATGTATTAATATCAATTGCCAAACATTTTAATAACTATGCCATATTTCTATCACTTATTTACAAATATTTATATATACTTCATCTATACTTTATGATTTCCCACATTTTTATTTTAGTGATCACTTTGATATGCTTAACTATCATAGAAACATGGTACTGTGTTCAGATAAATTATATTCCTTATACATATGTATAATATATTCCATGTATAAGATGCATTCTCATTCATTTGAATACTTACTATTTTTATTAAACTATTATATCTTTACCTTGTATATTTTTCAACTTTTAAAGCATTCCAATATTACTATTGCTTCATTAGTAATCACACTCAGCACACTTTATATATATATACATTTATTTAACATGTAATCAATGGATTAGAAAATCTTGACAAATCTAACAATCTCACGCAGTAAACAATAAAAGCATTTGAAAAGCTTAACAGTTAACTTAGCATGCTTTTATTGTATACTAACTAAGAATTCTTCATGCATTTAACTCATTTAAGCAATTTTGAACATTTGGAACTAACAATAAATAGCATACATATCATGTGTTACTTGGTAACCTCTATTTATTTAAACTTATGAAACAATACAAGCAAATCATGTTAGACATGTAATCAAGCAATATCCTTAACTCTTAAATGATGCTTGCTTTGTACTTTATACTTTAATGCCTGTACTATACTTATAGTTTAGCCTGCCTAAGTTTGAAAGGTGGATAACAGGATTGGTGGATACACAAGGGTATCAAAACGATGGATATCCAAAGATATCAAAACTATAGACCCAAACGAGGTCAACTGTATGGTGGACCGATCAAATGGACCCAAACGAGGTCAACTAACAATCCAAATGGGGCTATGCATGATCCAATAAGATCAACTATACTTTAGACCTAAAAAGGTCAACGGTGGCAGCTGCAACATCCCTATAGGCGCTTATCTATCCATAATTGAACTCTAATGGCAGGCAATACTCTATTTAATTTTCCTTTCATATATCATACCTACACTCAACTAGTCAATTTGCACATGTATAACCATAAAATAGACATATTATTGCCATGGCATAATTACGTATGCAAGGTTCCTATAATGCTTCACATACTTTATTAATCATGCTATCATCAGATTTCACAGATTAACATGATCATATTATGACATTAGTGTCGTACCTGTCAAGTGCTCATCATAAAACATGCCTTGTTATAAGAACTTTGCACTATAGCACATCATATGGATGTGATCATGTAAAAAGATTCATAATCACAAGAGTGTGTGTGTGTGTATATATATATATATAAGGACCCAAATTAGGCCCTAAAAGAATTTAAGGGCATTAACATATTATTAATGTCTAATTATAGAGATTAAGGTTAAATTAAAGTCTAATTAAACTACCCATCGAATTAAGAGACAAAGGTGGTTAAGGGGTAAATGCTAATTTTACCATATAGGTGATTGTGAGGTTAATTTAAAATAGAGAAAGTTAGAATGGATCAAAATTGAAAGAAAAGAAATAAGTTTTGGGTAAAAATTGTGAATAGAATTTTTGTGGGTCAATTTTAAAAATGAAAATTTCATGCAAGGATTAATAGGCATTTTGCCCACTATAACCTTATGGGGAAACTAAATCACGTGGGAGAGTGTGTGAAGAAGAGACCATGGGCATAATGGGTTACGAGGATCTCTTAAAAAGAACAAAAGTCTTTGTTCAACGTTCATTCTCTCTCAAACCCTTACTCTCTTCTCTCTCAAAGAAACCAATTCCTACCTCTTGCTTGTGCATCTATAATTGAGAGTTTTCAAAGGCTAAGATTTGTAAAAGGAAGGAAGCAATAAAAAGAAATAGAATCGGAACAAAAAGTTATGGAAGATGGAGTTAAGACTTCAATATCAAGTTTGGGAACTTCTGTAATTTTTCATGTAAGAGAATTAAATATATTGCATGCGTGAGACATGATGAATTATAAAGGATTTGTGGTTTAAATAGAGTAACTTAGGGAAGGATTCATGCTAATGTTTGCTTTAGTTGAAAATGATCAAAGAAGTTATTTCTTGTAACAGAGCAGTAGTAGTATGCATGCAAGTTTATATTGATAAGAGTTATTATGAGTTGAGACTTGAGATAATTGAAAGAATTAAAGGTGCTTGAGGCTGTTATTAGAATTTGTTTAAGCATATTAAAGAAGGTGGGAGTTGCAGAATTCAAACTCTGCATTTAAGATTCACGGAGTGAATCTTTCATAATTTGTTTAATGATTCTTTAAGATATTACAAGGGATGTTTGTTAATGTTTTAAAGTAATATATAATGGACATGCAATTGGGTATATTTTGTTGGTGGAAACTAGTGGACAATGAATTACAATTTTAACAGATGAGCATTTGGATTATTTTTTTTAATTAACTACTATGATAGACTTGTGCCGTAGAACAACACTCAGCCGAGTGTTATAAGCACTCAGCCGAGTAGACTATCTCGGTTTTGTTGTGTTCAACCTCCTCTATTGCACTTTAAATCCAAACTTAATATAATAATATCCTCCTGATTTTGAAGTAGTTTCAAAATACCATAATCAATTTAATATTCTTAATTACACAAGTTTGATGTATAATGGTATAAAATTCTAAAGATTTACGGTGAAATAGACAATAAAGATATAGTTTTGGATATATCAACAAAGTAAGAAGTCTACTTTATTTTTGTATTTAGGAATTGCTCTAAATAGCTGTTGTTTACCGTTTTTATTTAATTCCTAACTAAAGGGTTATATAACGTTTTCTATATGATGGTTTATCTTTAAAATAATCAAATAATTTAAGAGATTGGATATGTTAAGGATTAAATTATATTATTAAATTAAGATAGTGTTCAATTGCCTAAGTTCTACTTTTTTATTTTATTATTATGATAAATTATCTTGTTTCAAAGTTGACACTTCCTCAACCGAGTATTGAAGACATTCAATTAAAATATAGTTTTGTTTTCCAAGTGTTAACTCTCACTTAAGCTTTGTTTTAATAGGTACAACGTGGTCTCTTTGTTTCTTATGGTGGAGATAGTTGGACATTTGGAAACTGAACACATAGCGTAAAAAAATATAGGAAATGGTGTTTATTATGCATGTATGCTGGTAATTAAGAGAAGTATGGATTATGACAAGAAAACATTAACAAAGAAAATAAGAATTTATTTCTTAGATACCTTAAATAAAGAAACCGTGTCAGTTATGTTGAACCAATCTCGGTATTTTCAGTATATCTTGGGGTATAAAACTCCATTTGGGTTAATTCCACTTTGTAATTTCAAATAAGATATATATCTACGTTTTTTGTAGGAGAAACTTAATGTTGGTTTTGACTTTAAGTTGTCTCAATTCTCAATTTGTATTTGAAGTTGGGAATGAACTGCTATCTAGTTTAGTGAACAGTTTGCAGTAATTTGACTATAATTCGTGATAGGAAGATCTATTAATTATGAGGAAAAATTCTGGCAAAACTAGACATATGGGAGTATAACTTTCATGAAGGAAGGTGTTTCTAATTCTGTACCTATATTTTTCTTTGAATTTTCTAATTGGTGATAAAAAAAAAAATCTGGATTTGGTATTGTCAGCTGCTGCCTTGAGTTAAAGAATATAATATAGTAATTTAGATAGATTCAATCGTACAGAGGTCAAAATCTTATGGGACCAAATTTTATGAAAAATAGACTTATATGCATATAAGTTTTATGAAGAAAACATAGTCTAATTGTACTTCTAAATATGTCAAATGTTGACTTGAAATTTGTAGGGACTGGTTGCACTATTAAGGAACAGATTGTGGTATTTTGGACATAAATCTTAGTAGGAGAGTCAAAATGATATGCTGTAAAATTTTGGGTAAACTAGACACCTATGATCATGACTTTGTTGAAGGAAAGTTAGGCTGATTCATTCCCCATTTTATTCTAAAAATTTTACAATTAGTTACAATAACTGTTTTTGAATTTATGAATAGCCAATGGTGTTTCTTGAATATCTTGAATTATAGATGTGATATTGTGATAAATGTTGATGTTTTAGAAACTTTAAATACAGGGGAATGAATTTGTAGAAGGCAATTTAGCCTAAAAATAACATTTGCTAAACCAAAAAGGGCACCTAAGTTGGATCCAGAATGCTGCTCCTGTGCAGATTTGTGTAGGCAGAATTTTTAATTTGTTTTCTATATTTGGTTTAAATATAGTTATGTTAAATATATGTTTATATGATTACACATTGGATTGAATATATCATGTGATATAATTATTATTAAAAGTCCCTATATATATATATATACATGTTCACATATGTACTTAAGTATAGGTGGTTGACAATTATATCAAATGTGCATATGTGATTGAATTTTTATACTTGCTTATTATATGTAAAATGACTTACACGCATGTACTCCTATGAAGAGTAAATGTGTACTTTTAAATGCACTCATACTATGAAATGAGAAATACATTAGTGTAACCATATTCACATGTAGTGCCTTAATGATAACATGTTAAGGTACTTATTATGATGATTTATGCTCAATGGTTCATGCTTATATTGTTATATGCCTATATGAATTCATGTGTTTATACATATACTATTGATTATAAATCTTGTTATGTGATCATATACATATGATGTATTATAATACAAAGTTCATATGTTAAGGCATGCTTATGGTGAGCACATGAACAGGTATGGTACATTATGTGATATTTGATGAAAGCATGATTTTAAAGTATGTGAAGCATTATGTGAATTAGCGTATATAATTACACCATGGCAATAATATAGCTATCCTATTAGTGTACATGTGCAATATGATTAGTTAAATACAAGCATGATATATGAAAAGAGAATTAAATAAGAGTATGGCCTGCACTTAGAGTTCAATTGTGGATAGATAGGCACCTATAGGGATATTGCAGCTACCACCATTGACCTTTTTAGGTCTAAAGTATAGTTGATCCTACTAGATCATGCATAGCCCCGTTTGGGTTGTTTATTGACCCATTTGGGTTCTTAATCGGTCCACCGTACAGTTGATCCTGTTTGGGTCCATAGTTTTGATATCTTCGGATATCCACCGTTTTGATACCCTTGGGTATCCACCGATCCCGTTATCCACCTTTAGAACTTAAGCAGGCTAAGTTACAGTATAATTGAATCATAGTCTATTTCAGTATAGTAAGACATATGTTTATAGAATATCATGTTTAACTGGGTTTTACTAATACATGTATTATATTTATGCATATATTTGTATATATGTATGTAGATCAATATATGAAAAATAGAAATTTGTGGATACTAAATTGTATGCTGGATTACATTACTGATTGAAAACGTTATATTCCTAAAGTATAGGTACAGTGTAAGCATTAAAGTATAATTAAACTGTATTATTGATAGTGGTCATGACTGGTTTTAATCATAGAAATTGTTTCACAAGTTTAAATGTATAGAAATGTATAGAATATACCGAGAAATTATATGATATATGTATGTAAAATGAATTGTTGAGCTATGATAATTCATTGTTTTTATATATACAACGTGTTGTGACTAAGAGTATTATCGTGGTATTCTCATGATAAATCTATATATTTTATTTGCTGCATTTTGAGTGTATGTATCGATGACTGCTATGAACAGTCGTTCACATGTTTTTGTTCTCCACTAAGCTTTATAGCTTAGCACGGGTTTTTTATCCGTGTAGGTTGCCATAAAAGATTGTATTCATCGAGGTTATATCTGCAGTGGGATGGCCAACACGAAAGAGAACCAAGAGTATAGCTGATGATGTTGAATTGTATTATGTTTATCCATGATGTTTTGTACCTATGTGTATTAGTTATGAAGTTTGTATTGATTAAAGAAACTTAGTTATGTGTAAAAGTTTTACTGTAGAATCCATATGTTGGTTTTATAAATTTAAAAAAAAAAATTAGGCTTGAAAATGCAACTAAGTGGGTTCAATATTTCAGGTTAAGGCGTTTTAGTTAAATATAGGTTTAAAAATGTTACAATATATATATATATATACACACACATGTATTCATATAGGCATATAACAAGACAAGTACTTACTATTAAGCATATGTCATCACATTATGTACTTTATCATGTTATCAATAAGGCACTATATGTGAACATGATCATACTAATGTATTTCTTTATTTCATAGTATAAGTGCAAGTTGAAATACACATTTACTCTTCATAAGAGAACATACATATAAATAATTTTGCATATAATAAGCAAGTATTTAATTTCAATTGCATATGCATATTTGATATAATTGTCAGCAATCTTTACTTAAATACATATGTGAACATATATATATATATATATATATATTTAGGGACTTTTATAAATAATCATATCACATGCTATATCCAATCCAATGTGTTATCATATAAACATATATTTAACATAACTATATTTAAAGCCAATATAGAAAACAAATTAAAATTCTGCCTACACAAATCTGCATAGGGGCAACATTCTGGGCCCAACTTTTAAGCCACTTATAATTTTGAAAACATCATCTTTAAGCTAAATGACCTTCTAAAATCTTATTCCCCTTTGTGTCTAGTTTCTAAAGCATCAAAATTCACCTTAATATCTTATCTATAACTTGAGATATATGAGAAAAACTATAGGCTATTCATAGAACCAAAATAGTGTTTGTTACCACTTATAAAAATTCATATAATAAAATTAAGAAAGAATTAGACCAACATTTCTTCATAAACATTATACTTCCATGTCTCTAGTTTTATCATAAATTTACTTTGTAGCATTTTAACAACTCTACCAAATGTTATACCCAATTTACTAAGGTCTGTTCCCTAACAGTACATCCAGTCCCTATGAATTTCAAGTCAATATTTGACATGCTTGCAAACGATTTTAATTCATACTTTCTCCATAAAAAATGTGTATTTAGGAGTCTATTATGCATAGGAATTAATCTCATAGAATTCTGACCATTGTACACAAAGATATCTCATTTTTACCACAAACTGTTCCATAATTAGCTTGTATGGATGTTTCTTTAATGGACACTTGAAATTACTTTAAATTTAAGTTTTAGATAAACTCATGGTATAATAGGAGTTAAGCACACAATTACATTTATTCCAACCATAGTCATAGCATGGCAATGGTATTTAGGTGACGTAGCTATAGAGGCTTCAATATCGATAAAATACAATTACAAAATAAATTGCTTTCAATATTATCAAAGTTGATACACTATGACTATGGCTATTATCTTCTCTTTTTATGAACACAATTATATTGTTTCTACTTTTTCACATAACTCTAAGCCAATGAAAAAAATATATTATTATTACTATCAACTTATCTTATATATACCTCATCATCTCTCTTTAGTATGAAATCAATTTTACTATATTGCACTCCTAAACACTGTATATTATTTATGATATCTATATTTTCTATACGTTGTCAAGTAATTTAAACTCTAAATCATTTAACGGCACTTATTTGCATATACTTAATGCTATGACATTAGATTCTAATTTGATATATAAAGACATCAGCATATAATTACTCTCATATAATGACAAGCTATTAATAATCATTAAGCTCAATTATATACTTTCATTTATGTACATATCTATGCCATACTATAGATTAAATTATTAAGTTAAATTAATCTAAAAACCATTATTTCCTACTTTATAGATATTATAATTATCCATTAACATGCTCATCCTAGTAAGCTTGTTGATTAAGAACTTGTTAATTGAATCCTTAAGTTATTAACAATGTATATGCAATTGTTCCTTCATTCTAAACATACTCACTCTCTACTGCTCACTGTCCATTTTTTGCATAATATTTTTCACATGAAAAATGACATTTTTCAAGAAACTTTTATCTTAAAAATTGATACTTAAGATCTCAACTATATACTATAAAAATTTCAAGTCAATTTGATGTATATCCCAGGAGTTATAACATAGAAAACACCTACTACTCCAATGACCCGCCAAATGCAAAAGGGCTACTATTTTGGGAATTTTTGAGGCCCTTAAAGGCAAATTTCATTATTATTACTTCTATAACATTTGTAGGCACAGAAGTCCCGGTTCTATCCCAATTAGAATCATCAAATTTGGAGTTCAAAAACTCAACTTATGATCAAAATAGTCATTGGAGGTCAATCCGAATTTCTGGATAGCACTTTCACATTAATGCCTAATATCTTAAGTCAATATACTTATAAAATCCATAATCAATACAAGTATTAATGCATGCAAGAAATAATAGTTCCCAAACCTGGACATGCAACTCAAATCTTCTTCAAAATTATCCTTTTTCTCTCACTGTCTTCTTCTTTCAAGATCCTAATTTTCTCCTTCTTTTCCTTTCACAACAATTTCATCCATTAACACAAACTTCCAGCATTTAACTCAATCTACTATCAACCAAAACAAGAAGATAAAGAAGAAGAATTACTAATTAATAAGCTTACCTTAATGATACATACTAACTTCTCTTGATTAATTAAACATGCATGAATTTCTCTTCAAATATTTTTCTTAGAGAAAGTTTAACTATAGAATATAAGAGATGAGAAGAAGAATAAATTTCTATAACTCTCTTTTAGAATGTTGTCCCCCTCCAATTCTCTCTCGTTCTTGTGAATTATAATATATATATAGTGGCAAGGTAAATTTCTTTCTTGGTCCCTCAAAATTTTGCATGTTCCACTAACTTCTCTCAATTTCTTGCATGTTACACTTTTGCCTCTCATCTTGTTACATGTTATAAATTGGCCTATCCAATTATTCTTTCTCTTAAATCAACCTCTCAATTCTCTCTTTTATTCACATTTGACCCTTAAGATGCCAAAATTACAAATTGACATCTAAACTAATACTTTATACTTCAATTACACCCTTGAATATTATTAAACCAACAATAATAATTTAATTATGACCTTATAAAATTCATACCAAATAATTCACACATTTATCACATAATTAATGATAACTTATTAACATTTATACCCTAAACAATATCTTAACCATATTTTTGCTCTAATTATACACACTATACACTATAATATCAATTGACTATTATATACTCTATCACATAAGACCATGAATTCATTAGATCATAACTACTAATAATTAATCCAATAATGCTTAATTACACTTTAATAATGTATAATTGCCCTTGAATTTTACTAGGGCCTATTTAGGGTCCTTACATATACATTAACAAATATGCTAATCTAATTAAAACACAAGAAACCAACTTTTGATTCTAAGAGAATTAACCAAATTTTAACAAAAACTTCAAATTCATTTAAATAAACTAACTAAAAGCAGATTTGGTAGTCACATACCATTCAGTGTCGAATTTTTGCATTTTTCACCCATTCTTACCGTCACCGTGCTTGCCAAATCAATGATCAAAGCTTTATCGAAGCTTCATCAGTGTCACCCTAACACTGCTGCCATGAAGATCAAAATCTCACATTTCCATTTTCAGTGACCACATGCTTGACCGCCATGTCATTTGGTTGAAATCCCATAAAATAGTCAGTGGCTTCTCCTATTCGATCTCCATATTGCCGGCGAGTGAGGGGAGATGGAGGGCATCGGATGATTCATCTCATTATGAGGAGTCATTTGGTAATGGTGGTGTCGCCAGCCACCGCTATGGATAGTCAAAGAAAGAAAGAGGAAAAATTGGTAAGGAGAAAAAAATAGAGAAGAAGAGAGGGGTGAGTGATACAATACAGTAGACAGGAGAGTGAAGTGGCACCACCTTTTTGACCGACGATGAGAGGCATCGACAGCATGGGGTTTGTCAATGAAGGCGCCATTCTCTCCTTCCTTCCTCAATTCCCAACGCCGTCCTTCCTCTCCCCTATTCCCTTTCTTTCTTTTTTCTTATTATTTTCCTCTACTTAATTCCTCTTTTCCCATTAAAAAATGTGTGGCAATAATATTTTCTCTAGGAATTTCTAAAGATTCTAGAAATTTATGACCTTTTCTTATTATTGTTATTATTATTATGACATTTATTTATTTGAATTTCTTGTTATTAGTTCTTAAATTATGCTTTAATTAAAAATTATTAATTTAAAAACCTTGAAGTTATACAACTTATATTGTATCCTTAATAAATCGACCCTTGCTAACTAATATTAAAATATTATGCACTTGAAAAAATACTCTCATGCATTTCCAATTTTTGGGGTGTTACATTTTATGTGGTTTTGTGATATGTTTACCTATATGAGAAGCTTAATGCCGAGCAAAAAGCTAATAGAGATCTTAGTGGTAATTTTTTATGGTTTCCAGAGTCAATTTTGGCCAAAATAGTTTTAAAGTTTAGATATTTTTGTAGTCGAAGATTTTTTATTATAAAAAAAGATAAATATAAATAAAATTAATCCTAACAATACAGGGGCTAGACTTTTTTTGTTAGAGAAAAAAATCAGAGGTGTAAATTTTAGAGTTTGAACTGACATTTCAACTTGGACAAATCAAATAGGACCTAATTTGATGAAATTGATAGAAGTGGTGTAGGTACATTTTCAAAACACCAAATGGTCATAATTAGTGGCATTATACCTGTCTCATTTGTTGGATGGAAGAATTTATTAGTCATTGATTGTGATTGCAAAGATTATTTTGATTTTTTATTTAATTGAATAAAAAAAGATTTAATTTTCATACGCATTTTCAATTTTAGCTAATATTCTTAATTGGAGGTTTGACATTGGTTTCAACTATTGTAATCTTACTTAAATTGGAAAAACAATGCTATTTTGATTGGTGAGAAGCAAAAAGATGTCATTTACTCTTTGTAGGTAGTTGTCTTCATCATTATTTGGGCAGTTTCAAAGTGTTTGTATAGTAGAACCAACAAAATATTAGCAGAACTACTATGGTTAGAGCTCATATGGCTGGCTGATTGGTGGGTAGGACTGAAGGTGTTTAAAATTGTCCTATTTTCTTCAAATTTTCTCAAAGATTTGTGTTCATGTATATGTTTACTATATGATTTGCTTCTTATTTAGCTAGTAGCATTTGTTGATCAATTGCTTATATGAGTTGAATAAGATATATACTTGTGGTTAGCTCAAGTTAATTAATGATGAAAATCAAATTTCTTATGTCATAAACTTATAGCCCAAAGATGGATTGTACTTGTATTAAGTAGTTGACCAATTCATTACACATACTTATATATTTTTTTAATTATTTATTCCTTTTTTCTCCTTTTCATTGCTTATTAATGTATAAGTCTAGCAAAGGAATTGAGAAAATAAGGCACAAATAGATCTATGCATATAGAGAGTTTAAGTACTTATGCTTCTTGAATGAAGCACCTAATGTATAAATTCATCAGTAAGCCAATTAATTGTGACGGCAAAGGTTGTTTAGATTAGTTAATTTTAGAGTCACTATTTAGAAAAAACTATGCAAATATAATATGCATATCTAATTTGAATTACCAGCTACTCTAATTTCTCTAAATGTTGTTGTACAATTTGTTATTTCATATGTTATAGCAATTTAATAGGCCCATGATACTCATAGGCTGGGAAACATGGGTCACGGGCACAGTTATCTTTTGATTTATCTTTTTAATTATTGAAATTTGAAATAAAGACTGGCACTGCAAGTAAAGGAAATTAGGGCTCAGTCAGTGGTTCAGCTGATGGTAATTTAAGCTAAAATCAGGCCGCACTCCAAGCTGTTGCTGCTGCATCTGTACATTAAAAATCTTTTGTTTATCCTTCTCCAAACACTTTAGTGTTATGTGCGATTTTATGCCATAAATATATAATGTTCTATTGAAAACTTGGATTGCGGTTGCTCTTTTATATTTTGAAAGGAAGAAACACCAGAAGCCATTCAACTACAAAGCCTGCTGCAATAGCTACTTCTTCCATGCTTCTTCAGGTATAGTAACTTTCTTTTGTTATTCGAAAAATAAAGATTTAGGCTGGTAAAATTGTTGAAAGAAACAAGCATACAGTTTAATTTTATCAGTTCATATTTATTGTTTTGTTCTTATTTAGTTGTGAATTGGACAATTTAGCCTGGTTTTGCTCATCAGAGACCCTGAAACTTGGAAACATAAAGATAGTTTGAAGTGGCAGCAATACATACTAAAATTCAATAGAATTTTACTTTAGTTTAAACACCATAATTAATTTGACTTTAATATATACAATAAATTTTTATCTTACTAAATAATTTTCTAGTTCTACTGGAAACTTTGTTTGTTTATGTATTTAATTATCTTGATTTTGCTTCATTGAATTTGAGAACAAGTTTATTTTCCATGCTTAGCTCAGTTTGTTGAGTCAGTTAGATTGTATCACAAGAATTAATAAGGTTTAGCTTACTGATACTATTATCATTTTAGGGCTATAAAATATGAGGTATTTCATAATTAATATCATGATGGTCTTATCCTGACTTTTCTTTGTGCTGATACTTACACAACTTACTATTTTGATGTTTTAGACAATACTTGCAAAAGCTATTACGACAGAGTGCAAAACCACATTTTTTAATATTTCAGCATCTTTTGTAGTTAGCAAGTGGCGTGGTATGTAATACGCAGACACTCATTTAATATCACACTATTTGTTCTTACTACCAATCTTAATTCTAGAAATGAATTATGTTTATTACTTATATACTTGTCAGAGTAAAGTTAAAATTATTAAATAGTAATATTCAATCAAAAGAATTTTTTTTTATGCCTACCTCTGCATACTATTGAATATATTTAGTATTAATTTCTTTTAAAAGACACTACAATTTTAAATCTTGCATTTGAATAATAAATTACAAGAATTTCTTAAAAAAAGTCAAAAGGCCTTTATATAAATAAGCAGTGGAATAAGATATTTATATTGGTAGTCCATTTTATTGCCATTAAGAAGCAATAATGAAATATTGACATTGAATAAATGAAAGTAATTTTGTATAAATAATCAACAATATTTTAGTGACAGAATAGCGATGAAAACTCCTTTGTAATTTTTTTAATACTGGCTGAATTTACCAATGAAATTACTAATTTTATTGCTAAAAATAGCAATGGAATTGTAATTTTTGTTGCTATTTTTGACCAATTCACCGAACCTTACATTGGTTGGAATTTGCAACGGAATTCAAATTCTGTTGCTAAATTCATTTCCATTGCTAAAAATAGCAATTGTCAAATTTGCAACTAATTTTTTCATTGCTAATTTTTATTAGCAATGAAAAATCAAAAGTTTCTGTTACTATTTTAGAATTTTCTTGTATTGATGGCATGATAATGCAACACCATCTTCGTTGCCACAACATCGATTTTTTGAATTTTGTTGTGATTTCTTAACAATATCTTGATGGCACTACTTTCTAAGCCATGAAGTCCAAACGAACTCCGGCATATACATCGGATGATTTTTTTCTCCTTTTCATCTTAGAGATAAAATTGCCATATCTAATAGCTGCCTTCTTCTTCCAAGCAAACTTGATCAATGCATCTTGTAATGGATCCCTAGAGAAAAATTTCTACATCCATAAAAATTTCTACATCCATAATTAAAACTAAGTTTCATAATTAAAAGAAATACAAAGAATATAGATGCAATTATATATAGGTATTTAGTTTAATAATGTAATGATTTATCTTAAAATCTTCAAAATATATATCACTTATCTCTTGACTGATGGTTGACCAACTTGATCCTCCTCTTTCTAGCCTTCCCTCAAAAATCCTACTCATCTTGCGAGAACACTTACTACTTTGCTTTAAAAATCTGAATAGATAAAAAATGATAAATACATCAATGTTCTTAGCAAGGAACAATTAATATAAACATGAAATTATGGCTATGAGATAGTCTATTTTTCCTTTCTATTAATTATCAATGATGAACTCATTAAATTTTTAATTCTTACTTTCTATCTCGAAGGGCGACTTATATCTTTTCAAATTCATCAAAGATAATTTCTTTTAGATTAGGAGTTCCATCATCATAATCATCATCAATAGTGTGCTCTGACTCTCCACTATCATGTGTAGAATCTGTTGTAGGGGGCATTCGAGGCATCGTATCAAGTGAATGAGATGTTCCAATTAGAGTAGAAGGTGGAGGAGATGCATCCTTATTTACTACTGGTGGCTACACTATTGGAGGTTATGGAAGTTTGATTAAAGAAGGTGCGTGGACTGGTCGTTGTCTCTCTCCTACTTTCTTTGCAAGCACTATGCTGAAAGGATTATGTCATGCATTAACTCCATGAACCACAGCTACTCACACATGATTCCTTTTTGACATATCTATAATAAAATAAAACATATAAGATATAAATTTATGTTAGTGATAAAAAATGGAATCATTACCCACTACACTAACACATAAAAAATTATTCACTATCCTCAGTAGAATGATAATAATTCTCTTCATCAATATTAGAGTCATAGCTTGAAAAGGTCAATTCTAGTTCCTTATCTTTTTCTTTAACTTCTTCATCAAGTTCTAGTAAAATCCTATTTGGATCATTGAGCAATTGCAGTTCCTCTTCCAAATCTGTGACATCAATTTCATATGCTTCAACTTCATCTTCTTGAAAAGCAACATGTGTCTTTTTATCATTCTCTAGCAAATCAAACATTGACCTAGGCTTTACCTTTACAACTGCAAGCCAATTGACATTATCCCTCCGTCTACTAGGATATGACATGTAATATACCTGATACTACAAGAAATTCTTGAAATAGCAACGGAAATTTAGCAATGGAAAGACTATTACGTTGCTATCTAGCAACGGAAAATAGTTTTCATTGCTAAAATTGGTTAAATTTTATAAAATTAGCAACAAAAAAAAATTTGGTTAGCTTCTGTTGCTAAAAGTGGAGGGAATTTATGGTGCCAATATTTAGCAACGAAAATTAGTAACGGAATTATAATTTCGTTGCTAATTAACGCGGTAAAAAAATTAACGAAATACAAATTTCGTTGCTAAAATAGCAACGGAATTAAATTCGGTTGCTAAATTAGCAACGAAATTTCTTTTCCGTTGCTAAATTTCACTTTCAATGAAAGTTAGCAACCGAATTAAATTCGGTTGCTATTTAGCAACGAAAATTTATTTCGGTTTCTAAAATAGCAATGGAATTAAATTTCCGTTGCTAAATAGCAACGGAATATGAATTCGGTTGCTATTTAGCAACTGAATTTTTATCCATTGCTAAATTGCACTTTCAACGAAAGTTAGCAACCGAATTAAATTCGGTTGCTATTTAGCAACGGAATCTGATTTCAGTTGCTAAAATAGCAACGGAATTTTATTTTCGTTGGTAATTAGCAACCGAATTTATATTCCGTTGCTAAATAGCAACAAAATTAGGATTCCATTGCTAAACTAGGGGCATTTAAGTAATTTAATCTTTGTTAGAACTATAAAACGCGAAAACCCTAGGTTTTCATCTCTAATTCCCTCACACCGCCTTCATTCTCTCTTTCTCTCTAATGAAGTAGTCGACGACTCCTCCCTCACACACCACCGCTCTTTCTCTCTCTCCAGCAAGTAAGTCGACGGCAGACCTTGCTGCAACTCGCCACAGACGATAAATTTCGGGTATGATTTTTCTTTTCTTAATTTCTTAATATATATGTAACTCGCCACTTACGAAAGCTTTGTGAAGTTTGTAAAATTTCCAAGAGCTGAATTGTTAAAATCATCTAAAAAAGCTTGCTATTCATATCATTATTATTGATTATTTCATTTGCAATTATGTTCTTTTGCTTTTGAATTATATGTACAGTTATTGAGCTTTAATGGCTTCTAATGTTTTTTCCTCCCTGCCATAACACACTCTGACCCCATATTCAAGTATATTAACTATTTTAGGGTTGTATTATTTTATCACCTATTGAACAGTAGTAAAGTCTCTGCAAAACTTGAATAGGAGTTACTGAGGCCAGTATCACAACCCAATTTAATCTTTAATAGGAAAATAAAGTTTGAAAGCACCAGTCCGTGAGATTTTGCATATTTGAAGTCATATTAACTATATGAGCTTCCAAGCTGGGATTTGTTTGGCATGCCTCAAACCGCAGATGCAACAATAGCACTTTGGTTTCTGTGTTTTGTGTGAGAGAGAGAAAGAAAGAAAGAATATTTTGATTTATTTAATTTTCTTCTTATGCAGTATATACTGATGGAGAATATGAAGGCAACGTCTCCTTTTAACAAACAAAGCTTAACAGTATCTGGCTTTTAGCTTCTAAGAGCTTAATTTTTTGGTGCAATTACAAAGAAACCGTTGCCTTTTCTCTTCATATTAATTCTTTCATTCTCCTCAGCTTATTCAACTCATAACTCTCTTAAAGGTCAGAAGAACATCCATCTTTTTAACTTTTCTTCTATGCCTTTTTTCTTTAATTCTATGAATTCTATATGTGGCAGAGAATAATATCGGAAAGGGATTAATATAGAAAGTTGTTCATTTTCTTTATTATCCATTTCTTGATCATGCGCATTTATGCTTCTTCAACTTTTCATACCCAATTCTTTAGTTTTACTTTCTTTTCTGCATTTTTTTTCTAAACTAAGGTAGTTATTTATATCTTTGATCTTGATCTGCACTCAGATGATAAATTCATTCATCTTACAATATAATTTATTATGCATAGTGATTATCATCTCATGAATCAAAAATTATATGTCAGCAATCATGAATACTTACAATAACTATTTTCTGTTCATTTTATTTTTCCAAGTCAATGTCTGATTTGCGATCTATGATTTCTTCTGCTATAGGACACTTTGCACATAATACAAATTGTTGACGAATCCCAACCTAAACTAATATCTACTTTCCATCCTTTCTTTATTAGATCCCATGGGTGGCTGCTGCATTTTCTCTTTTGGCAGCCCAACCCGTTAGACCTCCTTTGCGCTGTCGACCACCGAAGCTCCACCAGACCTTCCTCTATAAACGAAGCTGAAAAGTAAGTCTTTAATTTCTAAAAATCTGAAAACTAAGAAGAAAGAGAGAAGAAAATATATTGGGGGCTAAGGATTTGGATCTAATTTTTTTATTACTATTATTATTTTGGGGATTCAATTTTAAATTAAGCTTTAATTTTATGCATATTATCACTTAAATTTCTCTTAAATTTATATTTCTTGTATTCATTAGAGTTATTTGGTTTAAATTGATAAATGTGCTTATAAAGAATAAGCGAATTTGAAGAAGAAGCAGAAGGGTAAAGAAATAGGAAATTAGCTGGATTTTTTTTTTGAAGATTTCTTTTGGAAGATTGAGGCTGATTTTTCCACCCATTGAGGTTTGTAGCCACTAACCTTATTTTTCCTCAATTGTTATTGTTATTATGATAATTATTTACATTTAAGGTATAGATTATGGCATGATATAATTTTGTTTGATAAAATTAGTTTAAAATTTCTAAATATAATGAATAATAAGCCTACTAAAGTAATCTAACAGTGAGAAATAGCACAAGTAAACAGATTAGAAAAAAAAGTTAGAATTTGAATTAGTAAAATGTAGGTGCATGCGAAATTTCATCTTGAAATATAAATGTAATTATGGTTGGAGATCTTTAGATGCTAATGCTTTGTTAATTTGACATTGAATAGTCATAATTAATGCTTAAATGAGTATGCTTGTAAGTTTATGGTAATTAGAATTCAAGTAGTACTAAACTGAATATTTGGTTATAAAGTGTCCAAGACTTAGATTGGTTATTTAATATGTATTTATGTGTACTTAAGATGGAATTATCAATATGTGAACATATATATGTATTTTCTTTGATATATATATATATATATATAGTCGTGTTGGTAATCTTGCATTGTTTATGCTTTGTTAAATTCAATGTAAAACTACTATCGTCAAGGTATTTGAGCACGGTGTTAGGTTTTTGATATGATTAATTGGTATTGTATCAAATTAGGCCTGAGTTCAATTTAATTAATTCATTAAGATGTATGTGTGAAAATGATTTATCAAACATATAATTATAAGGGAATAGAAAAGCAAAATGTAAATAATACATTGAATTGTAAATTTGTGTTGTTGCAAAGAAATAAAACCTTACACAAGAGCTCTTGCTTCATTGAATTGTATAAAGCTCACGTCTGTGTGTATCCTTTTCTATTTACTGTATTGCTTTTAAGGTGGAACAACTATTCCTTCAAGGAGGCTAGCTGATTCTATTGTACATACCATACAATTAAGGTATATTATATTCTAAGCATTTTCTCAATTCTTATTTTTTTTGAAATAGAAGGCTGATCCTTTACTTGATCTTATATGGTCTTCTGTGTTGTTTTCTCTTCTTATATTGCTCTCGCCTGACTTGCTTAGCTTTGCTGTCTGTTATTTCTTTCTCCAGCTAGCTATTTTGACAAAGGCTGATATATAGTTGTCTTCATTTCTGATCCGTCCTTGTGTTCTTCGTGGGTTATTGCTATTTGGGGAGTCTCTCCGCTGTCAGGTTTTTGAGTTGTTATTTTACTTTGACAGTTTTAAACTTTGTTTATTTTTCTAGTTTATTTTTTCTAGTTATGATCTGGCTTTTTTGGGACTCATCCTTTTAGTTATGTTTTTCTTGATGCATTTGCCTTGGGTATTTTGCCTTTTTTCAGGCTGTTAGATCCATTTTATTTCATTTTTGGGATCTTTTTTTGTTGACTGTACTGTTCTCTTCTCATAAATAAAATCAAAAGTATATAAAAACACCGTTAAAATGAACATTATCTTATATATATGCATATGACTTTTTTGCGACTTCGAAAACAAGCTCTATTTATGCAAATCCATTATAAAATAACATAAAATACTTCTTTTGTATCAATGTTGTATCAAGGTATATAGGCTGAAACGATTCGACCTGCGGGCTACTGGTTTCCAAAGGATAACTCGGTTATCATGGTTGAGTGCCACGTACCTTAATGCAAGTTAATTTTATGTCATGATGCTTTTTTCATGGTAATTCTGAAGTGTTTTGTTCCTATGTTAGGAGTAGGATCCAAATATATACTTGCATATTTAGGTTTACTGAAAATCCATTATAAAATAACATAAAATACTTCTTTTGTATGACTGTTGTATCAAGGTATATAGGCTGAAACGATTCGACCTGCGGGCTACTGGTTTCCAAAGGATAACTCGGTTATCATGGTTGAGTGCCACGTACCTTGATGCAAGTTAATTTTATGTCGTGATGCTTTTTTCATGGTAATTCTGAATTGCAAACATTGATAAACCTTTCCTATTTATTTAAACCATAAATCTAATTATGAAATTACCTTATTTGAATAACAGTTATGGAAACATAGTAATGTTGATAGATCTTGGATGTATAGGCGATTAATGCCAGATGGTCTCATTAATATTGAATTTGCCGAGGGAGTTCAATCATTCATTGAATATGCAAGTTTGCAGCCTGCATATATGGATGGTCCAAAAATCAGATGTCCATGTAAAAAGTGCAAACATATTTGTTTCCTCCCTACTGAAGAAGTGCATCTACATTTGTTAAAAAAAGGGTTTGTTCCAAATTATTTTCAATGGACACGGCATGGGGAGCCAATAATTTGTAGCACCTCAAGGGGTAATCAAGCGTCGTCAATAGTAAATATAGATGGATTTGCAGGGGGAGCTGGTATTCGACCAAATAATGTGGATGTAAATGAAAATATTTACGCACAAATGGTTTATGATGCAGCTGGTTATTCCTTTGAAGAAAATATGCAGAATAGTGAAGAGGAACCAAACCCATATGCAAAAAGATTTTTTGATTTACTAGAGTCAACTGACCAAGAATTATGGCCAAACTGTGAAAAAATGACTCAACTGTCTGCCATTGCCCGAATATTGAACATAAAGTCTGAAGGTCATATTTCTGAACAAAGTTTAGATAAAATTCTTACATGGTACAATGATTCATTGCCTCCTGATCATAAAATGGTTGAGAATTTTTATGAAATAAAGAAGCTTATTCGGGGTCTTGGTTTGCCCATTGAACGAATAGATTGTTGCAGATTAGGATGTATGTTGTTTTGGGGAGAAGATGTGGAATTATAAGAGTGCAAATACTGTAGCCAACCTAGGTTCAAACCAAGAATGCGTACTAGAAAGCAAAAACTAGTTCCTTGGAAGCGGATGTTTTATTTTCCGCTAACTCCAAAACTTCAAAGACTGTATGCCTCTGATGTTACTACAGCCCACATGAGATGGCATAATGAACATGAATAGAATCATGAAAGTATGACCCATCCATCGGATGGGCTCGCATGGAAACATTTCAATGACACACATACTGAGTTTGCAGCAGAAAGTCAAAATGTCAGGTTGGGATTATCGACAGATGGCTTTCAACCTTTTGGTCAGTCGGGCAAACAATATTCATCATGGCCAATCATAATTACTCCATATAATTTACCACCATGGATGTGTATGGACAAGGCATACATGTTCTTGACAGTCATTGTACCAGGGCCTAAAAATCCAAAGCATAAAATTGATGTGTTTTTGCAACCATTGATAGCTAAATTGAATCATCTTTGGGAATTCGGGGTTGAAACATATGATGTGTCTCTTAAACAAAATTTTAAGATGAAATCAGCTTTGATGTGGACTATTAGTGATTTTCCTGCATGTGCTATGTTGTCTGGATGGAGCACAGCAGGGAAATTGGCTTACCCTTACTGTGGCAATAATTCTGATGCATTTCATCTTCCTAACGGGGGCAAAACATCATGGTTTGACAATCATAGAAAATTTCTTCCTCTAGGTCATCCATTCAGACGCAATAAACAAAAATTCATTAAGAACAGGATTGTACAAACACCTCCTCCCCTTAATAAATCTGGTGATGATATATTGCGGGAGATTGATCAGTTAGGGTTACTAAAAGTTACAGAACTTGAAAGTGAAGAGGTTAATAGTAACATAAGTCAAAACTTCGGTTGGAGAAAATGGAGTATATTTTGGGATTTGCCATATTGGAGAACTAATTTGATACGACACAATCTAGATGTTATGCATATTGAAAAAAATATTTTTGACAATCTTTTCAACACAATCATGAACATTGAACGGTGGACCAAGGATAATGCAAAATCAAGAGCCGATTTGAAAATTTTTTATAGAAGAAGCGAGTTAGATAAAGATCCAAATATAGAAAAATATCCAAAAGTATGTTACACTTTTGATAAAAAACAAAAGCAAACTTTGTGTGAATGGTTGAGAAGCCTAAAGTTTCCAGATTGATATGTTTCAAACTTGGCAAGGTGTGTTAATATGAGGAAGTATAAATTATTTGGAATGAAAAGTCATGATTGTCATGTATTTATGCAAAGGCTCCTTCCAATTGCATTTCGGGAGCTCTTACCGAATAATGTTTGGGAAGCTATAACGGAATTAAGTTTGTTTTTCAAAACCTTAACAGCTTCTGAATTACAGTTGTCTGATATGGAAAGATTAGAAAGGGACATTCCGGTTATCTTGTGCAAATTAGAGACTATTTTTCCACCCAGTTTCTTTGATTGTATGGAGCATCTACCTGTACATTTAGTACACGAGGCAAAACTTGCTGGTCCAGTTCAATATCGATGGATGTATCCATTTGAGAGGTAATTTTACTTTTATATCAAAACTTGCTAAAACTTTTATAGTTCTACACCAAATTAGTTAATATAATTACCCTAATTATAATGTAGGAGTTTGCATCACTTGAAGAAAAATGTTAGAAATAAGGCTAGAGTTAAAGGCTCTATATGCAATGCGTATTTAGTGGAGGAAACAAGTACATTTTATTCACATTATTTTGAGCCTCATGTGATCACTCGAGAAAGAAAAGTTCCTCGTAATGACGATGGGGGTGAGCGGATTGGTGATGATAACTTATCTATTTTCAAATATTCTGGCCGAACACATAGACACTCAACAAGAAGAATGTTAACAGACAAAGAAATGGAGGCTGCACATGGTTACATTTTATTGAATTGCCAAGAAATTCAACCTTTTGTGCAGTAAGTTTATGTTATAGTTGAAATTGGCTAAATTATTTTTCTAGATGATTGGAGTTTATAGCTAAGACTAACATATAATGTTCTTAGTGAATACGAGGGGTTGTTAAGCGAGCTAATGCCAGGAAACTCACAACATGACATCAATAAAGAAGTGGATAAAAACTTTCCACAATGGTTTGCAAATTATGTAAGTCTGTAGAGTGTAATAAAATTAAATGCTTGCAATTACTGTAAAACTTACAAAATATTATATGTATTGATTAAAATTTTTTTTTCAATTCTAGGCTTTTGAAAATAGAATAGAAAACAGGCTCATATGTGATCTTGCTAAAGGGCCATTGCGAACTGTTAAATCATATCCTGTCTATTTCGTTAATGGATATAAATTTCATACAGAAAAACATGGACATAGCATGGCAACAGTAAACAGTGGGGTTTGCATATAAGGGGAGCTGATAGATTATTTTGGCAAAATTATTGAGATACTTGAAATAGAATATCCTGCATTGCCAATAAAACGGTGTATACTTTTTAAGTGTGAGTAGTTTGATCCAACTCCTAACGTCGGAACAAAAGTACATAGCCGATATAATCTCAATGAAATCAACCAACGGAGAAGATTTAAGCAATTTGAACCATTCGTGTTAGCAATGCAAGCAACCCAGGTGTATTTTGTCCCTTATCCCAGCTTAAGAAGGGATAAGTCAAATTGGTTAGCCGTCTGCAAAGTTAAACCAAGAGGGGTTTTTCATGGACATGCAAAGGGAGAAAGCAAGACAAAAGAAACTGAAGCATTTCAGGAAGAAGAACCGGATGTACATGAAATAAATGCATGTTTCGATAATGAAATTTTAAATCATCCAAATAATGAATTTGTGGAAATTTTTTCTGGAGATGATGAGGAATCCATAGATGGACAGAATTCTGAAGATGAGTCTAACTTTAATTCTGAATATTCAGAAACAGATGATGATTTTGATGTGCAATTAAGTGATGATAGCGATTAAATTATGTATGTATTATTATCTCAAAACCAAAATGTTTTATTATTGCAATGATGTTCTAATGTTACATATTCTTTAATATAATTATATAATTCGATTTGAAGAAGTATATTCAATTTCTTTGAATTTCAGGTTTAAATTATGCCACCTAAAAGAAGAAAGTCATTGCTACCGCCAAGATTCAGACTAACATCTAATGGAGACAACAGTGAACAGGTCCACCCATCTCAGGTTGCAGGGTCTGTCAATTTAGGTGTGTCATGTCCATATCCTAACCAGCAATATGAGGCATCACCTTCACCAACAACAAACCGCGATCACTCTTCTAATCAACCAAGTGATTCAGCATCCAACGGCCCAAATATATCTGCTGACCATGTAAATACATCTACTCCGATCCTAAACCCTGAATCTATGCCTACACAAGTACCAGGTTCCGATATTGAGGATGAAGGACTCCAGCCTGGTGCAAAGGGAGTTGATGGAAGAATTTACATTAAGATTATCAATGATATGTGAGTTTAATTATAAAAAAATTTGTATTGCAAGATTACAACATAAGCTTATACTAATAGTATGGATATCTAATTTGATATTGATTTTGTTCATATTAACAGGTTTATTCCATCAGGTATTTGCTCAAGAAAAATCAGATCCACATTCAAGGAGAAGATAGAAATTGAGGGTTATGTTTGGAAAAATCTTTCTCTGCAGACAAAGGATTTTTATTATCAGGAGTTTGAGGTACAAAAAATAAATAACATTTTCTGTTTTAAAATAATTAGCTTCATACATTAATGCATTATCTATTGTACTTTGCAATATTTATGTTTTTTTGTTTCAGAAAGAATTTTTTTGGGATTCAAAATTTAATGTTGTCGTTTATGGAGTTTGGGAAAAGCGAGCCCGCCAACAATATAAAGAATTTCTATGTAATTTACACAAGGGTGGTCAACGACCTAATTTTATTTCTGAAGAAATATGGAATCGTTGGCAGCAATACTGGGCAACACCCGAAGCAATTGCCAGTTCAGATAGGAATTCTTCAAATAGGCGGGGAGGCTCAGATGGTGAGAGTCTAGCCGTGCACACTGGAGGAACTTTGAGCCATCACGAGCATGCGGATAAACTGGTAAGTATCTAACTTTTATGCTTACATTTTATTCTATAAATGTATAATTATTGGATGGCTGGATGTGCTATTTGTTTTCGACTATTACTCAGCTCTATTGTATGGCTGAATGTGGCTAGTTTGCTGCTCATTTTAGCTACTAAATGTAAATTGAAGCTGCTGAATTTGGAATCTCACATTCCAATATTACAAATTCATGGCATTTACAGGACTACACTCATGTGAGAACTGTTTAGTTATTCTTTTGAAATGGTGTACATTTGAGGTTGTAATAACTTTTAACAGCTATACTTGCATGTAGAAGTAAACACAAATTTGGGCATTTATTTTTTATTTTTGGTTAACTACTACTGTATAGGCAAAATGAATTTACTGCATTCCCTGTCTGGACTTTCTGATCTTTGCAAATACAGAAATTGAAGTGCTGTTGCAAATGTTACACTAATGGTCTTAGTTAGGCAATTTAGTTATCTATACCTGAAGTTTTTTTGCTCATTTCCTTTACTTTTTATTTTTTATCATAAGTAATATGTGAACTTTTGTACAGAAATGTGCTTGAAATAAGAGAATCAGAACATAAGGCGCACTCTCAAGCTGAAACACTTGGGTGTGCTTTGGATGTACATAGTCTGGAGTTGAGAGTTAAAGCTGCCAATGAGGCTGAGGCTGCTTGCTAATGAGGCTGCTTGCCAATGAGACTGCTTACGATATTAAATTACAATATAACTTTGATTAGCTTTTACAATGAAATATGCTTCACATGTTTATGTATCCAGTAGGACACTATTTCTTTTATGGTGTATTTTTTTGGAAGATAAATTAAACTCTTATATGTGTTTGTTTTTGTCCTTCATCTGCCTTTCGTTTAAATTGTTTCTTTCTGTGTTCTTTCAAAACTCAAGTTACTGTTGATGAGCTGAAATGGTAAAAAAACCTATTGATTTACCTTCATGTGTTCTTTTAGTTGAACGAGGGATGTTCTCCTTGTTGTAATTTTTCACTACAATTCTTATATAGATTACTCTTTGTTCTATTTTTTAGTTGTGATTGTGAAATTTTTTTCCCTTATTGTAGAATGAACAATGGTATTTTGACTATTATTTCTTATTGCTTGTTATACAGGAAATAACTATGGGTAGAAAGCCTACATATCCTGAAGTTTTTATGCACACTCACACAAAAAAGCATGATGGTCAGACATTCGTCAATACCCGTTGTAGACAACTCAATATATGTTAAATTTATACATCAATATTAATTATTTTATAAAAATATAGCTAATTAATTTTAATTATTGTAATGATAGGAGCAAATACAAGAGACTCTCATTCAAGAGCGGCAGAGCTCTGAAAGTGTTGATGAGAGTCAGATTTTTCTTCAAGTAGTTGGTGGTAAGAATAATCGTGGGGGGATTTTTGGTTTAGGTTCAATTGCAAATACTTCACATTCGAATTCCTCTACATCATCTATAGCTGCTTGTAGTAAGCGATGCGAATCTTCTCAGAAAGTCATTCAGCTAGAGACCGCACTCACCATATTGATGGATACTGTAACCCAACTAAAGAATCGAGTAGAAGATTTCGAAACCAGGGGTGTCCGGCAGTCAAATCGTTCTCCTTCACCTCCACCAGCTACATAACTTAAGACATTTATTTTTAAATTGTTATTGATACTGATTTTATGCTGTTTTTATTATTGTTTTCATAGAATTTTACTTTACAGTAATATAATATATTTTTAGGATTTTAATTTTTGTGCATTACAATATTAATTTTATATTATCAATAACGATATTTTCTTTTCATAATGAACTTGAATTATATTTATTTATAAATAAATAATTTGATTTAACTAAAATATTATGTCAATCTAACAAAACTTTATGCCAATCTAACAAAACTAGCATAATGTTACAATTTATAATGTTATAAATAGTTTTTATTTAGCAACCGATTTTATCAATGGAATATTATTTCGGTTGCTAATTTTACCAACCGAATTAATATTTCGTTGCTAAATTTACCAATGGAATTACAATTCGGTTGCTAATTTTACCAACCGAATTCATTTTCCATTGCTAAATTTACCAACGGAATGACAATTCGGTTGCTAATTTTACCAACCGAATTCATATTCCATTGCTAAATTTAGCAACGAAATTTAAATTCGGTTGGTAATGTTGACTAATTAACCAAAATGTACATTGGTTAGATATAGCAACGAAATTAGATTCCATTGCTAATAAAAATTAGCAACCAAAAATAGCAATGGATATTCGGTTTGTATTTTTAGCAACGGAATCTATTTCCGTTGCTAAATTACCAACGAAAATATTTTCGGTTGCTAAATTTACCAACTGCCAAAATTGCAATCGAATTTTTCGTTGCTATTTTCGGTTGCTAATTTTGATTACCAACGGAAATTAACCAAATTCGGTTGCTAATTTTCGTTGCTATTTCTCAATTTTCTTGTAGTGTGAGTTGTTTGCATTGCTAGAACGAATGGTTCATACTTATTGTATCGACGATGACTATGTACATCAACAAGTTTTTATCCTTCATAAACCTTAGTTCCAATTTTAGGAGTGTTATCAAACCATTCACAGTTGAAAAAAATAAGTTTTTTTGGTAGTCCTTGATATTCCAACTCTAAAATTTCCTTTAGTCTTCCATAAAAATCCACCAATGCAGATTCACTGTAATTAACACCGTGAATGCAAATTTTGCTATTCATTATATCTTTTATAAAAGCATGTCTCATTGTATGGAACTTATAACCATTCACAAAATACACTTTATACCTATTGACAAATCTCAAATAGTTTTTAGCCAACTGTCTTAAGGAATCACTGCCCATGTCATTATGTTTTGCCTATTAAGAATAATAAAAAAAGATGAGTTAATTTCAATTGGAGTGAAAAATATTGGTTACATAACTTCTTATATTTTTTTTAGTGTTGATCAACTTGCTTAATTAAAATGGAACTCATAAATTCTTCAAACTAATTAGAAAATTTATTATCAAGAACTTTATCAATCTACCTATCGTTGATGTGAGGTTATTTCTTTTTTAGCCCATCAATATAAATGTTGTAATGAGTGTGTACTGAGATTTCAAGAACTCAATACAACAAACTATTGAATGAACATACTAAGAAATATGGAATTATTACCTCACATACGGTGAGACCTCCTTGCAGTTCAATAAAATATATGTATATGCTACCTTATACTCATGATCTTCTAACATTCTACTTTTAGTTCAAGCATAAAATCAATCTAGATGTTTGAATATTGAAATATATCCATCTACTTCATTAACATCACCACCATCATCATTACAGAGGACATTTCTACTCCGATACATAACTTGTGGTTTAAAGAAATATGAGCAAAAGTGTGATGTCTCTTCCATAATGTAAGCATTACATATTAATCCCTCAACCTTTACTTTATTTTTCACATTCAATTTCAAGTGTCAAAGGTCCCTAATTTTAGTTATCATAATTAGTAATCCATATTTTTAGAATGAACATCTATGCTAAAAAAGTGAATAAAGCATTTGAAATAAAAAAAAAATACTATGTACCTTTCCAATGGGTACATCCATTGATAATGAATAGGACCTGCAAGCTTAGCCTCATATGGAAGATGTACTGGAAGATGTTCCATTAATTCAAAAAAGCCTGATGGAAAAATTTTTTCTAACTTGCATAAGATAAGTGGTATTTCTATCTCTAACCTCACCATATCCTCCACTTCAATCACTATGAATGTTAGATCCTTGAAAAACAAGCTTAATTCTGTTAAAGTTTGCAAAACTTTTGGTGGAAGCAATTCATGAAATGCAACTGGCAATAAACATTGCATAAAAACATGGCAATCATGGCTTTTCATACCAAATAACTTATACTTTTTCATATCAACACAACAACTCAAATTGGAAACATGTCCATCAGGAAACTTTAAGGTTTTCCAGCCATTCTAACAACACCCTCTTCTTCCTTTTTTATCAAGTGTGTAACATGCTTTAGGGTACTTTTCACTATGCATATTCTTCTCTAATTTAGGTCCCTTACAAATATTGCTCATATCTTATCGAGCTTTGGCATTATCTTTTATCTTTCCTTCAACATTAAGAAATGTGTTAAAAATATTTTCAAGTATGTTTTTCTCAATATGCATCACATCTATGTTATGATAGATTATATTGGTTTTCCAATAAGGCAAGTCCCAAAAGATGCTCTTTTTTCCATCCATAATTCTTAGATAATCGATCATTAACCTCATCTACACCAAGTTTAGTGACTTTTATGAAACCTAATGTATTTATATGATTGAGGACTTCTTC